>VWZX01006703.1:0-27572 GCA_013399015.1 Galbula dea
CTGGGGTAGGAGGTGCTCTGGCCCCGTGCCAGAGTGCCGAAACTCTCCATTTCAGGTCCTGATGGCCGCCTCGCAACAGTTCAACCCTTCATCCTTTCATTACCGGTCACCTTATGGGGAAGGGACGTCTTGTCCCAATGGGGGCTACAAATTGCAACAAATTTTAAGTTTGGCCACTGATGCACAGCTCCTACCCAAACTCCATTGGCTTACAAAAAGACCTGTTTGGGTAGATCAGTGGCCACTCCCCCTTAAGAAGCTGCAAATTTTAAACAATTTGGTAAACAATCAATTGGCCGACGGGCATATTGAACCGTCAACCAGCCCCTGGAATTCCCCTGTGTTCGTGATCCAGAAAAGGTCGGGAAATTGGCGTTTACTCCACGACCTTCGAAAAATTAACGAGGTGATAGAGCCGATGGGAGCACTCCAATTTGGAATGCCCTCACCGACCATGTTACCTCAGAATTGGCCAATAATCATAACTGATATTAAGGACTGCTTCTTTCAAATCTGGCTAAATCCTGAAGACAGTCCCAAATTCGCGTTCACAGTGCCGTCCATCAATTTGGTTGAACCTTGCAGGCGATATCAGTGGAAGGTCCTGCCCCAGGGGATGAAAAACTCCCTCGTCCTATGCCAGCAATATGTCGCCCGTATTTTAGCATCTGTGCGGAAAACCTACCCGCAAATGATCATTTTTCATTATATTGCTTTGTTATCGAGACATCTCCGTGTTACGATCTGCCCTACAAGCTGCCTTATCTGTCTTAAAAGCCCACCACCCTTCTGTCTCAGAGGACAAAATCCAGATGCAGGCTCCGTGGAAATTCCTCGGGTGGAAAATTTCTCAGACGAACATCACCCCCCAACAGATTGAGATCAGTCGGAGTGTCACCACTCTTAATGATCTCCAGAAATTGTTGGGAACTATCAATTGGATAAGACCAGTCCTAGGAATCTCCACAGATGACCTCAAGCCTCTCTTTTCCCTTCTTAAAGGGGATCCCAACTTAACATCTAGTCGGACATTGACCCCTGAGGCTGAGAAGGCGTTGGACTTTGTACAAGAAAAGATCTCCAGTAGACAAAGTCATAGGCAGCTCTCCGGTCAGCCCGTGTCGCTATGTATCCTTAAGAAAGAGAAAGAGATTCAGCCCTTCGCCATCTTAGGGCACTTCTTCAATAATAACCGCGACTTTAACATTTGGGAATGGGTTTTCCTACCAAATCATTTTTCTAAGACATTGACTACTTTCCCAGAAATCATATCTAAATTGCTGTTTAAAGGTCATAAACAATGCTGGGAACTCATGGGCCAGGAACCGGATGTCATCTATTTACCGGTTACAAATGAAATGCTTGATCAGCTGCTTATAACCAGTGATCATATCCAATCAGCATTAGCGAATTGTACAGGCAAAATTAGTATACATCTACCCAGCTGTAAATTTGTGCAACAGCTGTCGGAACTACCAATTCGGCTGAAAAACAATCTATCCAAAATTCCTTTAAAGGACGCCATCACTGTCTTTACGGATGGGTCCGGGAGAACCGGAAATCCGGTTTTTACATGGCAATCTGTCAGCAATTGGCACCACGACATTCAAAAAGTAGCCGGTTCTCCTCAAATTGCTGAGTTGCATGCGGTTTATCGAGCATTTTGTCATTTTCAGAATGAAAAGATTAACATCATATTTGATTCAAGATATGTAGTCCATGTAGTCTCCCATGCAGAAAATTCAATACTGAAAAGAGGTAGAAAATCCCTTATTATTCACCCTGTTTCGGCAGATATTATATGTAATTCATGTTCGGACACGACCTTTCTTCCATCGTTCATCTCCACTCTCACACCCCATTGCCTGGCCCTGTGTTGGAAGGGAATCGCCGAGCGGACTCCCTTGCTGGTCTAGCTGTCATCCCACAGAGGTTTGAGCAAGCGAAGCTCGCTCATTCCTTTTTTCGTCAGAATGCCCAAGCGCTACAACAGCAATTTGGTATCACAATAACGCAAGCTAAATTTATAATTTGGTCTTGCTCGGACTGTCAGCTGGTTACGCCAGTCCCAGCCGAGAGAACTAACCCCAGAGGGTTAGAACCTCTTCAAATTTGGCAATCTGATGTCACACATGTCCCAGAATTCAGCTGATTAAAATACGTTCATGTGTCCATTGACACATTTTCCAGCTTCATTGTAGCCATGTGTCATTCTGGCGAAAAAAGCAGAGATGTTATCAGGCATTTCACTGTCGCCTTTGCGCACATGGGTATACCCACCGAAATAAAAACAGACAATGGGACTGCCTATGTCGCGCAAAGGACTAAGGACTTCTTTGCTCTGTGGGGTATAACTCACAAAACAGGCATTCCGCATAACCCGCATGGCCAACCAATCGTTGAAAGAGCACATCAAACACCAAAAAATTTAATTAGAAAGCAAAAAAGGGCAAATCAGGGCTTGACCCCCCATGAAATTCTGCAAAAAGTGATGTATGTCCTAGATTTCCTAAATCGGTATGATAATAATGCATCAGTGGTTCAAAAACATTTCTGTTTGCAAAAGGAAAATCCGCCCAATGTTAGAGCAAAAATAATGTACCGTGACCTCATAACTAACCAGTGGACGGGTCCTCTCCCACTCATAACGTGGGGGAGAGGATATGCTTGTATTCTCACAGAGCAGGGGCCGAAATGGGTTCCAGCACGAAGAATCAAGCCCTGGAACAAGCCCACACCACCACCTGGCTGCTCTGTGTCGTCCTAACTGCTGTGATTGCCGTGACTGACGCCGAACCGGACAAACAACAAGAATGGACTATGCCTACTCAAGAGGCACCGAAGTGGATGCTGCGGGGGAGGGAGAACGTGTGGCTCAAGCTCGCCGCCGCAGCTAAAACTGACACTCTCTGTCTCTACAATGAAAATGCGCAAAACCCCTTTCAAACCTGTCTATACGGCATCTCGGAGAACAGGTCGGTAGACACCTGATTCTCCCCGAGTGTAGAGCCCCAAGAAATCAAATTGCTAGGGTCAGCCCCAACTAGTTATTGCTTCAAGTACAATTTGGGTCACCACTGTAAAAACTACTCATAATAACGTCAACCAACTTAATCCAATATATGAGCCCTAACTGGTGTAAACACCCTGTCACATTTCCCTCCGAAAGAATCCCAGTCCCATGCACGCTGCCCTGAGGGCACTTCCTTATCTGTGGGGATTGGGCTTGGTCTGCCATCCCGATCTTCCCGTTAGGAGGGCCCTGCACCTATGGAAAATTGGCACTATTCAATCCAAAAAAGACCTCTCTCCTTCATGCTCCCCCAACAAGGTCAGTTAACACAAGGAGATCGCATCGCGCAGCACTTACTCCACCTAAAGGCCACACAATTACACATTTCCCACAGGACTGCGACCCCACCTTGGAGGTCTGGTCCAAAACGGGCAATTTTTTTGCATCCATCTTCGCCCTTGTGGGAACAGCACATGTGTTGTCAGTCATTTCGCACATGGTGTGCTGCCTGGAAAAGGAGGTCAATGCCAGCAGCGAAGCTCTGTCTGATTTACTTAAAGACACACAGCAGCTCAAACATGAGACTTTACTCAATAGGGCGGCCATCGACTTCCTTCTCCTCCAGCATGGTCATGGATGCGAGGACTTTCAGGGCATGTGCTGTCTCAACTTTAGCGACCATTCTCAGTCTGTGGCTGCAAAAATCCAAGAGCTGCGCTCTCTCGTCGACCATATCCAGGTCTCGCCAAGATATAATACCCCAGATCTCCTTGACATATTGGGGCTTGTGAGTATCCCAAATTGGGCGAAGCAAATTCTGTCATTCCTGATCATCATTATCCTCTCTATTATAGTTTTCAGTTGTCTTCTCACCTGTTTTCCTAGTTGCCTTAAAAGGCTATTTTCAAAATCTGCCTTTTTAATAAACAAAGAAGGGGGAGATGTGGGGAGCAATTGCAGAGACAGAGACATTGAGTTAGTTATATGAACACTTTAAGAACAATCTAGAGACCTCTACTTGACTTGCGACAGCTTTTGGCACCCAATGTGGGGATCGAACCCATGATGCTGAGATTAAGAGTCTCATGCTCTACCGACTGAGCCAAAAGCTGTCGCAGGGTGGAGGCTTAGCCGACCACTGACCCACGGCAGACGTTCCTTATTACCCCCCGTTTCCCTCCCAGCCGGAAGAGATAGGGGACAATAAGGTAGAGAGAGACTTCTGGATTGGAAAGTAAAACTAAAACTACTTTAATAATAATAGCAATGTTAAATGAAATATATATATAAACATACACAGGACCCAAATACCAAACCCAAACCCCTTTTTTTATGATAACTACATCACCACAGTAGCTGCAGCAAAACGTCCCGTGCAGCCCGAGTCCCCTCCGGGCAGCCACGCTTTCAGCTCCCAGCACGAGTTCAAGCAGCTCCACGCTGTTCAGCTACCAGCACCCCGTACAGACTTATGTCCCAGCCGCAAACCCAGGATCCCAAAAACCTCCGATTTCCGTTTCCCCCTGGGGGCAGGGTCCCTCCCGAAATGCCTGAGCTTGGGATTCAGGAATTTCAGGTTTTAAAGGGGAAGTTTAGTAGGTAGCTTTAGCAAGGGGGGGACACGACTGATACTGAATATGATGTATATGGGATGCAATACTTTTTAGAAAAATAAAGTCACTGAACAGAATTAATTCTGTTCTAACCCAAACCAGGACATTCTAACACAAACCAGGACAACACTGAAAATGCTGCACACTGTGTTTCCCATGCAGGAAGTTACGGTGTAGGCAGGGTATCCCCACATAGAATTGACTGCTAGTTATGCCTGCCACAAAGGTCAGGATTTTGACTATTCAGAGCATCCACCTACATTCAAAAGGAGAAATATCCATTTCTTTAGTGCTGGCATGCAGTTTTCAGATACTTGTAGGTATCTCAAATCCAGAAAAGGAAATTAGATTCAGTAAGAACTGGGAATCGGGCATTAGGAGACTGACCCACACTACTTTCTCATGGTGAAATTAAGCACCTCCATGATATGAAAGAGCAGCTCTACCACCCTATTCCAGATACATCCAGAGTGTTGTCACTTAGCACCTGAATAGTTAAGACCTACAGATGGAACTACTTGGAATCACCCCTGCCAAAAGCAAGCAATAAATGGTTTTCAGAAAATCCTGTGCCCAAATGATCAAAACAGAACTACTCCTTTTGATGACACAACTATTTCACTCAGAAATTCTCTCAGGGGAATTTTTGTTGCTGCAAGGACTTGTGAAAACTCCAGTTTACAGCAGAGCTATATTTGAGGAAAGCCTAGAGAGAAACACTGCTATTGCTTCTGTAACAGGAAGGGAATGGGATTCTAAGGAGACTGCCATATCACACATCAGAAGAGAAGATTCAGATGTGCTGCTCTGAGCAAAATTAGAAATCGGCTTAAGAAGGCTTGCAGCTCTGCTGAAGGCAAAGTGAAGCCTAACACTGGACTTTAGTCATGTACGAACAACACTTAACATTCATCTCAAAACTGAAATAAGAGAACAAGCTTTTCAGCTCCTAGTCTTAGATTTCAGTAAGCACTGGGGCAGAAACTGGTAATGAAGAAAAGCAAAGTCAAAACATCCTGGCCTGCTATCAGTTTTCAGCTTTCTCCAAACAAAGGAAACGAAGGACCTGAACCTGCTTCAGCTGATCTCTACAGAAGAGCAAGATTATGGATGCATCACAACACCTTTTCAGCAGCACAGTCACACTACTGAAATAATTCAAACAATTTAATGACAACTCAAACCATACGCCTGGTGCTTTAGTTCACATATTGCCTATCAAGTCTGAACAACAGAAGATTCAATGGCTTTAGAGTAAGTAAGCTGCAACAGAAACAAAATAACCACAGCAATATACAGTGACCTTTATCTATTTAAAGATCACAGTCACAAAACCGCCAAAGCAAATAAAACCACAACACCCAGACCCACTGTTTCACCATTCTCAGAACCACAGCATGGGTCTCCAAACAGACCAGAAGTGGCACTTAAATGTGATGGTTTACAAGAGCATCTGGATAGTTTCTAGTAATCAAACACAAAAGCGTTTACATTGAGATATAGCAGAAATGTAAAATGTCAAACTCTCTTTTCCAGCCTTCTTAACAGCTCACATATTTTACTTTATATTCATTTAAACTCCAAAATACTGTCATTCACACTGCTATTTTAGACCTGTTTTATTCATAACTGATGAGGTAACTTTGTACAACCTAGAAGAAGCAACATCACAACTTAACCATACAGCTAACCACACCTGTATCTTGAGCTGCCTTAGTTTAAATCTCTCTCTGCTTCCCCATAGCTGCCAGCAGTGTAACCAAAAAACCAAAATAATTTAGGAACAAAGAAAGAAAAATACAAGACTTCATCTTCTACTGTCTTCCTAATTTTAATATAGCCATATATTTAATCTTCACCTGGTTGGTGAACTTCCATTTGCAATTAAGATCTTTTACATGGATTAAATTTGTCCTGTAACTGATCTTTTCATACTGAAGTCAAATGCAGATCCAGCCCAAGAATAAGCACACAACTTGGGAGTTGAAAGGCAAAACACTCAGTGAAGTGGGGGAAGAGGACTGCAAGGTACAATTAAGAGCAGAAATAAAGGTGACAAAAGGAAACAGGAGGACAAAAGGCAGCAGGGTAAAGGAGAATTGCAAGCCAAACAGCAGCTGAGCACACACCACCACAAATACAGAAGATGTTGTGAGTGTAATTTAATGCTACTCCAGTATTCTCATTCAGTATTGTGCATTCTTCCTGAAAAGGCCAATGCCATATGGATACTGTAGATATTTTTAAAAGAAGTATAATAGTAAAAAGAGTTCATAGAGCTAGTAAAAATCCTGGAACTTCCTAAAAATGCATAAATACAGTAAACAGCTAGCTGAATGTGAAGTCACAGTTAAGATTTGCAATAAAAACAAATGCCTTATAACTAAGAATTTCTTCCTTCTTTTGAAGGCTGTCGTATCCCATATGTCATTGACTGCAGTATCTGATAATTAGCTACACACTAGTCAACAGTAAATGAAGAAAGGAAATCAGAAAGGAATCAGCCTGCAATAAAATGAAGTGTTGTCTCATGTTGAAGTGATTCTGAAGCAGTTTCATCATTTGCCTTTGGATAAATAGGGACATTGAGACAGGCTACTATCTTTTTATATCTTTCCACATACTGAGACCATTTCACACTGTAGTGGGAGAAAAAAGTCACCTTAGCTTTGCTATATAGCAACTTTTTCAGATCAGCACTGCTGCAAATTAGGTTAATTCATCACTTGTAATTTTGAAAGAAAGAAAAAAGGAGTGGGGTACGGAAAATAAATACAAGAAAGGAGACTGAATTTAAAGACCAGCACACATATGGTAGACATGTTAACAAACGGAAGTATCTCCTACCAAAGCTACAGCTGTTAAATTTAGCAGACAGAAGTATATACAACATCACAGCATATATATGTCAAGGGTAAACGACTGAAGAAAACTGGGAAAGAAATCTCTAAAACTCAAATTTAACAGCCTGTTAGATCATTTTGTGTATTCACGCAAAACACACATACCCCAATATGCACATGTATTGTAATACATGAAAAAAACCCAGAAGGTAAATACATATTATTTTGAACAAAGTTCTGGATATGCACTTCTCTATTCACATACAATATATATGATTAAAAGAAGGTTTTGGTATTATATAACGCCACAGTTCAGCTCATCATAATAGAAATAACGCTTTTCATCGTAATGCCACCTGCTTTTCATATAGGAACATTTCAGTATGTAAAAGTGAAAAACAAAGGGGGAGAAAAAAGGCAGCAACAAAAAAAACTACAGTGCAAAATAGTAATTAATTCCAGGATAGTAAAGATCAAAATTCAGAAGATTACATGTGGCACACTGACACAGTGCAGACAATTTTATTAAAAACAGTTTCTACAGCATCAAAACAGAAAAAAGTCTGGGGGTTGTAAAACAGACAATCCATGAAGCATCACACCACTACAATCATTTATGACGCACCAAGGCGTTATATAATAGCAAAATCAATCTCAAATTAAGGAGAGCAATGTTGAAAATATGTTCTGAGAATTGTGTGTGTGTGTGTGTAGAGGATGGTGAAACTGTATTTGCATGCATAATATTAAGGCACATATTACATTCTTAATTATCCATATTAAGAAATATACATTTCAATCACAGCCTAAGCAGCTGTGGAAACGATTTCTTTTAATACACTTGTGAACATATTTGTTACTAACCACTTCAATGTCAGACTTATCACTCCTTAGCAGTTATTTTTCCAATTCAGTAACTTCCCTAAGATTGAAGTAATTATTCCAGCCTTGCAAAGGTGTCATGAAAATTTATTTGATCAGAAACCAAATACATTTGTCATCTCTTACGAAGATAAAAATGAAAATGATAATGCAATAAAGTTAGAATTTTACTGAGGCCATAGTTTGCACGAACAAAATTTCACAGAACTGCAATACATGTTTTGTTAACCTGTGATTAGATATAACGCTCCAATACTATTAACAGAAATTTTATACATTGCATTTACAAGACTGCTCTGCTCCCCTTGCCCTTAATTGGTACGGTGCAACGCCTCCTACAGAACAAGAACAATACAAGCATGGGAAAAATGAATAACCATTCTTAGTAACCCCAATGCATTATACACTCTCCTATTTCTTTGGTGCAGAAGAGTAGACATTATCTCTTCTACCTCTATATTAATTAAGAGTTCTAAATCAAGAAGGCTGTCCGAGAGACTTGTTGCCAGAAACTACGTTTTTAGGCTCTAGCAAATATAATTGCAACTAAAAGCCATAAAGGAAAGAACACTTGACACAATGCTTAAAGAATTTCTCTGGTACTGTGACTTTGTTTCTCCTTAACCAAAGAGTTTAAAGGGTATACAATAAACACATACATGCATGTATGTGTATACAAACTTATCTTTACTGGTTCTTACTCTTTTAAGGTGAAACATCCACCTTGCTTTCCTAACTCCACTGATAAGTTTCCCAACAGAATTATGTGGGATGGCCATATTAAATGATAGATTATCTTATTAATCAGTCATCATGGCTAGGCTTCGCGAACGAAGATTTGGGAAGGGCTCTACCCACGTTTGTTGTAATATTAATCAGTAAATATAGTTTAATTACAGTACTTTTCAGATTAGCTTCACACAGCTTTTAAAAGCTATTACTTATGTCTGGTGTAATGATATCACTAGTTAAGATTGTTTTAATAGTCTTCTCAGTTTTTTGTCCACAAATGCAGAACTAGATGACTTGGATGAGGGGATAGAGTGCACCCTTAGTAAGTTTGCAGATGACACTAAGCTGGGTGGGAATGTCGATCTGCTTGAGGGTAGGCAGGCTCTGCAGAGGGACCTAGATAGGCTGGATCGATGGGCAGAGACCTATGGNAGAACAGGCCTTATGAGGAGAGGCTTAGGGAGCTGGGGTTGTTTAGCCTGGAGAAGAGGAGGCCGAGGGGAGACCTTATCGCTCTCTTCAGCTACTTTAAAGGCCATTCTAGGGAGGCGGGTGTTGGCCTCTTCTCCCTTGTGACTAGTGACAGGACTAGAGGGAATGGGCTTAAGTTGTGCCAGTGCAGGTTTAGATTAGATATTAGGAAGAATTTCTTTACTGAAGGAGTGGTAAGATACTGGAATAGGCTGCCCAGGGAGGTGGTGGAGTCACCATCCCTAGAGGTTTTTAAGAAGAGGATGGATGTGTTTCTTCAGGGGATGATTTAGGGGTAAGAGTAGTGTAGGGCTATCGGTTGGACTAGATGATCTTGAGGGTCCTTTCCAACCGTAATGATTCTGTGAAATCTCAAGTATATTTACTTATTGAAAGCTGCTTTCAGAAGCCGAGTGTGGTTTAGGTAACACAAATATGATTCTCTGTTACAAATTTTCATATGATTTTTTTAAAATTCATTTTTAAACTGTCCTCCTGCTAACATTAGTTTCAGGTAAAGGTTCCACCTCACAGATGAGAACTACTTCCATTTTAAACAGCACAAACATAACCCCAGGGTCAGAGACAAAAATCAAGTAGCCCATTTTACATATATAATTATGCATGTTTATTTTCAGTGACAAAACCATGAAATGCAAGGAAACATATTCATCAATTATGCTTCAACAATACAAAATTATTAGCTGCTTAAAAATTGTAAGCTAACATATCCACTTTGTTCACACTGCTTCTCAACATTCACAAAGTTCGTTACACACTGTGAATTAAAGGGATATGAGTTCTAAACGTACTTTATTAACATTTTACCAGATGAATTTCCAACAGTCAGCAAAACAGCTTAAACTGTAGTTAAACCAAACAAATCACAGCATGTCAGAAACAATGGGAAATGGATAGGACACTGGTAGAGTTTTTTTAAAAGAAACCCTAGGATTAGCTGAAAAGGTAAAACGCACAGATGAAATTTAGACTGAAGAAAGATTTACCCTGTTAAGACGGCAAGGTGCCACCTGGACTGGGGAACAGGGAAGAAAAGACTATTCATAGAATCATAGAATCATCTGGGTTGGAAGGGACCTCAGAGGTCATCTAGTCCACCCCCCCCTCCCCCGACCTGGTGTTTTTAAAAAACAGAATCATTCTTGAACAGATTGACTTCATGCCAGCCATTTTTAACACATCCAACCCGATTCAGATTTGTTCAGTTATTTTATGTCACAATATAAGAAAAGCTGCTTTCATAGATTCTCTCATTATACCATAGCTATATTCATATATTATATATAATATATAAAAATCCTCTACCTGTAACTGGGGTTCATAATAAAATACTTAAAAAAACATTCCAAAGATTTGTTACGTAATTAAAATATGCCTTTTGCCTCTGTAATGACAATGTTTGGCTCAATACATTAAAAGTTCTTGTCATGTCTTCAGAAATGCAACTCTAGGACCTGAGGCACTGGAACATCCATTGGTAAAATGACTGGGACTGAATATCAACCCTTAAATTCCTGTGCATGCAGGAAAAAGTTAAGTTGAGAGACTAACAGAAACATAGAAAAATGGCCCCTCCCACATTCCGATGGACATTCCTTTTGGAGCAAGAAGCAGAGGAAGACTGAAAAAGGAGAAACAGTCATATAGCAGAATCATATGTCCAAGCTGCTTACTGAAAACTTTGACTATACTGATCTTAACAGCATGCAACTATTGAGAAGCAGTATAGTTCAAGATAACCAAAGAGATGTACCAGACTAAAAACACCACAAAGCCAAGAACACATCCAGTTTCCACTCATTTTTCCAATGCCTTCAGGCATTTCACATTGTGCACAACAGAGCTCTTCAGGGGGCACATACTGTGAAAAACATTTACCTTTTAGATCACAGTGCCTTACAGTGGTGGTGAATTACTTAAAACAGTAAGAAAAGAATTAAAGAATTAAAAAATCAACATGCTGTAAGATACTGTGACAACTTCACAGAAATAAAAATTAGGGTAGCCCTTTAAGTAACAGCAGAGATTTCCAAACTTGCACACAAGTTCCAGATTCACAGCACCAGTACCAAAGCTTCATTATGAAAATGACATATAAAACTAAATATATGGATGTACTATATAGAGTTCCAGTCATTCCCCACTGTTTTCAGAGTCATCTCCAACAAGGGAAATGGAATTTAATAAGTTACATGGCAGCCATTATTAAAAAAAATTGACTTAATTAGGGTTAAGTGCTGGTTGTTTTGCGACTGAAATGTTCTTATTGTAGAAAAAGATCTAATTAGAAAATTCAAGAGTAAGATTATAAATTTCTTTCAAACTCTGTTTTTTATTTTCAGGTTTTTAAAGTGAATTTTAAATGCTGATTAACAATTTTGTATTAAGCTTATAGCCAAAATAAAAATTTAAGTTCAACAACATGCTTCATCTGTAATGGAAATACAGTGGAAACAGAGGAAAACAAAAAAAGAAACTCAGCTATCCTGCTGTTTGAGGTTCTCTGCTGATACTGACACTGAGGAGTCCAAGTCATGTCCATTTTGATGCAATGAACAGGACTGACTTGAAATTCTGTCAGTTTAAAAAAAAACACAAAACCCCCGCAAAAAAACAAAAGACCCCTCGCTCCCCATCATACTACTGTACACATAACCTAAACTGACTTATAGAAGTAGCAAAACACCCATTCTGTTTGCCTACTTCAGCTCTTCTAGAAAGAAAATAGATATAGGAAAGATCAATTTTAACACTCTGGGTGGGAGAGGGAGCAGGAGAAAGGTTTTTCTGTTCTGGAAGGTTAGAAATATGTTCTATTAATTAGAATTAATTCAAATATTAGTGAAAAGCTTAGTGAACACTAATTCCAGCTTTTGTGAAGCAATAAAATGTCTAGCCCAAACCTGGAATGTTTTTTCTTATTTTCCAAAAAAATTTCTCTCATACAAAATTAAAAAGCTAGCAACACTGCAGTCAGTACTTTTGAAGTATCAGGTTGAAACTGAAGGTAGCAAAAGGACATTATACAGTTGGTGCCAACAGAATTAGAATTTAACAAATGAGAATCCAAAAATACCCAATTACAAGTCAACAGAATAGAAGTTAGAAAGCAAATAATAATTTAAAAGAATCAGAGACATGCCTGGATTGGCCAAGACAGTCCCTTTTTCAATTTAAATCACCAACTAGTTTTGTGTTAAGGAATGAAACAATCAGCAATATGCTGTTACAGTAAGTTACCTAGATGCAGTTAGGACCAGAGCAGGGCATGTGGTCAGTATGACCACAGTGTGCAGCACAATGGAACAAAAAAGAATCATCTCCTGACAACATACTTTTCTTGTTTCTGCAGGATAAATGTTCAATGCTAGTATGCTGGAACAAGCAACTACCTGAGACAAAGACAGGAATATATATATATTTTTTAAAACACATACACATCTTGGTGAAAGTTTAGAGTAAAGTTCTTCAAACAAGAAATTAAATTTGCCAGTCTGACTAAAATACAATTTCTATGGATCCCTAAAATTTTGAAATCTATGTTACTCTAAAGTATCCTATTCTATTTTTCAGAACTGTTTGTGTCTTGTTTTTTCCATTTTTCTCTTTTGAGCCATTACAAAGGATTACTTTTTTTACCATTTCCATTTGATTTAGTCTAGGCTTGACAAAATGATAATCCTGGATCTGTGATTTCATTCTTCTAGTCATTGATGTAATTAATTAATGCTGCAACTAAGGAAGTGTAGAAGTAATTTTTATATTATCAATTATATCTGATTAACTAGTTCAACCATCATAACAGCAAATAAAAGTGACTGTTAAGACTAATACAGCACTTTCAAAACTCTGTAATCTTTAACATGAACCATCAGAAAATGGAGCACCCTTTGCTCATCTTCCACTTTGAGAAATTGACACAGTAAGTATGAATGACCTACTCAAGGCCACAAAGGAAAAGACTATCAGCCAAGCCAAAACCTCCGAAGTTCAGGCATCAAGTCCTCTGTTCAGACTACAACAAAGTGATAAATCTCATTCAATAACTGAAAGCCTTTCCTAGCAAGGAAGTTCTTCATATAATTAAGAGTTTATCATGATCAGTTTGTTATTTCAGCTGGTATTTTTTTTTGTTTTGTCCACTGCTGAGCAACATAAACACTTCCAGTGAAGTCTTTACTTGGGATAAACTCTGTGCATGTGGGCTGCATCACACACATAAACACATGCATTTCAAAAGGATGAAGCCATTCCTATTTAATTTCATGGAAAACACTTTTAAATGCTACACTGTTTCTTCTACTAAAGTGGACCTACCATAATTTGTGATTTATGACCAGTTTTTCATTTTTATTTACAGAAAGGTCTCTCGATTGGTCAGAATCTTTGGCATAAATCATGGCACTGAAGAGCGGAGATAAAAGGTTAAGATTCCCAGGCCTGATCAATTAAAAACGAACTATGACTAGCTCTCCTAATTAGTAATTTTTTCATTAAAGAGCCTTTTAAACTACCGTTTCATTTCTCTGACAAAATTCACATCCATCATCCTGAGAACTTCTAACCTGTAAAAATCTCCTACAGAAAATGAAATGATAGGATCAGTTTACTGTAGTGAACTGATCTGAAGAAGTGAAAACCAAAATAATACTTGGATAGCGTTTGGTGGCGAAGAACAGGATGTGCTTCTTGTGAATTACATTATACTGACAAAGACCATACTGACTATACTGCAAAGACAATGTGAAATGTAACAGAAAGAGCAGGCGAGAGGAAATACAAAAAACCTCTCACAAGATAAGCACACAGAGACGGCACTGCAACTCTAATTGCTTGTTATTTAAGCAACAAACAGCCAGAAATAGTAAACAGGAAAAGGAAAGAATTTAGAATAATGCTGGTTTTTTTTTTCTTTTTTTTTTTCTTTTTCTTTTTAAAGGGCATAATCCTCAGGTAGGTCTGATAATTTGAACAGAGAGGGTGACAATGGTCAAGGAGTTCAGGTGTTTTTATGCATATATATATATGTGTGTATACATACATATATATTTGTCGTGTATCTATGCCTATTTCATTCAGCTTCTACTTTCTCCATACTCTTCAGTAATCAAGTATTTGATTTGTAAGATGCTACATTAGTGCCAAGAGGCACAAAATGATATAATAAATACACTCTTCACAAAGTTATCACTCAGTGAATAAAGCACAGCCCTTCAGGTAAGTGGAAACCGGTATCTCCCTTTTTTTTTTTAAAATAGCTTTGCTCAGCCACTTGAAGAGTTCCATCTCCCACAGAAGGCCATACAAACTCCAAGCCCTGTTCTGTTTAAGTTTTGGTTCCATAGTTCACTTCAGGACTGTGAACAGGATACTTCCTGCTGAACTAGACAATAAGAAACTTCCTTAATAGACCAAGTGAAAAAACAAAACTGGTAATTTTTCCATTTTAGCAATTCATTTGAGTTCATTTCCATTACAGAAGCATCAAGTCATTGGTTCTTGTTTTATCACATGCTTTATACAGAGTGGTTCATTACAACGGTCTTTAAGAGGATTGGCAGTTAGGTTCCCACTGGCCATGTTCTTGGGGAGAAACACATTGGAAGAACTGTGGTTCAACAGGATGGGGCTTTTGGAATTCAGAGCTGGGTGTCCCTCAGGGACTAAAGTCACAGAATTAGTGCCAGGTGGCACCACAGATTTCTTAGGGAATAAAATTTTGCTTTGTTCTAGAACAATATGATTTATAGAAGACGTGGAGACACCACATAGTGATTCCATTATTGCTTCATTTGGGATCTTGCTATACAGGTAACTGGGGGCATTATTCTCCATTATATCTGACCAAGCTCTGTAGCGAACTTCTGCAGCTCCCCAGTAGTGTCTAATAGCAGACTCGGAGCGATGGCCTGTCACTGCCATTATTTCTCTAGGCCCCAGACCTGCTTCACACAGTAGCTGGATGGTAGTAGTTCGGAGAGAATGATTGGTGTATCGTTGAGAGAGCTTGGCCGCCACACTTATCCTGGGCATCATGGTACCTAAGTAGTTCACACCCATTGGTTCTCTTTTGTACCAGACAGGCTGTTCTTGCATTTGTTCTGATGTTAACTTTAAAGGATGTAGGTAGAAGGCAGGGGGCTCTGGAGGCAACTTGGACAAATAAAGCTCCAAGGAAAAAACAGGACAGTTTGGATCCCCTGGCATATCATACATTCTACCCATTTTCTGTGGATCTTCTCCATTTTTTCCTTTGCCAGGATACCTAAACATAACATATCGACGCCCATTCTTGTCCTTCTCAACAACAAAAGCGTCTGGAGCCAGATCTCTTAAAATTTCCCTCCCTCGTTTGGCAAAATGCAACTGCAAATCAAACCACACTTTGTTGACGAGTGCCATTGGACTGTGCAATCCCAGCACACCAGATTCTTTAATCTTATGCAAGTCCTCAGCAGCTATAGGAGGATGGTGGTGAGTCTCATCCTTTCCCTGCATGCGCAGCATCTTCAGCACGCTCACAAATACCATGTTTGCACTAGCAAACTCTTTGTCCTTCATTAAGCAAATCTGACGATTGTAAGGTGGCATTCTGAGATGCCGGTTTAAGCCAGCACGCATTGACTTGTAGCTTGCCACACTGTAGGTATCTCCATCATGATTCCTTATTGTGTAATAAAACTCTCTTAAGATATCATTGAGTTCACTTACTGGGACCAATTCAAAGCTAGGATCCTTGCCATTTTTGGCCAGCCATTGTTTTAATAGGTTAGCTGCCCAGCCAGTCTGCTTGTGGGTGTTTTTGATGCTCTTAGCATCCTCTTCCTCTTCCTCCAAGCCAAAGAGGACATCCTCAGGGAAGTTAAAATTCGTCTGTGCTGCTTCTATCGCTGCTTTATTTTCTGATGAAGTCTCTTCCTGTTTCAACTGCTTTTCGAAACAATTGATCAAAGCTGTACCATCAAATATGCCACATGTATACGGCACACAGCGAACTACTTTTTGATCTTTTTTCTTTGTGGGATTTTACATAACAAAAAGCAGGTGGCATTAACTGGATTTTTCAAATAATATGGTGTGTCAATTCCATATCTCACTAGCCAATTAAAATGCATCAGATCCTTCTTTAGTAACCATGGCATTACACATGCTTTAGCTGATTTGACTGCAACTGATTTTGAATAGCAAACCTAGAGACATACACTAGAACAGAAGGCTGAAAACCGGAAAACATGATGTAGCTTATTTCCTCCTCCTTGCTCACCTCCCATTGCTAAATAACAGCATCACACACTGTTTTTCCAAAATCTTTTCCGGGTTTCAGGCTCTACCAAAGAAGGAAAATTCCAAAATATGGCTCTTACACTGAAAATTAAATCTTAAAACTGTACATCTGTCATCCATCCTGTTACTGCATTTCCTACATATCAAGTACTGACAAACATTTTAATAGCTATAATCCACAGGTAACTTTGAAAAATGAAGTTCCAACCAACTTTTCTTTATGAAATGTCTTAAAAAAGAGTGATGCACAGTCTATACTACTGGTTATGTTTGTCAGGCTATTTCTCCAACAGATGAAAACCAGAATCTTGTCCATTTTATTTTCTTGCTTGAATACAATTCAGATTTAAATGTACCTTGAAACACTATTAAATTTTGGCCAGAAGGAATTAGTTTTATTCCCCTTAATAAAACGACTTCCAGTTAAGAGCAGTAAGTAAGAGATAAGATATAAGATATTTCTGAAATATCTGCACACAGAAACAAAATTAATTATGAAGAATTTTAAATAGCTTAATTTCAACCTTAAAATTTCTAAGCAAGTTCAACAAATTTGAGAGTAAGAATGCAGAAGTGCTGCAACTTCTCCTTTGCTCCTTTATCATGAAGTAGTTATTTCTGAAGAAAGCTTCTATTCCATTTTGGGGTTTTTTTGTGTGCTTTTTTTTCTATGACATATGGAAATGAAATATTAGAACTCCCAATTCTCATTAGCTTCTGGACTAGCGTGGAAATCAGAGAGCTGCAATAATTTACAAAGTATTTGTAGATTAAAGTTCAAGACTTTCAGACAAAAAGTGGGCAGAGTTTTCTTTTGTATGTTATCTCTGTTTAACCAGACAAGCTTTTAGTGTGCTCCTTAATTACTAACTCATCTACTTACACAAACCCCATCAGAAAACTTCTGAAAAGGTTATCAGAAGCTCAGACTCCAAGTAATACTCTGGATCAGAAGAAGAAAAATACAAACAGACAGAAACTAGAAAGGATGTCACAAAAAAGAAACTAAAATTGTTTCACTATGAGCAATCACGGGGAAGAACCTTTCTCCTGTGGATTGTAACTTTAGAATTTTATATAGAAACAACCAAAATAGAAACAACCAAAAACCTACCTGTGTTGTTCCCTCAGCAGTTCGCTTGTTTGCTGAAGTATCTGTTGGTGGCTTGCTTGTCTGGTTTTCTGAGGGGTCAAGAAATTGTTCATTTGCAGTTTCTTATCAGTACAAAATACTGCTACCCACTATACAAATTTGGAGGCAATATTTCAAATTGTTTGATACTAAACATTTAGTATGTGGCACATTTAATATTCTTCAACTCTAATTTTCAATTTTAAGTATTCAAGATTGATTACTACCATTTTTTTCACAGCAAAATGGCATTCTCCAGCTCAGAAACTATATATGCTCCCTTCCTTGAAAGTCTGACAGTATATTCAGAATATTTTAGGAACAACTCCCTTGCCTATCAGAGGACAAAGCATAACTCCAATCCCTCCTCCCCTCTCTAGGACTGATATTAACTGACAAGATATTAAACTGAAAAAAAATACAATTATTAAACATTTCTGTGCAAAAATTGACTGAACAACAGATGGCTGACCATCTGAGACAATCTGTGACAGAAAAACTGAGTATCTTTATTAGATCAGCCAAACCTTCTATCTAAATTAGCAACTTAAGCAGAAGTTGCTTGAGTATTTCATGTAAATTTAAATCCAAATTCTCCATTCTCATTTCTTTTCATTTTACGGAGCTTATTAGCAACAGTGCTTGCCCAAATTACTGTTTCAATTCTAGTGAGAAAACTACTAGGTACACTAAAGCTTTGTGAACTGCATAAAATCAGACACATTTTTTGGGCACATAGGCCCTTCCTTTGGTCACTGCCTGATGTGTCACAACTCTTTTTATGTTGTGTTAAATCATTATATTAGCTTTAGAGCTAAAAATGAATACAAAACATGGAACTGTCCAATTCTATGGAAGGCATATTTTAACACAGGTAATTTCGAGACGGGAAAATGAAATAAAACTAGTTCTGACGTCAAGCTTTGTGTGAGTTCATTTTAACATTACATTGTGTCAATGAGAAATCTGCTGTAACTCCAACTCACTTAGAAATCTTGAGGACCTCCTAGAAAAAATTTTTCAAGGGATGTAAAATCAGGAGTGCAGAGAATCATCATGGCATAGCCAAAGATGGAGAGAAAGTATTTTTAAAATAGTTAATCTAGATACCATTATTTTAATATTCATTGTGTTCAGAGATTTTTATTTTAAACACAATAAACTTACTTCTTTTGAGCTAGGTTAGTAGTCAGTCGTATTTTTCCCCCCTACTTTGTTTATGTAAATGTTGTAAAAATTATGTTAATGATTATACTTTAATTTCAGAATATCTTTCATCTGCCTTCCTAAGCATTTTGAGAGCCAAGTATTAAAAGTAAACACCAGGTTGTTAATGGCTGAATAGAAGATTCTGACTTCAGGCTAGGAATAATATAGATGAACTTCTAAATAAACCAAAGCTTACTGCAGACTCCATCTAAGAAGAGATTGTTTTCAACAATGGCTGAAACACATCCACGCCAGAGATGATTTTGAACTTGACAATTTGATGAGTAAGGAAACCCAGAAGAAACATCTCGGTAAAATAAAAATTTTCACAGGAGTGCAGTTTTGTGTTTCCCTTTGACACCTCCTTTCTTTTCCCAGTGACAACATTCAAGCATAACTTACCAACCCTGGGTGCTGTAATGGTAGGTGGTTCAACAGGAGCTGTACTAGTAAATGTAGAGAGGGGGATCTTCATCTGTAGGGGTGCTCGACTGCTGGTAACATTACAAAGTCCTGAAGCACCCACTGTGGGCAAAGAAGTCCTTGTGGCCTGGGCAACAGGATGTGCAGCAGAAACAGCCTGCACCGCCAATGTTGTGCCTATTGATGCAGCACTGGCTGGAGAGTTCCTCTGAATACCAGGACTGGGCACAGATGGGCTGTTATTTGGTTTAGTTGGGTTAGTTGATGCCAAAGACACTGTAGTTTTGTTAAGGCTAGCAATTGTAGATGAGCTTTGCACAGATATAAATTCAACACTGCCCGACTGTTGGTTAGTGAGCAAAGTCCCTGTATGGCCTTGCAGGAGCTGAGGCTGCGATGGCACTGCAACAGGTACATGCAAGATTACGGGCAAAGACTGCAATGAGACAGACACTGACTGAGTGCTGCCACTATGCACTTGGTTAGTGCCTACAACTGTAGCTGTGTTAGCTGTAGGAAGAACTGCTGTTGTCAAAGAGCTGGTGGAGGTCGCTGGATTCTGAGGCTTAGGGTGTGCACCAACAACTGCTGGAGGAACAGCGAGACTGGAAGATGGCACTACACAAAAAATAAACAATACAAAAAAAAAAAGGTTTTGAACCAAGTGGGAAGGTTTCACTCCAACACAGCAAATGGAAACAAATTATCATGAGGCTGCTGAGTCACCGGAACAGGTTGTCCAGAGAAGTTGTGAATACCCTATCATTCTAAGTGTTTTGAAGTAAGGCTGGACAAGGCTTTAAGAAACATGATCTAATGGAAGATGTCCTGGGTCATGCCAGTGGGGTTGGACTAGATGATCTTTAAAGGTCCCTTCCAACCCAAACAATTCTATGGTTCTATGAAAAATGTGGTATATAATTAACTCTTTTAGAAAGAAAGACTGATTACTCTTTTTCTGTTGTAAACTCTGATATTCAATAACCTAAAGTTATACAGTTAATACTTTATTTCTGTTTGAAAGAACTATACATAAGTGGCAAAAATTAAGACGAAGAACTATGACACAAACAGGTTTGAAGAAAGCTCCAAGATTTAACTGTTGAAAACACAAGAAATAGAGCATTTTGAACATTCATTACAGAAATAGTAGAACAACTGGTCCTTCAAAAAAATACAAGAAAAGAAAAACTAAGTCAGTTGTGAGTGATGTGCTTTGTATATACAGTAGGACCTTGTATCCAGAAGGTTCTACTGAAATTAATGTCAGAAAAGATACTTTTATGCAACAAGATTTCAGGATTGAACATAAAGATCAGGAGCACAATACACTACAGAAAGCCAGTATATGACAAATATGAGATGACTCTGTGGAAAAGATTTAGCATTCAATATTAGGTAAACTATTTTAAAAACCAGGGATGCTGTGACTACAATGAATGCAATTAATGGTTTTGATTCTACATTTCCTATAAAATTCTAATCTAGAAATTCATTTTTTCAACTTGATTCCCTTAAGAAATGGGGCTTATGGCTTCCTTTAGATCCCCACTCAACTTCTGTAGACATTAGGTAGAGGAGAAGCTACCAGCATCCTATTATGATCAAGTACAAAATCAGCCTAGGAACCATGTGTTTAACTGTAAGTTTTGCTGTCATACCCAGTGAGCAGTTTGCTGAAGCATCTCATTTACCCACATGTTCTGGTTGGTCAAAGCAACCCTTATCTGGTATGTACACAACACAGATATAAACTGAGAATGTAGTAGGGAGCTAAAAATAATGATTTATGTCAGAAAAAACCCAGTCATAAACCCCAGTTTTGCTCTGTTCCATTAGTTACTTGACTAATGGAAAGCAATAAAACTTTTAAAGTGTGTCCATAGGAAATTTCTTACCTGCATTCACAGTGGCTTGAAAAGTTGCTGATGTGCTCTCTCCTACATTTCTTTTTGACTCCAGTATCTGCCTCACGGTGCCAGCATTTCTGCGGAATGAAGTTTCAGCTGTCATTTCTCCATGAGCCACATCAGGTATATTTATGAACAGTACACTGATGAAAAATCTCTTATTTTACAGCTATGTTTTTAATTTCATTTGCCAAACCCATTTATTTTCTGTCTCTCCTGCAAATTAACACTGGATACTCCCCCACTTAAAAACAAAAAAACAAAAAAACACCAGAATTATTTCTACATTTTCAAGTGCTTACACCAAGTTTGCCTTTCACCATGACAATTTTACCTTCCTTCAAATTAAACTTCCATTTTCATCCATTATTTTTAAACCACTGAAATAACACTCATCTCATTTTACCTAAGAATGGATTGAATAGTGTCCATTTATGACTTATGTGAAAAAAAAAAGGCATTTTACAATGAAGAGTAATGAAGGAAAATGAAGAGGATTTTAACTAGGAAAAGAAAACACAGGTATTGTCCCTTAAGTAGGTATCTCAAGCGTCCTATTGAAACTTCTAACATGGTCACACTGATGTGGTTTGCTTACCGATATGTCACGTTATTTGTGCCCGCAGTATCATTTGCTGCTTTTGCTGGAGACAGAGGTACATTTGATGCATTCTAACAAAACCAAACCAAAACAAAACAAACCCAAAATAAAAAAAACCACATGAATCTGCTTGCAAATTTATGCTTTCATCACATTCCATATTCATTCATTTTTGTGTGAGATATACATTTGCTAGAGTCAACACTGTAGGAGAACTTGACATGTTTCACAACCCTACAAAATCTCATTGGTCCTACTTGTCTCCTTCTCCTGCATCCTCCCTTTTTATAAGTCTCTTGCCTTCAGAGTTTTATTGCATGAGAATCAAGATTTATTCCTGAATGCTAATAGACTTTTAGCTTCCATTTCTTCACAGTAATTAATCCAAAATATTAATTCTAGACATAGAGAAATACCATTGCTTGTACCCATTCCCCTGCTCTTCCCCTCTCCACTCCCCAAAATCAAGGTACTGGGATTCACTCTTATTTACTCCGTGCTCTTCACACTAAAGTAAATTAGATTTACATACACAGAATTTAAGGTGCTTTCACACTAATAATGCCTAAAGAATCTTCTGTACAAATCAGAATTATGTAACATATTAAAAGATTATTCTTTCACACCACTGCCTTTAACTACACATGACAAACCTACTTTGTGAACACCACTGAACAACCAAGTCACATCTTTCTGTATATAAAACTGCTTTATCTTTCAACACAAAGGTTCAGATAACTCAGAAAAACAAATGTAACAAATCTAGCTCTTACTTCCTGTCTTCTCTTCAAGTCCTCCCTTGCTGCTCCAAATCGTTTTGTCAATCTCGCAATTTTAGCCTAAATGAGAGAAGATGAAAACAAACCAACCATAAATATCCTCCCCAAGAACCATCAAAGAAATTATAAAAAACAAAAGATAACATAATTAAGACATCAAGTCAAAGGCTATTTTCTTATCAGGGGAAACATCTTTCTTGAAATACAGTACAACTACATTACTTCAAAGCAGGAAAAAGACACACAGGTGTATCACAGTCAAGGTGTCAGAGTCAACTTGAATTATTTTCCTTCCTGTTCACAACTGCACAAACAGAATCCATCTTGCAGAGGTTCACACAATATTCTGCATGAAAAACAACTGAAAGCATTTGACTATTGTAATGCGTTACCTAACAGCCATACTGAAAAATGCACCCCTTTTTGCCTTTCATACAATTCATATATTGTTTCTCCCTCTCACTGATACACTATATATCACACATCCCCCTTACTGTCAGGCTCATTCTACTCTATCTGATTTTCAGGTGTCAGGCTCCTCATCTTCTTCAACATTAGTCTTACACCTTGTCTTTTACTTCCTTGTGCTTCCCTCAATAGACCACTGCCCATTCCTTCTGTAATTACTGACTAATTCTGTATGCAGTCAATGTGCTGCTTGTTCTAAGCAGGTTTGTTGTTGTTTTTTTTCTGTCACAGAAAGAAGAGTTAAATTATTCCGATGAATTCCTGAAAACACCAGGTTAGCACTGGAAGAACATAAGTTTTTAAAAAATTAGCAAGTCTCATATGCCATAATTTCAGAACTTCTTACCTGAAAGAAGCTAGTCCATTTAGAAGCCTTGCCTCTTTCACATTTTTGCGAAGTAACGTGACAGGCTACAACTACAGTCTGTCTTTAATGACATTTATATTTCAATGTTACCTTTTACAATGTAGAGGTGTTCTGGAGCACCCTGCATAACAGAACTATGTAAGCTTAGATTGTGAGTGAATTGACATCAACACATTTGTAGCCTCTCTGTTGAGCTTGTGTGTGATGGGGTTTTGGTAGTAGAAGGGAGAGGGGGGGCTACAGGGGTGGCTCCTCCATGAAGCTTCTAGAAGCTCCCCCAGCTCCAAGTCATACCCTCCTTTGGCCAAGGCTTAGCCAATCAGCAATGGCGGAAGCGCCTCCGTGATAACATATTTAAGAAGGGAACCTGCTGGGTAATTTCCTTTGTTTTGTAGAGGAAAGGATGTGAGAGGAACAACTACGTGGACACCTAGGTCATTGAGGAAGGAGGAGGTGAGGTGTGCCAGAGCAGAGACTCCCCTGCAGCCCATTGCGAGACAGTAGGCTGAGGCCCTGCAGCCCACGGAGATTAATGGTGGGGCAGATGCTTGCCTACAGTTTGCGTAAGACCCCACACTGGAGCAGCAGACTGTGCCTGAAGAAAGGCGTGACAAAGAGGGACGCTCACATTGGAGCAGTCTGTCACTGGGAAGGACCCACTCCGTGGAAGGGAAACGTGCTGGAGCAGTTTGTGAGGAGCTGCAGCCCCGTGGGATAGACTTACGGTCCTGGAGGACTGTCTCCCATGGGAGGGATGCCATGTTAGAGCAGTGGGTGACTGTGAGGAGTCCTCCCTCTGAGGAGGAAGGAATGGCAGAAAGAACGTATGACAGATCACTGCAACTTCCATTCCCTGTGCCTCTGTGCTGCTGGTGCAGAGGAAATAGAGAAATCGAGAGCAGACCTGAGCCTGGGAAGAAGGTGGGGGGTAGGAGGAAGAGGTTTTTATGATCTGGTTGTATTTCTCATTATCCTACTCTGATTTGGTTTGTAAACTGGTGGTGATTTTGTTGTTTATTTTTTTTCCCCAAGTCAAGTCTGTTTTTTTGCCTGTGACTGGTGAAAGAGACATCTCCATCTTGACCCACAAGCCTGTTGCTGTATTTTCTCCCTCCCATATCACCAGAGGGGGCAGGATTGAGCAAGTGGCTGCATGGTGCTTTGTTGCTACCTAGGTGGGCCTAAACCATGGCAACCTTGTATGATATTATTAATTTGACACTGTAGTTAATGGCTAAACACACTCATAAACAAGTACACTGAAAGTGTCTTAGACAGCACTAAAAGTCAAGATAAAATGTCTGAAGCAGCAAGGGGGAAGAGCATGTAGTATAAACTGGTCTTGCCAACATAATACTTTCATTTATGCTAAAAGTAAAATGGCCTTAGAGTTTGAATTTGTCATGACATAAGCTTTCAATTGTCTTGTCACTTCAAAATTCTTTGATTGTGATGCTCCTTATGTCACTGCTATGTACATCATTTCTATAAAGAATGGAAGAAAGCATACTGCATTCAACACTAGCTATTTGTTCCTTTGCTAGAACATGATTATTTAGTGTCTGGGAAAATAACATGGACAAGCATCATGTGATGTTTCTTTGTCTGAATATTCTACAAAGCCCAGTGCTACTGTCTGTTCTGCATTTTTCTGTTCTTAAGCTCATTTTTGGCTTCATAGAGGCATTAGATATTTTCATACTTAACATTTATGTAAGAATGTCTAAATGGAACAGAAGAGTGGAAAAGAGGTTTACTAACAGCTAATAAATCAGTTCACCAGAATGGAGATTTGCTTCTTTTTTTTTTTTTTTTTAAGATTAACTGGTTGCTTTCTTCTTTCTGACTAGGGAAATAGAATTTTACAACTCAAAAGTGATCTTAGTATCTGCTGCTTTCCGCTCCCTTCCCTTTGTGGAGTCAAAAAGGCTTCCTTACTGACAAATACAGGAGACTTCTTAGTAAACGTTGAAGAACCTATTTTTAAATTTGACTCTAGTATGCAGTTCAACAAATACTCACCTTTAGTTCAGTAAGCACAGTTTTATGCCTTTTGTTACATTCTACTTTCTCTATTCGGGTTTTCAAGTCAGCCAGAGTCTTGTCAAATAGAGCACATTGTAAAGCAGTAAGTTTTTCTTCTAACAGTCTCTGGATAATCTGCAAAATTATTAGGGAAAAAAAAGGAAAAAAAAAACAATGAATCTTGAAATCTGGGAGTCTGTCTATAAAAATATTCTCAACTCCTGCTACAAACAGAACAATGACAACTGTTGTGCCTTGTCAATCGAATAACACTGTAGTCACCAATAAACATGTGGTTGCACAGCTAAGGTAAGTTTCTACATTTATTTTGGGCAAATAAAAATGGTCCCTCTTTGCTATTACCTCAAGAAATTAATTTTATCACAGTATGGTAAGTATATAAAACCTTATTACATATAAAAAGAACCTTAACGACAGAAGATATTTTCATAAAATACTGCATTTGCACTAACTTTTTCTCTTAGTTTTCTGTTCTTGAGAGGGACACTGGCATTTACAGAACAGAAACTAAATTCAACAAGACTCTTTTTGAGGGTTTTTTTTCCCCTAGCAGAAACACTTTTTGCTTTTCTTGCAGAAGCTAAAAACTGGAGAGATAGATTTCTGCAAAGTTTACTTGATACACTTATTATCTGACTTCTTTTCTCACTCATATACCTATTGTAGTGTAAAAGTTTTCCTTAGGAAACAAAAATAAACAAGCAACAAATGTGGTTCAGTTTTCTGCATCCTACATGAAAGAAGTTACAACATGCACTAGCTAACTGATGGAAGAAGGGCACAGTTTGTTTCTTCAAGGCCATGGGTTTCTTTATATGCCAATGGTGCAAAGAGGCAATTATCAGCTCTACAAAGATCTGCAAAATGCTGTGCTTCTATTTGGAGACAGACTTGCTTTAAAGCTAGGTACACAAACTGCACCACAAATAAACCTTTATCACACCCAAATACCTCTTTTGCTAAGATTTTCCATCTATAGTTATGTGAAATTTGAGAGTTTAAATGTTTAACACATTTTAAACACAACTCTTGCAGCATAATTTTCAAATTATATTTGGTCTCTTCTTAAGAATAGGGCTGCATAGGACAAATTAAGCCACATTTGTTATTTGAATTATGTCCCATTTTCAACCACAAAAAAAGTGCTTGGGGGGGCAGTGAGTGGGACAGGACAGCTAATTAAAAGACAGTAAGATAAGTGACAGGTGCATGTTTGCTGTCTTCACTCTGCACCTTCATTCTACCTTTTCTATTTTTTGGTCAACATCCTTTCTGGTTGTAATTTTCACTTGGAGTTCTGCTTCATAATCTTCTCCCATGTACCGATGACGTTTAGAATGAACGCTGCCCATGTCCTCAGATCTGGAACGCTTTCTTCTTGACACTTCACCTGAAGCAACTAGATACAACTGCTCATGAGGAACCTTTGAAAAAACAGGTATCTACAGAATGCTGTGATTATTAAGAACGTTCATAATTTTTTCAGATTCACTGGTGGTGTGGTTTAGGCCCAGCTGGCAGCTGAGCCCCATAAAAGCCACCTGCACACTTCCTCCCTACCCCCTTCTCCCCAGTGGGAATTAAAATCAGGAGCAAATGCCTGCAGGTTAAGACAAGGAAAGTTTAACAGAACAATGCAAAGAATGAAGAAACAATAGGAATAACAAGAAAACTAAGGAAGTTACATATAAACAAGTGATACACCACACAATATATCACTTGAGGCAACCTCTGCCCATGCTACAGAATCACAGAATCACAGAATCATTACGGTTGGA
>VWZX01006704.1:0-17364 GCA_013399015.1 Galbula dea
CCTTCCAACTCCTAAGATTCTGTGATTCTGTGATTTATGTGCTGATTTTGATAAATTGGTAGATTTTAGGGTTAAAGAGAACATTTTGATTTTCTAGCATCATAACAGAGGCACATCTACCCAGTCACGATTTTCCATTCAGAAATACATTTGAGGATGCTGTTTAACAAATTTTAATACAGTTACATATGCTGAAGTGATTTTATGAAGTGCTAATCTTAGCGTGTCTTGCAGATGTTAATCACATTTGAAGAAATTTAAATATGTTGACATAAGACATTTGAGTAACCACCTTGTATTCTTCTAAGTGGTCACCTCAAGTAAAGTAGAAGGTGGCATTTTTCATTTAAAAAAATGTGATGTCTGATGAGTGCCTGTGTACAGACACACAAACATACCATCAAAGTTCAATGACTGTGAGAGGTCTGTTTTCCTGTAGGATCACCTTCTACCACATCTATGTTTGAAGTCAGTTCTGTTCCTATAAGCTCAGAAGAATTAAAGAAGCAAGAACTGGCACTTAAAATAAAACAAGAATATTTCAGTGCCTTGAAACATGAAGGTATGTTGCTATTTCGTTACTTTTTTAGGGTGTGATTCTTGTTGCTAATTTAGGTAATGTAACACTCAAAACTAGACAATTTCTGGGGAACATGGACAGATAAATAAGAAGGAGAGAAAAAGGAGTCTCTAGAGACTCTAATCAGGAATGTTTTTGGGTGGTAAATACATCTGAAATAGAAATGTCATATGCAGCAAACTTGGAGCAAAACCAGTGAAGTTTATTTAAAAGGCATGGAGGTTAAAAACAGAAAAGCAAATTTTTATTAAGATTAACATACATAATAATTTAAACATGTTTTCTCTAAAATTTATCCATTACAGGGTACTCATGCTTGCATCATTAAGCTTCTAGTTTATAGTCTTGATTTAGTTTCATGTCACTGTCTGCTTAAACTTCCACCTCATCTCTATATTAAGTTTATTATGGTATTTGTTACCTTGTGAATTCTGATTCTTATAGAAGACACACTTATGTAAAATACATGGTGCAATCAGGGTGATTTTGAAAAATAAATTGTTCAAGAATACGAGAAATTATATGAATACTTCACGGCCTAGAAGAGAGTACCATGTTAAAATTCAGGTACATAAGACTGAGAATTTTTCTTATAAATAAAATACATTTCCTCATAAATATGAATTTTTTTGACTTTACTGTTTAAACAGAGGTAGCCACAAAATCTCGACTAGACCTTATAAAACAAAAAGCTTCAGCATTCATTGAAGAGCTTATAATGAAAGCAGAAGAGACTTACAAAGATATGGAAAAGTGGCTTGGATCCAGGTTCTTGGCAGAAATGTCCAGGTAATGTATACCCAGTTATAAGTAGGAAGTTTGCTTTTATAGTCTACATGTTTGCTTCAAAAATTTCCACTAACCTTTACCCAACACTTTGATCATTTTTGCAGTAAAGCCTTGCTCTTCAGCAATTCTACTGATTTACTTCTTTAACTAGTATTTATCCCTACTACCTTAACTACATGACTTTGTTCAATCATCCTTTACTTTTTTCATGGTTTCAGGGCTAGCAGATTCATACTGCTACCGTAACAACTGTCCATTTGATCTCTCACAGTGGTGGTAGGAGGCCATCTTGCGCTTAGTGATCATGAAATGAGAGACTTTTCAATTCTTGGA
Organism: Galbula dea; assembly: GCA_013399015.1. Lineage (NCBI taxonomy): Eukaryota > Metazoa > Chordata > Aves > Piciformes > Galbulidae > Galbula > Galbula dea. The sequence goes on from VWZX01006704.1 coordinate 1,703, forward strand.
GAAGTAAAGAGAGGGTCATCAGAAATGCTACCTGGAACTTCCAGAGGGCAGACTTTAGCTTGTTGAAGAGACTTGTTGAGAAAATCCCTTTGGAGGTAGTCCTGAAGGGCAAAGGGGTCCTGGAGGGCTGGACATTCTTCAAGAAGGGAGTTTAAAGGCACAAGAAGAGGCTGCCCCATGTGCTGGAAGACAAGCCAATGGGGAAGAAGGCTGGCTTGGCTGAACAGGGAGCTTTGTCAGGGACTCAGAGAAAAAAAGACTACCTTTGAAAGAAGGGACAGGCAACTCAGTAGGACTACAAGGATGGCATTAGGCTGTGGAGGGAGAAACTCAGTAAGGTGAAAGCCCAGCTAGAACTTAATCTGGCCACTGGAGTACAAGATGACGAAAAATGTTTTTACAAATACATCAGCAACAAAAGGAGGACCAAGGAGAATCTCCATCCCTTACTTGATGTGGGACTTTGAGAACTTACAATGCCTTCTTTGCTTCAGTCTTTAATAGTCAGACCATTTATCCTCAGGGTACTCAGCCTCCTGAGCTGGAAGACAGAGATGGGAGGCTGCATAAAGCCCCTAATACTGGAGGAAACAGTTAGGGACCTGCTGCTCCACGTAGACACACACAAGTTTATGGGGCCAGATGGGGTCTGCATAAGGGTACTGAGGTAGCTGGCAGAAGAACACACCAAGTCACTCTCTATTATTTATCAGCAATCCTTATTAACCAGGGAAGTCCTAGATGACTGAAGGCTAGCCAGTGTGGTGTCCATCTACAAAGAAGGGTCAGGGGATGATCCAAGGAACTGCAGACCTATCAGCCTGACCTCAGTGCCAGGAAAGGTTATGGAGCAGATCATCCTGAGCGCAATCACTTGGCATATGTAGCACAAAAAGGGGATCAGGCTCAGCCAGCATGCGTTTGCAAAAGGCAGATCATGCTTGACTAACCTTATCTCTTTCTATGATAAGGTGACCCGCTTTGTAGATGAGGGAAAGGCTGTGGATTTTGCCTACTTGGATGTTAGTAAAACATTTGATATGCTCTCCTCCAGCATTCTCTTGGAGAAACTGGCTGCACATGGCTTGGATGGTTGAACTCTTTTCTAGGTAAAAAACTGGCTGTATGGCCAAGCCCACAGAGTAGTGGTGAATGGATTTAAATCCATTTGGCAACCTGTAATGAATGATGTTCACCAGAGCTCACTGTTGGGGCCAATCCCGTTTAATATCTTTACTGATGATGTGGGTGAGGAGATTGAGTGCACATACAGCAAATTTGTAGGTGACTCCCAAGTTGGGTGAAAGTGTTGTTCTGCTTGAGAGTAGGGAGGCTCTACAGAGGGGTCTAGCCAGGCTGGATCAGTGTCCCAAGGCCAACTGTATGAGATCAACAAGATGAAGTGCCAAGTCCTGCACTTGAGCCACAACAGAACCCAAACGTGGCGAAGAGTGGCTGTAAAGCTGCCCAGTGGAAAAGGACCTGGAGGTGTTGGTCGACAGCCAGCAGTGTGCACCAGTGGCCAAGAAAGCCAGCAGCATTCTGGCTTGTATCAGAAATAGTGTTGCCAGTAAGAATAAGGTGGTGGTCACCTCCCTGTACTTGGCACTGATGAGGCCGTACTTCTAATACTATGTTCAGTTTTGAGCCCCTCTCTACAAGAGAGTGCTGGAGCGTGTCCAAAGGAGGGCAATGATGCTGACGAAGGGTCTAGAGCACAAGTCTTATGAGGACTGCCTAAAGGAACTGGGGTTGTTTAGTCTGAAAAAGAGAAGGCTCCAGGGAGACCTTTGTATCTGTCTACAACTATCTGAAAGAAAGTTGTAGGGAGGTGGAAGTCAGTCTCTTCTGCCAGGTAATAAGCAACAGGATGAGAGGAAATGGCCTCAAGTTGTGCCAGTGGAGGTTTAGATTAGACATTAGGAAGAATTTCTTCACTGAAAGGGTCATCAAGCATTGGAACAGGCTTCCTAGGGAAATGGTGGAATGTCTTATCATGGTCGAAAGATTTCTTGCTGCCAGAGAAGGAGTACGCATAATGATGAGTGCGGAATTCACAGAGAGAATTTGTAATTCTTAATTCACGAAAGCTCTCAAACAGTAAACACATTAAAATTTGAACCTAAGTTATTGCCATTTTGTATTAAAAGTACTCATTGTTTTCTGCATTTACACTTTCACAGTGTTGAAAAGCTGGTTGAGGTTGCACGACATCATATTGAGAGTTCTAGCAAAATGGAATATGAAATTATTTTAGAAGAAACAGATTTCTTCATCAGCAGTGAGGTAAAAGTGGTTCCTGACGCTTCTCCTTCACTACATATTCCACATATTGAGGCCTCTGGAAATGGTACTCTAAGTCAACTTGCTACACTTCACAAGCAGTTTCTACAGGTGGCACCTAAAGGTAAGGAAATTTTTTCCTTTTAGCTCCTGAAGGCCTGATAGTTACCTACTTAAAATTTAAAGTAACTACTGAGGGCAACTAAACATTTGTCACCTGTGTTGTTTAAGATCATGCTGTAATTAAAGATCCTGCTAAATATAAAAGTAAAGCGATAGTGCAGTATATTGAAATTATGAAATACCTGACTACTTGAAAGCTTTTAATTTTTTTGCTGTAGGCTCTATGTCCTCAAAATAGTGTACTTAATATTCTTCTAGCAGATGTTTCTGTAATACATTTTTAAGAGTCACATGTCATGCTTGCTTACTTAAAGTCGAAAGTCTTTAACTTGTTTATGAATGTGTAGCTCAGTAAACACTGAAGCTGTATTATTTGAAAACATGTTTTTAAAGAAATCAGTATTTAAATAAAACTATTATATTGAATTTGTTATAACTATTAATCATTATATTCTTCAAGTCATTGTGTGCCATTTGTTTTGGATGATTGGCAATTACTAACTCAGATATGGTGGTTTTTTCCTCTGCATGTGCATTTATTCTGTGCCTAACATCTAATAATGGGAACCTTAGGCTTAGGACGCTTGAAAAGATTTTGTTGCAAAACTTCCTACTACTGTATAAATATAACAAAGTAATTTAGGCAGGGCAGTTTTAAACCGGGATGGAAAGTAGTTAAGCACATATTTGCAGAGGATTTCTTCTACTATCAGTGTTCCACATTATAATCATAATTTTAGTGTGATTGCCACTAAAATAATGAAATACAATATGTAAACATATACTTAGAATTTTGTATCCAGCTCTTCTGATGTAATAATACTGCAAAGGCAAAATGAAGTTGAGTTTAATTCTTTATTCAGAAATTCTTTTTGTGTATATTTGTGGAGACATTCCAATTACATTTTTGAGTATGAACCCATTTTAGGCAGAAAGATGTTAACAGTTTTCTTTTAGAGAGATGCATATCATCTTATCTATAGTGTAGGACCTTGGGTGTGTGTAAGCATTCCAAGCTCTTCTATAGAGAGTAATTTAACAGATAGTATTACATATATAATGCCATATGAAACTAAAATTCTGTACATTTGTGATTATTAGACAGTGCTGTAGAGGTGAAACACAGATACCAGTTTGACTGGTCATTTCACTTAAAAGGTTTGCTTTTGTTTTTAAATATTTATTAAGATACTTAAAACTAAAAAAATAAAAGGTAGTCACTAAAATGGCCCAAGATGACTTGCACGGCTGTCCGAAGATGCATATGTCTTGTTTTAATAGTCACAAGACATTAAAGGAATGCTGTTGCATGTTCTGTAGAACACAATGGTAAAGAATTATTGTTTGAATAATGTCTCAAGGAACTTGCAACAGCATTTTTCTACTCTTTTGGGTATCTCAATTAGGATGGAAAGCGCAAGCTGTGCAAGTCATCTTTAAAATGCTTCCTTTCTCTTACACACTGTAACTGCACAAGTCACATCCCAGACTTCCTAAGGCTACCACTTCCCTTCTTTACAGAGACTCCACAAGGAGGATTAAATCCTTCCTCTCCTAAAACATCAGGAAAATGTTCCAGAGCCTTCTATCTATCATTCAACGGCATGCTCAACAGAAAATACATTCCTGCTTAGTAGTTAATCTCTTACTGAACATAGGAGGGAAAAATACTAAATCACCTAGCACACCGGCAGTGAAACTGTTAGGACAGCAGCTCTAAAGGAGATGCCAAATAGTAGCAAACTCATTCCAATGTTGGAGAATATTTAAAACCTGTCTGGACGCGTTTCTTTGCGACTGGTATAGGGAATCCTGCTCTGGCAGGAGGGTTGGACTAGATGATCTATTGAGGTCCCTTCCAGCTCCTAACATTCTGTGGTTCTATGATTCTGTGAAACAGATCTAGATTGACTGTCTTCTAATTCTGACTCACCTGAGCAGTTCTCTGAGCATTTGTAAAGAAAATCCACACAAATGAGCACACCAGGCATAGACTAAGGGCAAGTCTCTAGTGATCTTCTGTACTATGTAAAGAGCAAAGTTCCTGAAGTTGTTCTGAAAATGGAATGTTAGGCATTATGGTGATTACATTAAAAAAATATATACCAAGAAATCCAAGCAAAACAAAGAGTAACAAAGGAGAAATTGTTATGTTGGAAGAAGTAAACATGTAAGCAGTTTGATCATAAGATATGTCAAAAGGATGTCTTTTCAAGATATGTATGAAAATTGCCAAAATGGAAGCAAAAAGTGGGAGTACCAATATAGTTTAAAATTATCTGGTATTTATGAAAGAAATCTCATAAAAATTGTTAATGGTTTTGTATTTCCTAGGAACTTAAAGTATTAAAGAACTGCTGATTCATCACAGACAACTTCATTCTATACTGCACACTTAATTCTCCATGGAAGCAAATTACTCACCATTCTAAGCACTGATGGATGAAAAGTGCAGCCTATGCTGAACCTTCATACTAACAGACAGTCTTTCATTTGATAAGGAAATAAATTATTACTATTTTTATAATTCCAAGTGCCATTGCCCAAACTCAATGTGGCTCTGCAGTATTTGTTCATTTCACAAACTCCTTTGATCAATTTGTTAACAAACCTTATTTTGTATTACCTCAGGAATGTGCTGCTTTTGTAGGAAGAGCTGTGGCAGGTCTTAAATGGAGCTACTAACATTTTTTCTTTTCTCTTCTACAGTCTCTTTGGATGTGTTTTGTTCTTAACAAAATTAAACTAACCATCTATTAGTTCTCATCCCCTTTGATTCCATTTAGCACTATATTCTTCCTGTAACCACATCTGTCGTCAATTAAATTAGCACATACTGGAATGTCTCAATTTTCTTCAAAAGGTGCTTCAGAGAATGCAATTTTGAATTGCATCTTATCATTGATTTGCATCATCCATCTTATGAATGAAATCACAAAAGTGAATTTTAAATTTTGTTAATTTTTTCACAGTCATGATCCTTATGAACCATTCCAGTTTGACTTATAGATCTGATTATTCTTCAGTAATAAACTTCAGTCTGTTTTAAAAAACTTCTATACCCACTATCCAAAAAATGTTTAAAATGCTTATTCATAAAACTATAAAAGAGTGTGAACCATTAAAGCAGAGAGGACAGCTTATGGCCAAATCATATTGCTCTTTCTTTTCAAATTGTAGACTTGCCAATTGAGTATGCTTGCAGAGTTGCTATGTTTGGAACAGATAGGCATATTAAAGTGTGCATCTAGTTCAGATGAAATTTTTATCTTTTTAATGAATATTTTGTGGAGTGGAAGAGCCTGAATTAGATACTGATCCTGAATAATACGTATAGATTATGCTTTCTATTCTGAAGTACTTTTGCAGAAGCAATTTAAGAGCTTATACTAGTAATCCTCATGAACAGGTTTCCATGTGAAAAGAGCTGAAGTCCTTATGTAAGTATAGAAATAAGTTTGTCATCTCTAATTTATGTTTTCTAACACTATTTCTTTCCAATGTGCTTTTTTCAATACTTGAAAGTAATATTAAATATATAGACAGAGGCAGTATCTTTTATGAGTCAAATTATATAGATAGAAAATGCCTAAACTTCTGGGATATAATGCCCTTAATCCAAGTTCCAGAATATATATGATACCTCTTCCTGTAGATAATAGAAAATTTGTTAATTCTACTGACTTGGTTTTACTAAATGTGTTATTTAATTCCAGAAATCTGTGACTGTGTGCCTACAGTATTTAAAAATATGTGCATCTTAACAGATTTGTGTATGTTTCTGTGCATTTTAATATATATATCCAAGTATTAAGATTTCAGTCAGCATGACAGAAGACCTCTCCTATCGCCTCATTGCATCTGTGCAGGAACAGGCATACCTTACTCTGTATGATTCTAAATCTAAAATCCCAATTCTTGCTAATTAGTGAAGACTGGACGTATAATAAAGGCAGAGCTGGTAATAAGTATTGAATAAATGAGGTAGGTATTTACATTGAAAATCACCTGCAGGGGTGAAGAGTATCTCAATGTCTTGGATGGAATAAATAATATTTTTGAGACTCCTGTCTTTTTCCTCTAAGGACAGAAATATCCCATACTTTAGACTACTAAAGTTAGATGAATATAATTCAGCCTTATTTCAGTCATTCATCCGTTATACTATTGCTAAAAACTCTGGTGTGTAACATGTGTAGATCGTCATCCAAACTTCTAGTAAGAAATTGATGTAGAAACATTTTTTCACAGTGACAATGGAGGGGAAAATAAGAAATTTGTTTAAAAGTGTTCTCACACACTGCAGGATATGTTGTCTTAAAACACATGATGTCCAAACTTATTTTCCTAGAAGTTTAAACCCATTCTTTGTTAAATAAAAAAAAAATCAAAACTTGAAAATTGTTGGTAACATTGAAGGGGCATCATACAGGGAATCTTATCCCTGGCAGTGGCTCACAGAATCTACTCTGATTGCCATTTTTCTAGTCAGCAGCAAATTTCTACAGGTACCCAGAAGCAGCAGGCACTATAGAGGTGTTGCAATGATTTTGTTCCTTCAACCTGCTGACTACTGCAGTTGCCGATCCATTCATTTGGCCTCCCGCTTTCCCCCCATTTCTTTTTCAGCTTTCCTTATGGTTTTGCAGTTGCCTAATTTTAGGGAATGTTTTTAGTCTGTGCTGTGTGCTAGGAATCCTTCTCTTCCTCTCTTTTTGATCCTAAATATGATACTTTGGTACATGTCAGAAAAAAACTTCAGTGATCTAGTTGTTTTTTCCTATCTGCGTGGACCACAGCTTAGGATAGAATGGAGCATACAAAGTGTCTCACAAGTTGTATAATGCATATGTCATAAATTGCCCCTTCTTGTATAATAGAGAAGAGTGGATGGAGCACAAGGACTCTTTTTTTTTTTTCTTGAGGCCTTTCAAAGCACCAGAAATGGCATTTCTTTCTATGATTAGATTAATGTAATTGTTAATTTTGCCTCTTGGTGTGCACATCAAAATAAGGACTGTGGGGAGTCAGATTGTTCTTAGGTCAGCTCCTCAGTTCTTGACCTCTGCTGTTTTCCAATTAATAGATTTCTAGTTTTATTGCCTCAGTTCTGCATGGAATTGATCTTCATCATTTGACTGCTTTCTTTTCAAAGCCATGATATTATGGAAACAGCATACTGAAAGAATTAAGTTACTTGCCAAAAGAAGATGAATCACGAGCTGTAAGGACAGAATTTTCAAAAATATCAGCTTCTAGCATTTGCTTCTGCAAAATAGAAGAGTGACCATCTTGAGAAATTAACTTGAAATATAATATTAAGTACAATCTTAATGTTTTTTAAATGTTTCCTTATGTAAAGCTTATACAGTTCCTTTTCCCCAAAGAAGTAATCAAATCATTCTGCTGATAAATGTATTTTAAGATGATGAGGTCAACTACAGATGCCTTAGAACACATTACACATTCTGTGGCAGGTATTTGATTATGTACTTATGGACCTGTCCTGTCATTTGTAATGGGCATTGTAATAGGTTTGTGACTTCAGGAGTATCTTCAGGACACATTCTGCCTGAAAGACTATTCTAAATTCCACTTCTTAGCTCTGCTTTTCTCTCTTTCAAAAAATGGTATTGATGCTGCTGCACTTTACTGGTTGCATAATCTGTCAAAATTCAGGTAGTCAAAAGGAAATTGGACCAAAAACTGAATATTTCTTTCAAGGGTCCTGGATAGCCTTCGAGTGATTTAAGAGTAGATCTCAAGTTTTTCTTGTTTTTTTTTTATGGCTGTTTATTTCAAGTCACAATCTTGTCTCAGATTAACAAAATAAATGTGGATGAAAAAAAGAAAAATACAATGATAATTTATGAAACAAAAAATATATTTAGTTGTTTCTTTTTAAATTATAGCCATAAGAGCACTGAAGCAATTTAAAAGCAAGAATAATTCTAGCAAAAAAAGAAGTTGGTGACAGAGCAAAAGAGAAGAAACATTTGGAACATCAGAGAACAAAGAAGAATTGCCAGTTTCCAAAAATATGGCTAACAAAATACTCCTGGTTAAAATATGATGATGAAAGGGGAATAATGTTTTGTGCACTATGTCATAAGCATAATGTAGATTTTGGGGAAAATATTCATAATTTTTTTTCTGGCACTGGTGACTTCAAACTTGAATTTATAAATACACATCAGAGTAGTGAATCTCATGCTTGGGCTTCCTGCATGGAAGCTGACAGTAATGCTTCACTGGATACAGCTTCTGCTGAGCAGATGTTGAAGAGCATGAACTCCATAATGTTATGCAGAGTAGAAAATATTTTTGGAACATGCCATGCTATTGCTAAATCTGGTTGTCCGTTTGAAGACCTTGACTGGATTTGCAAACTAGATGATATGAAAGGAGTGGATATTAATTCTGTGTTTAGAAATTATAAGTCAGCAAGAACATTTATACATTTTATTGCTGAAGTAGAAAGAAGAGCTTTGAAGGAGAAACTGGAGAAATGTAAATTCTTTTCTGCTAGCAGTGATGGAGTTACAGGCAGTATACTAAAAGCAGCTGCAGTTGTCTACATACGCTTTGCAATTGAAGGAAAAGTCCATTGCCAGATTGTTGGGGTGCAACCTGTTCACAGAACTGACGCTCCAGCTATCAAAAATGCAATTGAAGACACATTACAAATAAACCTTCATCTCAGTCTGGGGAGCCAAGACTGGTTAAGAAAATTAGTTGGATTTGGAAGCGATGGGACAGATGTCATAGTAGGAGAAAATAGTAAGGTACGTAAACTTCTGAGTGAAATTCGACCTTGTGTACAGTCTGTGCATTGTTTTGCTCACCGCCTAAAGCTGGCTTACAAGGGAGCACTGAAAAATGTTCAGCTATACAGCATCTTAAGGAATGTCTTGAGAAATACGTATTATTTTTACAATAACTCACCTTTAAATAAGAATAATCTCAAAGCCACATATGAAAACATTAAGTTACACCTGGCTATTCTTTCTCACAATGGAGGCTCACAGTGGCTTCCTCATCTACAAAGAGCTCTACAAATTCTCCTTAAAGGTTATCCTGCCATTCTTCTACATCTAAGAAAGGTAAATTATTTAAAATTTCAATGTAACTTCAAGAAAAATTGTTATTGCTAATTTTGGTCCACATACTTGACACTTTCTTTTTCTATATCGATTTCCAGATTGAAAGAGATTCAAGAACCTCAGGCTGGCAGAAGGTCAAAGGCCTTTTACACCTCCTTAGGAGAATGGAGATAGTCAGGTTTTCTCACTTTTTCTTGGATGTCATCATTATCCTCAACATTCTGTCACATGCTACTCTGGATCATAACTCCTCCATTGCAGACATATTTGCAACTGTGCAGTCAACACTGGAAATGTTCCATGTGTATCAAACAAGGTCAGGTATTTCTAACAAATGAACTGGAAGAGTTAAAGAACATGTAGGTATGGTGCTTGGGGACATGGTTTAGTGGTGGGCATGGCAGCGTTAGGTGGACAGTTGGACTCAATGATCTCAGAGGTCTTTTCCAACCACAAAGATTATATGATTCTATGATCTCTTAGAATATAAGAAAAGAGTATTATGTATTGGTTTATATTCTGTATCCTTTAGAGGTGGTCCAAAGGAACACCTGTTGGAGACCATTCAACAATTTCATGGTTACCAGCTTGTTGGAAATGGAAATTTTTCAGCAGTAAGAACCGAAGTACTAAATAATTTGATGAAGAGGCTATATGATTGTTTTTGTGATGAAAGTCCAGATGTTTTGAGAGCAACTACAATTGGAAGTTTCAAACTATGGCCTGACAAAATGAAACAAGGTATAGAACTATAGTTCTGCAGTGGCTATTTGAAGTACATGTACATTTTTTTAAACCATAAATATTTTTAGTTTGCCTCTGTTACAGAATTTGGTGAAAAGGAAGTGTCTGTCTTGACTAAACATTATGAAGTCATAGTAGAAGCTGCTAGTGTGAAAATAAGTGAAGTAGAAACTGAATGGAGCATGGTGAAATCAGAGTTGTATAACAAACAGGTAATAACAAAACTGCATTTCACAGAATCACAGAATCATTACGGTTGGAAAGGACCCTCAAGNTATTAGAAATAATATGGGACAAATTAATGTGATGTCATTCACCTTTAAATCAACTCTTTTCTAAAGACATTCATGCATATATATTCATGCTACTTCTAGGTGTAAATAGTATGTCAAAAATAGAGCAGTTTTTAAATGCATGCCTCATTAAGGGTTGTTAGTCCACTCAAGTTAATCTATGGGGATCAGAAAAAGAGATCAGTACTGTGTATTATATGGCTGATTATAAAAGATCCATCATTGAAATATCTTGATTTGTGATTTCTAAGATACCAAAAATGTTTAGTTATACTTTACATAATAAGTAACAGGACATGTATTATATGGGGTGCTTTATGTAACATGGCTAATTCTAAGGATTTTCTATTAAGTCACATAGTACTGAGTTTTTTCACCTCAAAGTTTTCAAATGGGAAGATTTTAACTATGACGAGATTAGGAAAAGCTTGAAAACATGCTCCCAGAATGCCCAATGGCAAAAGACAAAAACAAAACCAAAAATAGCAAACAAAAATCTGTTTAGAATCTATAACACTGAAGTTACTTTCATGATGCATGGGAGCAGCATCACATTTGTAGTGTTAGAACTGAAGTTAATAGATGAATAATGCTCTTGGAACAGGTTGCCCAGGCAGGTTGAGACCCCGTCCCTGGAGGTGTTCAAGGCAAGGCTGGACAGGGTGCTTGGCAACCTGGTTTAGTTGGAGATTGCCTACTCACTGTAGGGGGTTGGACTAGATGACCTCTAAGGTCCCTTCCAATCCTGATAATTCTATGATTCTATGAAATAAGATCTTTGTACCATAACAAGTATCTGGAAAGGACTATCAGAAAGTCGTCCATTTTTAAAAATGAATCACGTTTAGTCAGACAATATGTATCCAATATTGCACTTGTTCTTTCTGATAAACTTTTAAAACAGTTTACTGTAGAATGTGTTATTTGTTTTCCTTAGAGCTTCCGTGTCCTTCTGATTGTATGGGGTTTTAATATTACCTGAAATATTTTTACTGAGAATAAATTTTACTTCCTATCATGCCTCCTAAAGGCAAATTTTCTCTTCCCTACTTCCAGTACCTGACCATGATATGGAATGGAATAGAAGAATTCAGTCCATAAACACCTGGCTCCGAGACTGGTGCTACAGGCAGGGCTTTGGGTTCTTTGGTAATGTCTGCTATTACAAGATACCAGGCCAGATTCTAGGAGGTGGGAAAGACTTATCTTCCAGGGGAAAAAGGATTCTAGGACAAGGACTAGCAGGGCTCATCCACAGGGCTTTAAACTAGATTCAAAGAGGGATAAGGTTGTTTCCAGGTCTGCACCAGTGAGGCAGTGTTCTAGTACTAGTACTAATAAAGACTGGAAGGCCTCCTAGGGTAGATTTAGCATGCTCAGCTCTCTCCCTGAAATGCCTGTATACCAGTGCACACAGCATGGGGAATAAACGAGGAGTTAGAAATCCATATGTGGTCAAGAGGTTATGATCTGGTGGCAATTCCAGAGACATGGTGGGACAGCTCATGTGACTGGAATGTGGTCATGATGGCTATGTCCTTTTTAGGAAAGACAGGTCAACAAGGCGTGCTGGGGGAATTACTTTTTACATGAAAGAGCAACTAGAATGTATTGAGTTCTGTCCAGAGGTGAATGAGGGGTGAGTTGAGAGTTTATGGGTGCAAATTAAGGGGCAGACTAGCATGGGTGATACTGTTGTGGGTGTTTATTCCAGACCACCTAATCAGGTTGAAGAAGCTGATGAGGCTTTCTCCAGGCAGCTGACAGTAGCCTCTCAATCACAGGCCCTGGTTCTTATGAGGGATTTGAACTACCGATATATTTGCTGGAAAGCCTATTCAGCCAGCCATTCAGAGTCCAGGAGGTTCCTCCAATGCATTGATGATAACTTCTTGATGCAAATGGTGAGTGAGCCCACTAGGAGAAGAACGTTGCTGGACCTGATACTCACTAACAAGGAGGGTCTGGTTAGAAAGGTAGAGGTTGAGGGCAACCTTGGCTGCAGCGACCATGAGATGGTTGGGTTTAGGATCTTTTGTGGTAGGAACAGGATACCAAGTAGAATGACAACCCTGGACTTCAGTAAGGCCAACTTTGATCTTTTCAAGAAAGTGCTAGGGGAAATCTCATGGGACAGGTTACTAGAAGATAAAGGGGCCCAGGAGAGTTGGTTAACGTTCAAGGACCACTTCTTCCAAGCTCAAGAACACAGCATCCCAACACATAGAAAATCGAGGAGGGGAGCCAGGAGACCTGCATCGCTAAGTAGGGAACTGCTGGGCAAACTCAAGTGGACAAAGAAAGTCTACAGATCACAGAAGGAGGTGTTGGCCACATGGGAATAATGCAAGACTGTTGTCAGAGGACGTAGAGAGGACTCTAGGAAAGGCAAGGCCTCTCTGGAATTAAACCTTGCAAGGGAGGTCAAGGACAGCAGGAAGGGCTTCTTCAAATACATTGCAGGACAAACTAACACCAGAGGCAATGTAGGCCCCCTGCTGAATGAGGTGGGTGCCTTGGTGACAGATGATAGAAAAAGGGTAGAGTTACTGAATGCCTTCTTTGTCTCTGTCTATACTGTTAGACACCGTCCTGGGGAGCCTCAGACCCCTGAGCTCCCAGATGATGTTAGGGTAATGGAGGAATTTTTCTTAGCTGAGGAGGACTGGATTAGGGAGCAGTTAAGCCATCTGGACACCCATAAATCCATGGGACCTGGTGGGAGAAAATCTCATGTTTGGCTTGAAAGACATTATGACTATCAGTACACAGAATATGTTTATGAGTGGTATTTGTGAACAACTCAACTCAGTGTAGATTATGTAAGGGCGAAATTATGAGCACAGTGCAGGTCAGGACAAGTATCAAAAGAATTGCAGTTTATTGGAATATTCCACAATTTTCTATTAGACAGACCACACATGATTTATTTTAAATGAGAAAATCTTATGTTTCGCTTGAAAGATATTATGACTATCAATAGAAAAATAATTTTCCCATATGGCTGTTAAAATAAAATGAAAAAATCTTTAATGAAAAAAGACTGTTTAAGATGCCAAATATGTTTATATATTTATATTGACTTTATTAGGTTTTATACAAAAGAGTTTATTGACATTTTCATTGAATTGATTAATTTGAATGTTGGAACAAACTGCCTTCCTGATGCATGGATGATATTCACCCTTCCAGGTTGTCAACTTGTGCACACCTGTGCATACTTTTTGCAGGTACTTACCTTTACGTCAGGAGAAGGGTCTAAGCACTTACTGCAACCTATCACCTGTACTGAAGTATCCTTCTTGTCCAGGTCTGTCTGGGTGGATACATTAGACTTCTCAGGGACTTTCACTGTAGGAACACTGGGTAGTAAGTTGAATGCCCACCATTTTGAGAGACAGCTAGAGCTTCTTCCCTTGTCTGTGGACCTGCAAGCAGGACACATGGCACACCCTGCACACAGACTGGTGCGCCGTGTCCTGGCCAACATGCCACACCCTGTTTGTGTGTATATACATATGTAGATATATTATGTAGGTGCATGTGCCCACAAAAGTTCTACAACTGTTGGTTCGTATTTGTTTGGGGATAATGAAATACATTTCGAACTGTTTTAAATAAATTTTATAGGATCTTTATTGTAGTTTGTTTTCCAATCATCTAGTATTTGTTTTCTTTAAAAAAAAAAAAAATAGAGGCAGTGTTATTCCAGAAACCTGTCACTTTCAGAACTACTTTGATTTATTTAAAAGTTCCAGGACTGCCTGACAACTGCTACCCACCCCAGGTTTACAAAGAAACAAACTCTGCAAAGCCAGAAAACCCACGAAGTGTGCAGGTCTGTCTGCATCTGTTTAAGTGTTGATGTGACAATTTTTACTGAACTGTGAGAGTTTAAAAATAAGTTTAAAGACATGCAGACTGTGAGGGTACATTTTTAACACAAGATCCTCATACAAATACAACATTAACTGACCAATTCATTTACTCACTTAAGGATTGCAATAGGCTCACATTCAGTCAATAATGGTAAATTCATAATCATATATACTTCTTTATAATCCTACCCCCTTAAGTTCTTCCAAACTTTCACAAAAGTCACGAATCTGAACCTACAGTCTCATACAGTTGCTTAAAAACTAAAAAGGACTAAAAAGTCCATAAATACACAGATAAATCCAGAGGTGAAGCTCCTTTTTCAGGAGAGAACTGTAAAGGTAGGCACATAAGTTAGGTGCTCAAGATAATGTTCTGGGAATCGCCAAAGAACTGTACAAAGCAACTGAATTCAGCAGTCTGTATTGCCCTCAAGATTTTGCTCTGCAACCAATTCATATTGCAAATAAAAGTTGTATTTTCTATGATCCCTATTTTATGTTTGAAAATATGACCAAAACTTTCTTCACTTACAAATCTCACAAAACCTCTCTATATCTGCTGTATATGATGTCCTACAGTTCACGTTAATAACAGTACTGTGGTTTGGGATTTTTGCATATATGAGAACAGGAACAGATATTTTTCAGACTTAGTAAAATTTAGTCCTCTAATTTCAAATTGATAAGGAACATCTGAATTGTAATTATTGCAATGTTGGAGCAATTTATGGTAAATTTTATAAGGTCAATACTTGTTTCATTTCTTTCTTATTCATTTCTTTACTGAAAAAAAAATGATTCATGTTCTATGGAACATGACAAACTACAGACTTAATGAGTCAGTGCAGTCCATAAAAAACATGAAAGAACAATAGCAAAAAAGCAGTAAAAAAGTTGCTTATCAATTGTTGTAATTGATATTAGAATTATATAATCTGCAACAAACCATCTGCTACATTTCTGGTAAAGAACTCAAAGCAACATGTTATTAGTTCACTTAGTTTTCGTAGCTAACACACTTTGGTAAAAAACAGAAATCTAGTTTTACTAATTTATCTTCCTTTCTGAAAATCTCTTGGAACTTCCTGTTTTTCCTATTTAAGTGTCTTGGTTCATAAAGAAAATTCATGGCTAGGCTTTGCAAACGAAGATTTGGGAAGGGCTCTACCCATGTTTGTTGCAAGCGCGTTGGTGGCTAAAAAGGCCAATACGAGATAGGCATGAGTGGTTGCAAAAGG
>VWZX01006704.1:17679-36868 GCA_013399015.1 Galbula dea
CTTCCTGAGGTGCTGGTTGATAGAGAACTTCTGTCTTCTTTAAGCTGACTTCCAGCCCAAAGAGCTCAGCAGCGTCTGCAAAGCAGGATGTTAAACGCTGCAAAGCTGCTTTTGTGTGTGCAACAAGGGCGGCGTCATCAGCATAGAGCAGCTCCCGGACAAGATGATTTACATAATAGCATAATAACACTACAGTATTTTATGTAATGAAGAATATGGTAATTCACCTGAAATGTGGAAGAGGAAGTTGTTAGTGCAATGTACAACTTTATTACACTATCTTAAATTAATGCCCAAACTGAAAGGCTATTGCATCTGCATTACAATCTATGATTTGTGAAGATTTCCAACTATTGCAGATCTTCCATATTAGTCTATTATGACTTCTGTAGAGGAGAGGCTCAGGGAGGTGGGGCTGTTTAGCCTGGAAAAGAGGAGGCTAAGGGGAGACCTTATCACTCTCTTCAGCTACCTGAAAGGAGGCTGGAGAGAGGAAGGTGTTGGCGTCTTCTCTCTTGTGACTAGCAATAGGACTAGAGGGAATAGGTTGAAGTTGTGCCAGGGCAGGTTTAGATTAGAAGTTAGGAAAAATTTCTTCACCGGAAGAGTGGTGAGGTATTGGAATAGGCTGCCCAGGGAAGTGATGGAGTCACCATCCCTGGAGGTTTTCAAAAACAGGTAGATGTGGCGCTTAGGGTGGATGATTTAAGGATAACAGTAGTGTAGGGCTTTTGGCTGGACCTGGTGATCTTGAAGGTTCTTTCCAGCCGTGATGATGTTTCTATGTTTCTGTGTTTCCATGTTTCTATTAATCTAGTAGACAAAATACAGCAATTTTTTTCAAATGTTAAAATCTTTCAGTAAAAATGGAAACAAACTTAGAATTCTAAGACTTACATGCGTTGTTTATTTTGGTTTACTGTTTTAAAAGGAAACAATGACAAGAAACATTCACTGAGAATAACAGGAAGAACTTTCCACTGGGAATTTGAGGTGCCCTACCTGGACCCTCTATCTGCACCTGTACTAGTAAACTACATAGTGCTAGGGAACATCTCCAGGTAATGGTACTCAGTTGTCCATACTATGATGCTCTTTGCACAACCTGACATGTTTTAACATTGGCCACTTCCAAGCAAGTGATTTCTGAGGAAGTCTGTTCATGGCCATTCTGTTTCAAAAGGTACAATCTAGCTGATATTCCCTGTGTGTTAGGTCTACTATTGGAGAATTTGTCTGGGCACTTTTAATTTACAGTTGGCATTACAGGGCATTTAGGCTTCTTGATGGGAGCAAGTAAGCATGAGAAGAGCCATGTCTCAGTCCTTCATTATACTGAAGTCTGTGGACAATTTCTTCCACAAGTGCAGTTGGGACAAAAGCTATGAGGTGTCAGAGGATACCCTAAAAGTAAGAAACCATAACACGCATATTTTGATTCTTGGTCAGTTCAGGTTTTCAACTACCTAGTTCGTTTTCACTTTTATTTCAAGAGCCTAGAGTCAATTCTGTCCTATTCCATTTTCAGTAATTTCCAAAGTATCTGTTAAAAAGTATGAACAGTTAATTATTATGATGTCATTGTATATTAATAAAAAATTCACCCTTATTAGGTCCAGTAATTAAGCTCTTAGTACAGTTATAGAGAATAAAAACACTTTATTTTAATATGTGAAAATAAATGACTTTTTTTTTCAGTGGAAAGTTCTAGCTTTCAAGTCATCGTATATAAAGCAACACAACCTGTTCTTTTTACTGTTTCTCTGTTTGGCTGGGAGTTCTGTAAGATTGTAACTGCACTGCCATTATCATCTGTGTGTCAATGACTTCTTAAGCTGTGAGTTACAGGTAAAGGGAAACGTTTCCCTTCAATCTAGAATGAATGTATCTTTGATGAGCAAGAGGTATGCCACATCCAACCTGAGAATTTCCTCATGTTAAGTTTCTCACTCAATGCATTGGCTCTGTGAATCTATGCTGTGTCTAATGTATGTCTCCCAATGCATTATACAGACAGTTTGTATGCTTAATTAATCTTAGAGAGTTCCTTAGAAACCTAGAAATATCTAACAAATAGATACTAAATTAACATCTTGCATGTGTGGATCCTTTTTGATTTTATAGTTGTCTTTTATAGGTTGATGCTCAGAATTTCAGGGCTCACAGAATGCCACTTTAAAATTTTTTTCTTCTTTGTGTTCCCTACGTGTACACTTTAACAATAATGCTGAATACAGGAAAAAAAAAAAAAGGAAGAGAACAAAAAAAAAATCCTGTCCACTGAAGTGAATGAGTTTTTGGCATTAGCTTCAGTAGGACTAGCATTTCATGCAGCATGTTCCACAACAACAATCACAGAATCACAGAATCTTAGGGGTTGGAAGGGATCTTATCTAGTCCAACCCCCCTGTCAGAGCAGGTTCTCCTAGAGCATGTTGCACAGGATGGCGTCCAGAATGTCTCCAGAGATGGAGACTCCACCACCTCCCTATGCAGCCTGTTCCAGTGCTCCACCACTCTCAAAGAAGTTCCTCCTTATGTTTAAATGGAACTTCTTATATTCCAGTTTGTGCTCATTGCTTCTTGTCCTGTCAATAAGCACCACTGAAAAAAGCCTGGCTCCATCCTTATGACAACCAACAATTAAGTATTTGTAAGCATTGATAAGATCCTCCCTTAATCTTCTCCTCCAGGCTAAACAGCCCCAGCTCTCTCAGCCTCTTGCCATAAGAGAGACGTTCTAGTTCCCTAATCTTTTTTGTAGCCCTTTTCTCTACCCTCTCCAGAAGTTCCCTGTCCTTCTTGGACAGGGGAGATCGGAACTGGACACAGTACTCCAGATGTGGCCTCACCAGGGCAGAGTAAAGGGGGCGGTTAACTTCTCTCAACCTACTGGCCACTCTATTCTTGATGCACCCCAGGATGTCATTGGCCTTCTTGGCCACAAGGGCACAATGCTGGCTCGTGGTCATCCTGTTGTCCACCAGGACTCCCAGGTCTCTTTCCACAGAGCTGCTTTCCAGCAGATCAGTCCCTAACCTGTACTGGTACACGGGGTTATTCCTTCCAAGGTGCATCACCCTACACTTGCACTTGTTGAATTTTGTATGTTTTTTCTCTGCCCAGCTCTCCAGCCTGTCCAGGTCACACTGGATGGCAGCACAGTCTTCTCGTGTGTCAGCCACTCCTCCCAGTTTTGAGTCATCAGCAAACTTTCTGAGGGTACACTCTAATCCTTCATCCAGGTCATTGATGAATATATTGAACAGTATTGGGCCTAGTACTGACCCCTGGGGAACACTGCTCGTTACTGACCTCCAGCTGCACTTCCTACCATTGATGACAACCCTCTGAGCTCTGTCGTTCAGCCAGTTATTGATCCACTCAATTGTCCATACATCTAACTCATAACATAAATTATGAGATGGTGTTGTGTCATGCTTGAGTCAAACTCCATCAAATAGAAAGACATAGATACCTGAAGGCATCCGAAGTGGTTTTCAGCATCAAATCAAGAACCTAAATCTTTTTCTGCATTTATCTGTTTACATGTTATCTAACTATCCCAGTTCTTACCAGGATACTAGGTACTGGAAACCTAGTAAATATTATAAATCGAATATTAGTGGAATAGAAAGAGCTATGCAGCTTATCTGTTTTGTAATGTGCCTCAGGTAGCCAGCTTATAAGTAGGCATTTACGCAGCAGCATGTAATATGTCTTTTTCTCTTTTGTTTTTCTCTTTTCTTCTTGTTCTGTGCTGCTAACTGTAATGACTTCTTACTGGTAGCTGCCTACAGAAATATATTTGAAACTTTAATGATACTAACAGGAGAAGATCAGACAAACATATTCTAGACTTTTGTCACTTTTACTAATTTCGTAAGAAAGACCCTTTCAGTTTAAATGCCTAGCTTGTAATAATTTTGTTACTGGTTGTATAGATCTTATAGCTGAAAGTAAACACCTCAGTAGGAGATAGAAAAATTTAAGTGCTTATATTTTTGGAGTCTCAACTGTTGAGTACTAAAAAGACTGTATCAATGACTTCGCTCCCTCTGTGTTGAAAATGACGTGCATTAAAGCCTAAGACATATAGCACAAGTGTGACTGATTCTCAGCAGTCTTTCTGTCCTAATGAAGAAAGAAATTGTATGTTCAATTAAATGCAATTTCCTGTTGTTGTTAGTCAACACTGTAGTTAGTCAACACAGTGGCTTAGTCTAGTCAAAGCATTGTCCACCTCTGTGAGGTTCTGTCTCATCTTTGTGTCCAGAAAGCTCTACAGCAGGGCTTTGTTGGGTTTTTTGGGGGCTTTTCCCTCTTTGGCCAGCTCTACTACCATCACTAAGATACCACATTGCTTGTTTATAGCAAAAAATATTTCTGCATAAAGTCTTTCTCATATTTTTCTCTGGAGAGGTGGTGAGCCTACGTTAACTGTTAGCTAAAATGAAGTACTTTCAGTGACTCCATAACTTGGACCAGAAAATTCATGTTACTTTTTCAATGTGAACATCTGGAATTACCAAGTTTACTCCTTATACAAACAAAAATTTCCTGGTAGTGCTTTGTAATTTGTAACTATCAAGTATTTTTATGTTTTGTTGCTCTGAAAAGTATTAATTTCTCAGCAGAATGTTGGCCACATTCCTGGAAAAAGCTGTGTATTAAATTTCTCCTAAAGCCAACAGTATCACAGAATCAGAGAATGTTAGGAGCTGGAAGGGACCTCAAAAGATCATCCAGTCCAACACCCCTGCCAGAGCAGGATTCCCCAGACCAGGTCACACAGAAGCGCATCCATGCGGGTTTTAAATACCTCCATAGAAGGAGACTCCACAACCTCTCTGTGCAGTCTGTGCCAATGCTCTGGCACCCTCACTGGGAAAAAATCTTTTCTTGTATTCACACGGAACCTCCCATGATTCAACTTACAACCATTGTCCCTTGTCTTATCACTCGGATTCACTGAGAAGAACCTGACCCCATCCCCCCTGACACCCACCCTTCACATATTGTCCCTGAGGGGACTCACTGGACACAGGCCTCCATCTAGACTCCATCTGATTAATCGCAACTCTCTGACTTCTGTCCTTCAACCAGTTCACACACCCACAACAGTATCACACATGCTAGCCTGCCCCTTAATTCACACCCATAAACTCTCAACTCACCCCTCCTTTGCCCCTGAACAGAACTCAATGCATTCTAGTTGCTCTCTCATGTAAAGAGCAACTCCCCCACCATGCCTTGTAGGCCTGTCTTTCCTAAAAAGGACATAGCCATCCATGACCACATTCCAGTCATGAGAGCTGTCCCACCACGTCTCTGGAATTGCCACCAGATCGTAACCCCTTGACCACACATGGATTTCTAAGTCCTCCTGTTTATTCCCCATGCTGCGTGCATTGGTATACAGGCATTTCAGGGAGTGAGCTGAGCATGCCTATTCTACCCTAGGGCGTGGGGTGCCTTTTGGTCTTTATTAGTACTAGTACTAGAATATTTTTAGAATCTTGGGATTTATTCCTTTGTCCTATAGTTCAGCAGATAATTTTGTGCGAATTGGTGGTTTTTGTTTTGTAAGAACTCACATTTCGAAGTATGATCCACTGATCCTTAATGAATGTCTACCTGAAACAGATGACCTTTTGACAGACTATTTATCACTAAGTATTATAGCTATGCTTTATTTTCATAGGCTTTCCCTCATACCAACATAGTTGCAAATGAGAAAAAATTTTAAGAGAATATGAAAAAGTCTTGAGTTACACAGGTGAAGGAATAATTCCAGTCAGACTCTACTCAAAAGTGTTTCATACTGGAAGAAGTAAAGTTGAGAAAAAAATAGATGTGGTAAGTACGACAAGGAAGGCAGCTATAAGGTAGGCTGGTTTTTTTAAAGAAGGTTTTATACCTTGCATTATATGTTAAGTAAGTACCTGCTGCAGTCTTTGCTTTTCCATGATTTTTGCTAAAGATGCAATAAATTTACTACATTTTTTAAAGCATTTCATAAAAATATACAAAGAATTAGGCACTGAAGTTCTGACACCAATTCTAGTTTCACTCCTTTTGAAGCATTCTTTCATTCAAGACTTAGGCAACAGGTATCAAGAACACAAGCTTCCTGTAAGTATTGCTTCCTGGGACCAAGAACTTTGTAAGTACAAAAGAAATTTGCATTATCCCATAAATGTAAATGTAATTAATTTAGATACCATCAATTAGCAGTGTAAACCAAATATACATCATAGCAGGTTGTAGATTAGATCAGTTGTTTTGTTTTTAATGAGAACTCAAAGGCTGCACTATGTTCTGGCCTACTTTTTTTATACCTGTCTTGCTTTCCTATAGCTGCCAACAAGTTTTCTTTGCTTTGTCCTATATGGCGTTACCTTCTCCCCCATCTATAGGAAGGAGCCTCATCCACTTATCTTCCCCACAGGATCTTACTTCAAGACAGTATGGGATATGTTCTTTCCTGCCATAATGTAGTTTCCCTATTACTTACACCTGTGTTTAGATGTGTGTTAAAATGGTTGCACATCAGGCAAGTTTGGGCCAGAGTAACCACTAAGTGTATTGAATTGTGGCAAAAATATGTGATATAGAGTGTGCAAGAAAACAACATGAGACAAGATGAAATAATACTTTCATTCACATGCACAAAGATCAAACATAAACAGTCTTCACAAGTTTGAAATGATCACCACCAAGGACACATAATGTCCCACAATCTTTAAGTAAAATAAGATACATGATACACCAGGAGTAACTTGCTGTATCTTAGTTACATTCATCACTTGTAAGAGGTTAACTGCCCAGCATTTATTATATCAGTCATAACCATTTTTAGTAAAAGACAAGATACAGGAATAAAAAAATATATTTACTCTGTTAAAGCAAGGGTTAAAAATGTGTTTGCTATAGTAAGAAAAACACAAAACAAAATGGAAGACAAAGACAAAACAACTGAAGATGAGCGTCTACCTATCCTACCTATGTCAATGTCTCAGACAATTTGGGAAGATAGATAGCATAGAATGTTAGGTCAGTCCTCAACTCCCTATTCTTTATTCCTGACCCTTTTTATTTATTCAAGAACTGCATTTCCCAATTTAAGCTTTTTTTCCAACTTTACTTATTTTTTGTAGAACAAAGATTTTCTTAATAGTTCTGTTTTCTATACATGATTGGTTGTTTACATAAATGCCTCACTGACTTTTCAACATTTAAGTTAATGCAAGCTCCCCATGAAGACTAAATGTGATGCAAGCTTAAGTAATAGCTAACAATAGCGTAAAATGAATAATGCCATGTACATGTACTCTGCTATTTACAGGGAGAGTTACTTCTTTTAAAAACCTCTTCACACTAATAGCTGAGTGTCAAGAGCAAAACATCTATTCTTTATAAAATCATTTTAATCTTCCTGTGCTGCTGCTTTAAGGAGAAACTATGTTATATGGCCTAAAGAGTAGAGTGTAGGATATGTTTAAAATTTATTAACTAACATCCAACACCTATGTTATTTGTGGTTGGTAGGATATGTTCAGGGTGGTACAGTTATAAAAATCGTTAGTCTATGAGAAAAGGTGTAGATGAGAAACTATTGTGCATGAACCTTGTCGGTAGCTGTGCGTTTCAGTGAACATGCTCTAGCTCAAAGAAGTTTCTGCACCTTGTCTACCAGAGATATATTGATATAATTGCATTTAAATAATACATTTTCATACTTATTTGGAAGATTCTTTTGATGCCTATATCTCCTGACTGGACAGTTAGATGATGCAGAGCTTCTGGTTTTGCTCGTAATACTTAGACTTTCCTCTTGCAAGGGCTTATACTAACTGTATCTCAAATACAATGCACTACAGTTTATGAACTTTAATAGAGATTATGTCCCTGGACAGTACTGGTAAATACAGACTGGTGTTTTATGCACTGAATCAACACTTCACAGTCCTACTTTCAACTTCTGACTAACTGGGGAAGAGCTAAGACTGCAAGTTCTTGCTGAACTTTACAGGAAATTATACTCACCAGCAAACAGGCATAGAGACCCAGTGAACACTATTTCGTGTAGGTTAGGATTCTGGTCAAAAGCATATGAACTCCAGGAACAGTTTTGCTCTGACAATTCTATATCTGATGAATAGGTGAACATTTTTCTTTCCAGAACATTACCAAAGTAACTAAACAGTATTTTCAGCACCAATTATTTTTTTTCAGAAATGGTCCTGAGACTATAAAACTCTCTAAAAAAAATAAATTCAACCACAGTGCTGTTATTTCAAGATTTTTTACAAGATAAATATAGAAGTTATGGTGTGGTTTCTAAGGTTAAAAAGTTTCTACTGATGCAGTCATAACCAGTGGAAAATGAAATGTTTTGCTGAAAGCTATAAATGGAATATCTAGCTTATAATATTTTAAAATTTCACAGAATGTCCTGAGTTGGAAGGGACCCACAGGGATCATTGAGTCCAACTCCCACAGGCACAGGACAACCCCAAAGTCACACTATGTGCCTAAGTGGATTGTCCAAGTGCTTCTTAAACTCCATGAGAGTTGGGGCCATGACAGCCTCCCTGGGGAACCTGTTCCAATGTTCCACCATTCTCTGACTAACCAGATCTCCTTCTATGATGGGGTAACCCGCTTATTAGACGAAGGAAAGGCTGTGGATGTTGTCTACCTTGACTTTAGCAAGGCATTTGACACAGTTTCCCACAGCACTCTCCTACAGAAGCTGGCTGCTTGTGGCTTGGATGAGCACACCCTTGGCTGGATTAAAAACTGGTTGGATGGCCGAGTCCAGAGGGTTGTGCTCAATGGAGTCAATGGTTGGCAGCCGGTCACGAGTGGTGTCCCTCAGGGGTCAGTGCTGGGGCCTCTCCTGTTCAACATCTTTATTGATGACTTGGATGAGNTCACTTAGTTTTCGTAGCTAACACACTTTGGTAAAAAACAGAAATCTAGTTTTTCTAATTTATCTTCCTTTCTGAAAATCTCTTGGAACTTCCTGTTTTTCCTATTTAAGTGTCTTGGTTCATAAAGAAAATTCATGGCTAGGCTTTGCAAACGAAGATTTGGGAAGGGCTCTACCCATGTTTGTTGCAAGCGCGTTGGTGGCTAAAAAGGCCAATACGAGATAGGCATGAGTGGTTGCAAAAGGAACAGCAGAAAGACTCCTTAGATGGTGTGTTCTGCAAGGCACGATTCTTTCTGCATTGTCTTTTCTCTTCAAGGGGCATCCTGCATGCTTTCTCAAAATCATCCGCAGCGTTATAGATGGTGTGTCTCCAGGCCTCCCGCTTGGAGGCCAGAGTAGACCAGTTATGATGATCAGTATGGCCAAGGCTGAAATGTTGTTTCAGGGAGTCCTTGCATCTTCTCTTTGGGGCTCCTCTCTTGTGGCAGCCTGTGGCAAGTTCACCTGTCTCCAGCCTGATGTAGCTCTATTTACTATAACCCTTTGAGCTCGACCCCTCAGCCAGTTGTGTACCCACCTCATGAAGTTCTTATCAAGCCGCATACTCAACATTTTGTCCAGTAAGATGCTGATTTAAGCTGATGTAAAATTTGATTTAGGGCACCTCATTCATTTGGCCTTTTGATGAGTGGTTCGATTTTAAACAATACTATGTCTGATAAAAATATTTTCTCCAGATAAGATAAATTCTTATTATTTGAAGGGAGTTTGCTTTCTCAGTTAGCATGCCAGTGGGCTGGCAATATCCTACATTATAGCGACCTTTCTGTTAGCCTCAGCACAAATGCTAGCAACTGAATAAGATTGGCAATTCTATTACTTTTTCATCCGGTCTTTTCTGTCCAGATTGGAAATCCTTCTGGTCATGACTAAAACTTTCAAGTGTTTCGCCATTATCAACATATTTTTTCACTTATCAGATGAAATTTATTCCTTTAGAACAGTTAGACCACATCTATATGTGGGTGTGTGTTTATGAATGCACTTCATTACATTCTGAATGAAATTGTCTTCAAATACATTTAATAAGAAATGAAAGAATATTTTTACTAGACCAACTAGACTAACCAGCAGTTCTGCTTTATCCGCTGCGTGAGTTTGTCTATTAAGGAGTCTTCTTCAGGCCTGGTATTATTTCTTATTACAAATTTTGCCTTCTATCCCGAGACTGTCACAGGTACAATAGCACAGAAACAGCCACCCATTTTAGTAAGTCTGCGTTTTGATTGTGATAAACATAGAGTCTGGGATACATTTTATGTCTGTCCTTCTTAATGCTTACATTAATCTGTTATTTTGGGTGGAATGCATTCTTAGAAATACTGAGGATGACAAGGCAGTTTGATAATTTTCATTCAGTTTGTTGATATCAAAACTATTATGAATTTGCTAATGTTATGTTACAGTATTTTATCCTGCTTTCAAATCCTGAGTAGTCCTTTTTAAAACCCTATCTCTGAAGATAGGGATATCACATTGTCTTTCCATGTGTCTGTGTTTTCAGTACATTTAACATAGGTCCTTACATGAAGCTTGTTCCTTCTAAATTATCATATTATTACTGCTGTTATTGTCGTTGGTTTTAAAAATTTCAGTGACGTTACTCAGACATTCATTCAAACAAAAAACATTTATTAATATGTTGATCATTACAAATCCTGCTTATACTCCCAGGAGCCATATTACACTACACAACTAAAAAGATGTTCATAACTCCCTGTATTGTTTAACATTTTAAGTAAAAATTGTTTCCGTCTAGGAAGAGCTCATACAGATTATATTCAGTAAGCATTATGAGGTGGACCATATAGTTCATAGTTAATGTTTAATACCTCGGCAGAAAAAAACACTGCAGAATCACTATCAACTCATAGGCAGTATTTATAATACTTAGGAAACTTGAGAAGCCTTTTTCATGTGGTGTCTTAAATGTCCCAGTGTGCAAGAGAAGGAGAAATTAACTCAGTGTTTTTAAGTATCTAGTTTAAAAAAGAGACCTATGTTACAATTCTCTTTATCATCATCCGCCCTGGATGACCTGGTCTAGTGCCTGTGGCATCCCTGCCATGGCAGGGGGGTTGGAACTAGATGATCTTCAAGGTCCCTTCCAACCTCAGCCATTCTATGATTCTATGATTCTATGATCATGTATTCCATAAAAAAATCTTGGGAAAGGCAAATATACATGGAAAATGTTGTTTCTTACATTAAAAAATTATAGAAGTATCTACTCATGTAACAGAAATATTGTTTGCTTCATTAAACACAAACATAATAAATCTGTTGAAGTACTATTTCTCCAATGTTTTGAGGTTATTTAGTTTTTATTTCCTATACAAAACTGCTAGTTACATAAATAAAATCTATCCACAGGAAACCTTTTTTTCAATCTCAACACATTCTTAAGTGCTGTTCTGTCACTCTTTTTTCTGCATCAGATTGTAATTTTAAACGATATCATTCTTACTTTCAGACTGATATTTAACATATATTGCTGTGGCATTGCTACAGCATAAAATATTCACTTCTCACACACTTGAACACAATGACAGTATTCTATGTATCATTTATTCCACAGTGATCACAGTAGCATTCTCAAACTTATTTTTTAGAGGAAGATAAACTTGTACTTTATGTTTAGAAATCTCATCATAAAATTCACATCCTATCACACCAGAAACACTACAGTTTACTGAGATCCTCATCTGCTTTGTGTGGTAATGATAAGTACTGATAATGAACTTGCTCAAGGTTCCATTTGCTAACATTTACTTATGTTGAACCGGAATTGAAACTGCTTTTTGTGACTCTGTGCTGAAAAAGGCCTCCTTAAACTTAAGTATTTCTTAGAGTCAAATATAAATGTTCGTACTACCTTCTGAACCAAAGAACTGGTAAAACTATCTTTAACATGCTTCTGTATTTACTGAAATGTTCCTTATATTTTTCAAGATGTGGGGCATCATTAAATGCAGGCAGTTTCTGCTTTTGAAAAAAGGCAGTATCTTCAAGATGTACACAAAGTACATATTGGAGTATGTATTTGAATTTAAATTAATTTGCTTCATAAAAACTCTGACTTATTTATTCTTCTAAAGGACAATATCAGAAAATACTAGAAAATTAAATTATTATTTATCTTTTTTTATCTAAACATTAGGACTAATTTTTTAAATTAAAAATTCCTTGTTCATCCTACTTAGAAAATTGATAGTATTTTTGATATTGGAAATAGAGAAGATTCTGCTAATAAAAAATTATTGAAAATTAACAGGTCTAACAATATGTTATGAAGAATGCAGAATCGCACCAAAACCAGCTAAATGCAAGTATGTATTATTCCAAATGTTAATTAATTACTTTCTTTTATCTTCATTTCCTTAAAGTTTTGTTTAAGCACATGAAAAAAGGAACTTTATTGAGAATTTGCCTCTGTATGTTCTGAATAATATTTGCTCATTTAAACAAGTCCTAATACACTCTTAACTTGTAAATTTAAGCAGATGCTCAAGATCTCTGCTCACTTTAAAAATTGCATTTTAACACACTGTAGCTTTGTTAAACCATTGAATGCAATGATGTTGTGTGGATAACATGAAAACATTATCTCAGTAATGTTAGTGATACTTCAGGAACTTTGAAATTTACTACAAAGAATGTTCTTTTTTGCAATTGTCACTGCATGTTTTTTATTAACGCAGGGAGCATACGTAGTGCTTAAGCTAAATGACAGCATTATTTTTAGTGCCCTTCTGAAAGACATCTTGTGTAACCTAAGGAAACTGTAATTTATTGGATACTTCTCCTCTGTAGTTAGTTTTTCATCTTAATATTCCAGTCACTAGTTAGGAAGTTCACTCCATGGAAAGACAGTCATTATTATTACAACTCTTAAGGTAGATTAGGCTGTGACATTAAATGACCTTTTAACATTTCATTTTCCTTTTCAAAGGATGTTAAAATCCTTCTCCATAGATCCGAACAAGCAGAGTCAACTGAAGGAAAAAAAACCCACTTTGTAAAGACATCTGTATAGGAAAAATTGCTGTTCATGAACATTAGGAAATCTTGATTTTTAGTTAATTAAAAATGTGTCTTAGGTCTTCAGTCCTCCCTTCCATGGGAAAGAGTTGTTTGTTTATAGTTGTGAGGGCAAAATCCCATTGCAATCAGACATTTCCTTTTGCTTTAAATTAGAAAAAGGAAAATAAAACAAGAAAAAACCCACATAAACAAAAACAAAACAACCCCAAACTAAAAGAGGGACACATGATTAGTTCATATTTGATTATATTTCTAATTAAAATTAAAATGAGTTTCTGAATTTAAATAGAGCTACTACTGTGTTCATTAATAATTAGTATAAGAGTATCGCAGAATTACAGAATCACAGAATGTTAGGAGTTGGAAGGCACCTCGAAAGGTCATCTAGTCCAACCTCCCTGCCACAGCAGGATTCCCTAGACCAGGTCACAAAGAAACACGTCCATGCAGGTTTTGAATATCTCCATAGAAGGAGACTCCACAGCCTCTCTGGGCAGTCTGTTCCACTGCTGTGGCACCCTCTCTGGGAAAAAACTTTGTCTTGCATTCACACGGAACCTCCTATGCTTCATCTGGCAGCCATTGCCCCTTGTCTTATCACTCTGCTTCACTGAGAAGACCCTGACCCCATTCCCCCTGACACTCACCCTTCACATACTTAAAAGCATAAATGAGGTCACCTCTTAGTCTCCTCTTCTTCAAGCTAAAGAGACCCAGCTCCCTCTGCCTTTCCTCTTAAGGAAGATGCTCCACCCCCTTCATCATCTTGGTGGCTCTGTGATGAGGGTCAACCATGCATATTGGGCCTCCCGTTCCCTTTAGGAGTGAGTCTCCAACAACCACAACTCTTCTCTTCTTCTTTGTGGAAGAGGCTGTGATATGTCCAGAAAGCCTAACTGACTACAGCAAGACCTCTGGTACAGGTTACCTGTCATCCACATCCCGATTAGACTGGCTATATCTCAGCATATCTATTTCTCAGAGGCACCTGGGAAAATGAGGCAGGCAAGTAAGGCACTCACCTTCTGTTGGAGCCATGAACTTTCCTCCAGCCACCTGTCTTCCACCTTTGCAGAGCCTTCTGTTACAAGAGCCCCATACCTATTGTGTATGGGGAAGTGAGAAGACAGGGGAGTTCAAGAGGAGTCTCTCTTGCCTCTCCTGACTCTCTGGGGAGGGACCTGCCTCCATTCCCCGCCATCTCTTGTGTCGTTCTTTTGCAGGTGGCAAGAGGGCGTGGGATCCCCTGCTTCTTGTACAGCCCTCACTTGCTGCCCCTCTCTCAGGAATGGCAAAGCCTGACTCCACATTCTATCTCCTTTTCACATTCTCTTATAGTCCGTAACCTCATGACTTCTTCCTTCAGCTCNGAAAATGAGGCAGGCAAGTAAGGCACTCACCTTCTGTTGGAGCCATGAACTTTCCTCCAGCCACCTGTCTTCCACCTTTGCAGAGCCTTCTGTTACAAGAGCCCCATACCTATTGTGTATGGGGAAGTGAGAAGACAGGGGAGTTCAAGAGGAGTCTCTCTTGCCTCTCCTGACTCTCTGGGGAGGGACCTGCCTCCATTCCCCGCCATCTCTTGTGTCGTTCTTTTGCAGGTGGCAAGAGGGCGTGGGATCCCCTGCTTCTTGTACAGCCCTCACTTGCTGCCCCTCTCTCAGGAATGGCAAAGCCTGACTCCACATTCTATCTCCTTTTCACATTCTCTTATAGTCCGTAACCTCATGACTTCTTCCTTCAGCTCAGCCACCATACTGAGCAGGTCATTCACCTGTTCACACCTAACACAGGTGTTATCTCCACTACCTTCCATTGCAAATGCCGGGCTCTGGCACTCTCGGCAGCCAGAGACCTGGGCACCGACCCACTGGTTTTCTAAGAGCAGCCCTCAGCCAAGTTGCAGCCATGCTGGGACATTTACAGGAGACTGACCTCACAGGCAGCGGCAACACGCCCAGATTACTCATCTTACTCCTTGACCCGCCTTTTCTGGTGCTGTTTAACTAGCCCGGATGGACTACACTGCTCCCCCTGCTGCCCCTCCCTCTCCCACAGGGAGGCAGGCTGGCCGGGTCTTGCATGTGNCTCTTATAGTCCGTAACCTCATGACTTCTTCCTTCAGCTCAGCCACCATACTGAGCAGGTCATTCACCTGTTCACACCTAACACAGGTGTTATCTCCACTACCTTCCATTGCAAATGCCGGGCTCTGGCACTCTCGGCAGCCAGAGACCTGGGCACCGACCCACTGGTTTTCTAAGAGCAGCCCTCAGCCAAGTTGCAGCCATGCTGGGACATTTACAGGAGACTGACCTCACAGGCAGCGGCAACACGCCCAGATTACTCATCTTACTCCTTGACCCGCCTTTTCTGGTGCTGTTTAACTAGCCCGGATGGACTACACTGCTCCCCCTGCTGCCCCTCCCTCTCCCACAGGGAGGCAGGCTGGCCGGGTCTTGCATGTGATCTAACACACAGTCACACAAACTTAGCTGTTCACAGGAGATAAAAACTCTCCCAATGTTCCAAATTGAGAGCAGAAAGTCCCTTTGCTTCTGAGGAATTTTAAAATTCTTGCCAGTGAGCTAAGATGGCTGGTCAACATTTGTTATACGTATAATTTATTAATTAGGTATTTTTAAATTAAATAAATGCTGCACCAAACATTTTTATTCATATCTAATAAGTAATTGAAAACATTTTTCTCTAAATCAGGATAAACCACCAAAAGGGCATCATGTATGTGAAAGCGGAGTGATCGTTGACAGGAAAGTTGATGATTCTTTGTTCTCCAGCCTTTCTATTTCTAACCTTCCATTATAGCTCAAATCTGCTAGTACTCACTAAAAATCTTCAGGCCTTTTCTCCACTCCAGCAGCACACAAAGCCCAAGGGTGTGGGTGGCACAGGGTGCTGCTCCTCTAAAAAATCTCTATGGCACATGATGACGCTTAGTGAATGCTCTTTTCTGTGAAGATCAAGCAGAGTCTTAGTGAAACTCTCTTTGTTTACTGTTGAAGTGGTTGTTTCTTTTTCTATATCCACTGTGACTCTTAATGGCTTTCTTAGAAGTTGTTCTGCAAGAGTTTTCATAGAAATTATCTTGTTAATAGGATGTTTATGTTTCCTTGCAGTTTTATTGAACTTTTCCATTCTCTTGTGGCTAGTGATGGCTAACAGTAAGATGATAGGGACTCTTTTTTAGAGAAACTTTTACAAATAAATTTTAGAACTCTCTTTGTAATTAATTCCTGTGGAATTCAACATTGAGATATCTAAAGAATCTTCATTTTTCAATGGTACTTATTCTTCTGATCCACAGTTTCAAGTTTTCTGAAGACTGAACACAGCAAGTGAGTACCTGTGGTTATCTGAACTCAGTAGATCTTCATATTTGCAATCTGTGTGGCCCAAGATGTTAGCTAACCTTGTGCATTCTACATTGTCTTACTAGTTTAGAAACGTAATTAACAAGTAAATAGTTCCAAGATTCCTACTCATAGCTGAACACAGGTCCACCATTCCAGGCTATTTTGTGGTTCATTTGGTAGTACTCTGGTAACAATTACACAAAACAGTTAAAGTTTCCTTTCCCTGGTTTGACTCAGCAAAGTACTCAAACACATGATGTTGTTTAAGAATACAGATGCTCCCACTGAAGTCAGCTAACTCAAAGGGAACCACAAAATTATGTCACTTGTTGAGATGTACTATCTATCTGCACAGAATACTTTTACATCTTTAACATATCTTTATTATTTTTTTAAGCATGACATAGTATACTACTGGCATAACATTTGCTTATGTTCCTAATGAGTTTTCCAAATTTCCTGTTGAGGCAGAAAATTATTATGTACCAAAAAAGCAATAGCAGCATACAAAAACCTGGCATAGTTATAGTTAGACAATGACTGGTAGGCCTACCTGTGAAGTACATTCTCTTTTCTGTTGTGATAAAATAATCAACATTTTGTCGGATTTTTAAAACTTCATGATGTCAATAATGGAAGGTTGGTTTCCTTGTTCATCAATGACAGTCAAATTTGAAAAGAAAGCTGGTAGTCCAGTGGTAGGCGACCAAAGCATCTATATGTGATATATGAAGCTCAGAATAGAACGCTGTAAGATTACCATTTCAGGCAAAAAACATTGTGTCTCTTCATTCTATGTATTTTATGCTAAACATACTGGCACATTATAGCTAAGTGCTATCTTAGAAACATATGTAACTTTGTTGTGCCCCCACAAACCATGCTAAAACCTCAACATGCTTGTCTTACCTATGACAACAGACTTCAGGATGCATACAAATTAATCTTAACAGAATCACAGTATCTTAGGAGTTGGAAGGGACCTTGAAAGATCATCTAGTCCAACATCCCTGGCACAGCAGAATTCCCTAGACCAGGCCACAAAGAAATGCATCCATGCAGGTTTTGAATATCTCCACAGAAGGAGACTCCACAACCTTTCTGTGCAGTCTGTTCTGGTGCTCCGCCACCCTCACTGGGAAAAAATTTTTTCTTGCATTCACATGGAACCTCCTATGCTTCATCTTGCAGCCATTGCCTCTTGCCCGGTCACTGGGCTTCACTGAGAAGAACCTGATCCCATTCCCTCTGATACCCACCCATCACATATTTATAAGCATAGATAAGGTCAGCCCTTAGTCTTCTCTTCTCCAAGCTCAAGAGACCCAGCTCCCTCAGCATTTCCTCATAAGGAAGATGCTCCACCCCCTTCATCATCTTTGTGGCTCTGTGATGGACTCTTTCCAGCTGTTCCCTATCCTTCTTCAACTGAGGGGCCCAGAACTGGACACAATATTCCAGATGTGGCATCACCAGGGTAGAGTAAAGAGGGAGAAGAACCTTTCTCCACCTACTAAACACACCCCTTCTAATCCACCCCGGAATCCCATTGGCCCTCTTGGCCACTAGAGCACAGTGCTGGCACATGGTCATCCTTTCATTCACCAGGTCCCCCAGATCCCTTTCCTGTTCACTGCTCTCCAACAGCTCAGTCCCCAGCCTATACAGATACGTGGGGTTCATCTTTCCCAGATGCAAAACTTGACACTTGCTCTTCTTGAATTGCATTCTATTTCTCCCTGCCCAACTCTGCAGCGTGCCTAAGGCATGCCTAATTGCAGCACAACCCTCCAGTGTGTCAGCCACCCCACCCACTTTAATGTCATCAGCAAACTTGCAGAAATCGCTAACTTCTGTCCTTCAACCTGTTCACAATCCAACTCACCACTCCATTGTCCAGAGCACACTTCCTCAGTTTAGTTTCAAGGATGCTGTGGGAAACAGTGTCAAACACTTTATTTGAAACAAGGTAAACCACATCCACTGCTCTACCCTCATCTATCCACCTGGTTATGTCCTCATCAAAGGCTATCAGGTTGGTCAGACATGATTTCCCCTTGTGTGATGGTTTGGATTAGAACAGAATTAATTCTGTTCAGTAACTGTATTTTCTAAAAGATATTCCACCACCACATACATAGTACNTTGGTAAACCCATGCTAACTGCTCCTACTGACTCCCGTGATATGCATAGAGACAGAGTCGAGGGTGAAGTGTTCCATTACCTTTCCAAGGATGGAGGTGAGGCTGACCGCTCTATAGTTACCTGGGTCCTCCTTCTTGCCCTTTTTGAAGACTGGAGTGACATTTGCCTTCCTCCAATCCCCAGACACCTCTCCTGTCCCCCAGGACTTACCAAAGATGATGGAGATTGGTCTGGCAATGACTTCTGCCAGCTGCCTCAGCACCCGTGGGTGCACTCCATCAGGCCCCATGGATTTATGGATGTCCAGATAGCTTAACTGCTCCCTAACCCAGTCCTTCTCAACTAATGAAAACTCCCCCTTTATCCTGACATCATATGGGTCCTCAGGAGTCTGAGGCTCCCCAGGACAGTCTCTAACAGTATAGACAGACAAAGAAGGCATTCAGTAACTCTACTTTCTTTGGATCATCTCTCACCAAGGCACCCACCTCATTCAGCAGGGGGCCTGCATTGCCTCTGGTGTTAGTTTGTCCTGCAATGCATTTGAAGAAGCCCTTCCTTTTATCCTTGACCTCCCTTGCAAGGTTTAATTCCAGAGAGGCCTTGTCTTTCCTAGTTGCCTCC
>VWZX01006704.1:36874-58385 GCA_013399015.1 Galbula dea
TCCTAGTTGCCTCCGTCCATCTCCTGACAATAGTCTTGTACTCTTCCCATGTGGCCAACCCCTCCTTCCACGATCTGTAGTCTCTTGTCTTCAAGACTCTTCTTGAGTTTGCCCAGCAGTTCCCTACTTAACCATGTGGGTCTCCTGGCTCCCTTCCTCCGTTTTCTACTTGTTGGAATGCTCTGGTCTTGAGCTTGGAAGAAGTGGTGCTTGAATGTTAACCAAGTCTCTTGGGCCCCTTTATCTTCTAGTACCCTGTCCCATGAGATTTCCCCTAGCAATTTCTTGAAAAGATCAAAGTTGGCCCTACTGTTCCAGGGTTGTGATCCTACTTGGTATCCTGTAATGTGACCATGTTATTATATTCTCAGTGAAGCCAAGTAATAAGACAAGAGGCAATGGCTGCAAGATGAAACACAGAGGGTTCTGTGTAAATACAAGACAGAAATTTTTCCCAGTGAGGGTGCCAGAGCACTGGAACAGACTGCCCAGAGAGGTTGTGGAGTCTCCTTCTCTGGAGATATTTAAAACGCGCATGGACACATTTCTGTGTGACCTGGTCTAGGGAATCCTGCTGCGGCAGGGGAGTTGGACAAGGTGATCTTTTGAGGTCCCTTCCAACTCCTAACATTCTCTGATTAAATGTTGAAGGAACTTCTTGAATGTTGCAGCAATTTCCTCATCATGGAGTTGTACAATCAGGATAGATAACTCTCTTAAATCTTGTTTGTGTTTGGAACCAAAACAAGAAAAGTCTGCACTTTTGATATTGAAATATTAAAAGCAAAACTTGAAAAATTATTCCGGCTTTCAATTAATTTTATGTAATGTGTTTGATCCTGTTACTGCGACATGCTATCTTTTAATGTTTTATTTCCTCTACTCCTTAACTTCATGTATTTGAGATATTCTTGAGTATGCTGCATAGAAAATGCCTTGTTGAGTTTGCCTTAGAATATATGCAAGGGAGTTTATACTAACAATATTCTTATCAGACTGAAAATTACTTGTATTCCATCCCTGCAAGAATATTTTTGCAAGAAACCAAACAAATCAAAAAGGACTGCTGAATTAGGATGTCTCTTACACATTTATTGATGACATAAAATTGCTCTGCATAAATCAAGCTCATGATTTCATTCTGTGAAGAATTCAGACTCCATAAGAAGGAGTTTCAGGGGTGTGATCCATATCTTTCCAGGGACGTCCTTCAGGAAGCAGAGTCTGACACAGGCAGAGCAAAAAATTCTCAAGTAACAAGAACACTTTCAAAGATAGTATTTTTTTCACTTTAAAATGTGTTTATGTGATGTCACATTGTTGACATAATAGGAAGAAAAGATCCTCACACTGCTTTGTGGTCCCTGCCTCAAAATTTCCACTGAGCATGAGGTTCAGCCATGGTTTCCTTTTGTATTCTTCATAAGTGAAACAAAACATTTTGTGAAAAAGCCTCTTAGCTGTCCTGAATCTTCTTAATGCATGAAGACTTCTAAAGAGAGTTCTTCAAACCATTGAAAGAAGCACAGAATGATAACAGTCTGAAAATCAAACTTACTCAACAGACTTATTTGCAATATTACAGTTATGAAACTAAAACAACAGTAATCAGAATATTTCAAAATATGTAATCACAGAATCACAAAATGTTAGGAGCTGGAAGGGACCTTGAAAGATCATCTAGTCCAACCCCCCTGCCACAGAAGGATTCCCTAGACCACATTGGGCAGAAGCACGTCCAGATGGGTTTTGAATACCTCTGGAGAAGGAGACTCCACAACCTCTCTGGGCAGTCTGTTCCAGTGCTCTGGCACCCTCACTGGGAAAAAATTTCTACTTTGTTGATACTGATGACTTGCTATGGTGCTGCTTTTATTACCTCTAACAGATTCTGTAACAAAATGCTCATTTGTAAGTAGAAAAGCAATTTTATTTAATTCCTGAATTCACAAAATTTCCTTTACAGTGGGAAATAAGATATTTTTATTATAATTTTTGAATATTTTTAAGTTTAGTGAAGATTCTGCAGTTTGACATCTCATCACAGGACAGCTCTGCAAATTCAAGGACAGATGCAAAAGGCTGCCTACGGAAGGAACACCCTCTCATAATGATAAATGTACCTCTGCTGAAAAGGACCCAGAGATGTTGGTGGACAGCAAACTGAATATAACCCAGCAGTGTGTCTTGGCAGCAAAAGCCAGTAGCATCTTGGCATGTATTAACAGGAAGATAGTTAGCAGATTGAAACTAGTCATTATCCTCCAGCAAACAGCATTCATTTTTTCTAGAACGCATATTCAGTTTTGGGCCTTATGATACCAGAAAGATACTGACAAATTGCAGTGGGTCAGTAGAGGGCCACCAAGAGGATTGGAGGCTTGATCTCATGCCAGGAAAGGAGACACCGAAGGGACTGACTTGTTCAGGAGCAGGCTTTGAGGGAATCTAACAGTAGCTTTGCAATACCTATGACGCAGTTACCAAGAAGATGGAGTCAGAGTATTTACTGGGGTGTGTGGCAGAAGGACGAGAGACTGTGGGCACCATGTGAAGCCTGTGGTTCTGAGCAGATATAAGAGAAACCTTTTTCCCCATGAAAACAGTGGAAAAGGTTACCTAGAAATGCTGTGCACTCTGTGTCCTTGAAGGTTTTCAAGGTGGGACTGCATAAAGCCCTGAGCAATCTGTTCTGACATTACACTGATGCCTCTTAAGCAAGTGATGGAAATGGATGATCTATGGGTATTCCTTCCTGAATTGTTCTATGATCTTAAATGTTTTGTTTTCAGTTGTACCATGCAAAAGCATTGACTTCATTGATGCAATATAGGCCTAACTAAATGGTTCTTAATAACTAGTTTCCCTGAAGATGAAAATGAATAAGAACACTACCCAGTGTCTTTTCTTCTGTTATGAGCACCAGGATGGAAGGAATGAAAAAGTGAACATCCTTTCATTACTGAGATTAAAATGTATGACTTTAGCTGTCTCCAGGAGCAGGGTTGTTAAGCAGAAATCACACCCTTCAGTATCACTAAGTGCTAGATTTCACCCTTTGCTTTGCTGTATAAGTTTTGTGCAGTTTGTCATTAATTTATATACAAAACTTGATTCAGTGAAAGTACTTGCATTGTAAAGGTACATGTAGAGGGAATTTCCTGACCTTTGAATAGTCTGTTCTTCATTTAAAGATTCTCTGGAACGCTTTGAATTCTGTTTCCTCTGTTTTCTGTGGTCACTTTACATTCAAGATTTCTCACTGTCATGGCTTCAGTAGCAAGGTCTTTAGATATCCTTACACTTCCGAATAGCAGAGTTTGACTTAATGACTCAAGACTTGACAAGCTTCAAGCTCATAACCTTCCCACACTAACATAATACAACCGGTTGTCTGCACTTCAAGAAAAACCTGTACTCATCTCACATCTGAATATTATACCTGTTATTTAAAAAGAAGCAGCAGTACTTGTCAGTATTAAAAAATGTGCCTACTTTCAATTCATAGTTAAACTTGGGCAAAGACTTAGTTTTTCCTCTCCTCTTTTCTCCTAATAGTAGTTCATCTTTTCTTTGTTTCCAATATATTTATATACATGTATGTACATGTATATATATATGTATGCTTGACAACCCTGGTGTGCTTCTATGAAAAAGTCTCTACATTGATAGACAGGGGAAGAACAACTGATGCCTTTTACCTGGACCTGAGCAAAGCCTTTGACACTATCCCACATGACATTCTGGTCTCCAAGCCGGTAAAATATGAGTTTGATGGATGGACCACTCGGTGGATAAAGAACTAGCATCCAAAGAGTGGCTGTCAATGGGTCCGTGTTCAAGTGGAGGCCAGTGACAAGTGGAGTCCCTCAAGGATCAGTACTGGGACCAGTCTTGTTCTACATCTTCATCGGCAACCTGGATGGTGGCATCGAGTGCACCCTCAGCAAGTTTGCCAATGACACCAAGCTGTGTGGTACAGTTGACACACTGGAGGGGAGGGATGGCATCCAGGTGGACCTGGACAGGCTGGAGAGGTGGGCCCGTGCCATCCTCATGAAGTTCAACAAGACCAAGTGCAAGGTCCTAGATCTGGGTTGAGGCAATCTCAAACACCAATATAGCCTGGATGGAGATTGGCTTGAGAGAAGCCAAGAAAGGGACTTGGGGGTGCTGGTGGATGAGAAGCTCAACATGAGCTGCCAGTGTGTGCTTGCAGCCCAGAGGGCCAACTGTAATCCTGGGCTGCATCAAAAGGAGCGTGGCCAGGAGGTCGAGGGAGGTCATTCTACACCTATACTTCGCACGGGTGAGACCCCACCTGGAATATTGCATCCAGCGCCCCTATTACAAGAAAGATATGGATGTGCTGGAACGTGTCCAGAGAAGGGCCATGAGAATGGTCAGAAGACTGGAGCACCTCTCCAATGAGGATGGACTGAGAGAGTTGAGGTTATTCAGTCTGGAGAAAAGACGGCTTTGAGGAGGCCTTACTGTGGCCTTCCAGTATCTGAAGAGGGCCTACGAGAAAGCTGGTGAGGGGTTTTTTAGGATGTTGGGTAGTGATAGGACTAGGGGAAATGTTTGCAAATTAGAGGATGGTGAATAGTAGGTTTAGATTGGATATTAGGAGGAAGTTCTTCACNTGAGAATGGTCAGAAGACTGGAGCACCTCTCCAATGAGGATGGACTGAGAGAGTTGAGGTTATTCAGTCTGGAGAAAAGACGGCTTTGAGGAGGCCTTACTGTGGCCTTCCAGTATCTGAAGAGGGCCTACGAGAAAGCTGGTGAGGGGTTTTTTAGGATGTTGGGTAGTGATAGGACTAGGGGAAATGTTTGCAAATTAGAGGATGGTGAATAGTAGGTTTAGATTGGATATTAGGAGGAAGTTCTTCACCATGAGGGTGGTGAGACAGTGGAACAGGTTGCCCGGAGAGGTTGTGGAAACCCCATCCCTGGAAGCTTTTAAGTCAAGGCTAGATGGGGCTCTGGACAACCTGATCTAGTGGGAGGTGTCCCTGCCCATGACAGGGGGGTTGGAGCTAGATGATCTTTAAGGTCCCTTCCAACTCTGATAATTCTGACAATTCTATACATAGAAATATAGAGAAAGCTAAAACTATTCCTGCCTAATTGTAGATAAGAGTACATTTTCCTGTGAAAAAGTTGAAGTACATCCTGGTTAACCATGATTCCTGCTTTTCTAGAAAATGACATTCTTACTTGATTTGATTTTCTTTTTTACTTACAGTATTTTAACTGTTGAACTCATACTCTAATTGACTGCAGAACTTCACTGATATTACAGGTATAGTAAAGCAGGTTTAGGTGGGTTTACAAGCAGATCTTTACAAGCAAATCATAATTGGTCTCATGAAAATGTTACTGCTTCTAGAGAAACAACATTTAATTATGTCAATGTAGGATTTTTGTTGTGCATTTTTAATTTGTCAATAACCGGACATATAATAATAAAATTATTGTTGTTGGTATTTTAAAAACAGTGTGCTGAAATGATGTAGAATACAAGGTCCTATGTACTCAGGACTAGATTAAACACACAAAACTTTGCAGTGCCATGACAGCTGAAGTTCAGCTAGCACTTTGCAATTGATTTAGCATCATGTTTTCCTTTTTAGCCTCATAATGATTAATAGACACACAATGAAACCAGCGTTTTTTTAAACAGGGCATATCATTCACATTGTTTCTGGCAGGAAGCCTAAAAGGGAAGAAGGATGGTCATGTGGTTAGGGTTCTGCAGTAAGGATATATCTCTTTGTCAAGTGCAATGTAATATAGAGGTGTTGAAGCTGGTTGCAAGTTAATTAGCTAGTTCATGCACTGAAGTCTTGCTAAACTAAATGGAGGCTGGTAATTGTAGTGCCATGGCTAAGTTTAGAGCACCTGAACCTCATACTACATTCTGCAGCGGCATGCATACTTAAGAGATAAAAATCTGTTTTCTGAAAAATGCTTTTTATATTTTTCTCTGCTTCCATTGGCAAAGGGAGCAGGAAATAGAAGGTTTCAGCTTCTTTCTGTGTCAGTGTGACCTCAAAGAATCCATAAAAGCTCTTTTTCCTTAGTTTTTGAGATGAACATACTGTCGTCAGGTTTTCTGCCTAACGCTTTTAGCAGCAATTCTCTTTTACTTTAGAAAAAATACATTTTCAGTACCTCAGTCTATCTGGCTTTTCTTCTACCTCACCACTTCCTTTAAAATTTGTTGAATTAAATTTAATCTTTCATTATCTGAGTTACATAGGCTACTCAATAATCAAAACAGCTTTGTTTTTTTCCCCAACGAAACTATCTTAGTTTGAACTTATCTTTCTTCAGCCTGGTGCTAAGGAAAAGAGAAAAATATGTCTGTTACTACATTCTTTTCCTGCTTGTTTGTAAGCCCAAATGGTTAAAATGCAAAACTCCTTAAAAGATCCAGAGCTAAGCAAAGGAAGGACTAGGGTGGCTTCTGAGAAACAGATGAATTAGAGGTAAGAAACAGGTTTCCTCTTCTCTACCACTACCCACATCTGAACATACAAACAACAAAAACAATGGTAAGGTAAGGAACAAAATGAGGACAAACTTAAATAAAAAAAAAAAAAAAAGAGCTGGTACTCAGATAAAATCAAAGATTGTTTCCTACCATCAGTTTGTTTTGGAGTGTTCATATTCATGTGGTGAATTTTTGTCTCTTCTAAAATCAGTGGATCATTTGTTATTGATTTTGAACTAAAATAATTTTTCATCTGAAGATTACAAGAAACTTCATACTGTAATTCCCAAGAAAAAGCTAGTTCTTCATGATGGTTTTTAGAAAAATGTTCATTTATTATCAAGAGACTAGGTGAAAGAGAATGGAGAACATCAGACACTGATTTATTCTAATAATTGATCTAATTTTTTAAAATGTGTGTTTCTTTTTCAGATTGAATTCCAACTTCACACTCCAGTGCCTGGACTTTATTATGCTTTATGTTCCAAGATGAAAAGCCTTCTTTTGGAAGCTAGATGCAATGACCAAGTATTTTCTTAATCTTTAAGTTATAGAGAAAAAATAAAGTTCTGATGTCTCTCCCCATATGTCTGTATGTACTTTCCTCTGTATTACATAGCTGACATTCTTGAATCAAGCACCCCAAGAGTTTGGTCAGACTATACAGTTTGACATACGTTAAGCCTATCTAGAACTCAGATATTACTCTGACATTCACATTTTTTTCCCACCTTCTATCTCCGCAGAAAGTTTCTAACAAGGCTTTTCTTAATAACCATTTAATATGCAAAATCTTTTATCCCTGTAATAGAAATTAGCAAAACTTTCAGCCAGGCTTCCCAAAAAATCTGCTTGGCCTTTGTTTTGTGTATACTATACTCACCCGAGCTAAAAGCCTTTCCAAGACCAATAGTTTAACATAGCCATCTCCATTAGCACATCATAATAACAATGTTATCTTGAAAATTTCTGGTGAAATATTTTTCAAAATACTGTTCAGCTCCTGTCAAACAAATCTAATCCAACTTGATCTAATGTAAGAATATGCAAAACCATGTTAAGTGAGATTGAGTTTTCATTTCTAATTCTAGTGAGTAACTGTTCAGTCCTGGTATCAACACTTGTCTGCAGATTAAAAAGGAAAAATGAGTAATGCAGATCTGAAAGCCTGATTTATAATGCCTAATTCCATTTATCAGCTTAGCCTGTTCTCTATCTCTGAGAGTTTAGACAACTTACACAGATACATAAAGCTCAGTATTTCATAACTAAGCCTCCAAGAGCACTGATGTCATCAAGACCAACTCTAAGACTCACTAGTAATGAATTGAAGTGCTTTCTTATATTAAATAGCTTGCCCTTGTAAAGAATGCCGTATGTTTTCCATACTAAAGTGCTAAGAATACTGATCTGGTAATGCATTTGTGAAGGCTTGTGTGTATCAGCGTCAAAAGTCTTTGTAGATTTTATTAATGAAGTTAAGCTGCAGCTTAACAAGATACTTAAGAAGATACTAAATCCATCTTCTTCTGGTAGCATTGTCTTCTTAGACATATGATAATCAATAAAGGAACAAATGGTATTAAATAAATATTCAAAAAGCGCAGCTGACACACATATGGTTTAGGGAAGTAGAAGCATCACGTTAAGGGCTTAGTGAGGAAATAAGCTGTATAGCTAAAAAAAAAGTACCCATGTATTTTATCATATTGCTTCTCCTTAGCCAAAGAATGAGTGGAACACGTTGCCCAGAAAGGGTGTGGAAGCCTCATCCCTGGAAGCTTTTAATTCAAGGCTTGATGGGGCCCTGGTAACCTGATCTAGTGGATGGTGTCCCTGCCAGGCAGGGGGGTTGTAACTAGATGATCTTTGAGGTCCCTTCCAACTCTGACAATCCTATGACCCTATGAATGTGAAAAAAATAACACTTCCGACTGGAATATTTTTGCAAAATTAAACATAAGGAAAGTGCAAGTTTTATAGTGCTGTATATATTGTAGAATTCCCTTGATGATTTTCATCTGGCTGATTAAGAAAATATGTTCAACCAGACATACAATATATATAAACAGGTAAATGGTATTGGAGGAGAAGACACATAATTATACTGTCTAAGGAAAGGTATGTTGATGTATGTTTTTCATTTCCATTTTTAAGAGTCAAATTTAGGCACACTGGTCTGAAACAGAAGACAGTCTACTTCTAGGTTGCTCTGGCTTTCTTAGTTCATGTTTTGACAGATGGTGTATGTCCTGTTCTAGAGGCATTTTTCAATAAGCAGGACATGGCAAACTGACCTAATTTGATCTGAGCAGGTTATATTTCTAACCCACTCACAAGCTGACCTA
The DNA here is from genome assembly GCA_013399015.1 of Galbula dea. Classification (NCBI taxonomy): domain Eukaryota; kingdom Metazoa; phylum Chordata; class Aves; order Piciformes; family Galbulidae; genus Galbula; species Galbula dea. The sequence goes on from VWZX01006704.1 coordinate 45,725, forward strand.
GTTTAGATCATCATACGTTACTGTGGTTAAAAGGTCCTTGCATACAATTAATTGTCATGCTTATGTAAAAATGAAGGGCTTTGGAAACTCTTCAGACAACCAAAACAAATTAAACAAATGTCTCAGGAATTCCTGAAACAGTGATGACTTAGATACAATAATTTACATAACTGAGTTTAACCAATGTTTTAAATATTTGAAATGTCCTCAGGAAATTCGATACCAGGTCAAGCTTTTTCCTACTGTCTGAGAAGATGACAAAGACATACTTTGTTAGACTACTGCAGTGCTGGAGAACATCTTCAGTCTCTTTCAAATAACCTTGTGTGATTTTCAAATGCAGAGTCATCAATATTAGTTAGGAACTTATTTTGTTTTGTATAGGTTCTTGCCTTTATGCAGTCAAAAAGGGCAAGTACCTGTCTCTTATGAGGGTCTGTAACTGACTCTGGAGGACTGGGATGAACATGAAGCTAGGTCCAGTTAACCTCTTCTGTTGAAAAGGTTATTTTAAGAGTGGCAGTGGCATTGTAGTAGGATGCTCTGACTTTTTTTTCCTCTTCTTCTGTGATGTTTAGCTGTTTTATGGTTCAACTAGAATTTTGGACAAAAACTAATGAGAATTGTTCCTGAGGGGCATCACTGTGAGAGAAAAGAGAGGAAGGAAAGAAGCAGAAGCTGACAGATCCCAGAGACTCTATTGAAGGAAGTGTAAGGGAAAGGGAGGAGTTACAGAAAGAGAAAAGGAGATTATTAAGGAGGTTACCTGAGGTATTTAGCAGACTCTGAGACCTACTGCCGGGCACTAAAAGGATGCCCAAACTATGTCTATGTTGCTAAATAAAAGCTCATCAAAGACTACCCTGTCCTGATGCTAAGCCCATACTAGCTGGCATCCAAGCTTTGTAGGATTAATAACTGAAGAGGGAAGGGAAGGGAAGGGAAGGGAAGGGAAGGGAAGGACAAGCATTTTTTCCCCATTTTCACATGTGAGAAGTGAAACTTCTTCAAAACACAGAGATTTCTCTTATGCAATTAACTGTAGATTGTTGCTTTATGAGAAACATGCAGACCACAACCATTCATTCCCAACACACACAACCAACAGCAGGTTGACTGCATGCTAGTGGCTCATTAGATTGAACACTTCTAGCACATAAACCACAGGCAAAAGTGTGACATCACACCCACAGCTAAATGAACCACTCGTACATCTTTAGGGTAAATGACAGACCTTCATTACTCAAATTTTTTTTCAGAGACGCCTTTGTTTATTTTTCACAGCAAAACAGTCTATTAGGTAATGAGCTTAAAAGAAGACATAGAATAAAACACAGTAACATGAATTTCTGTAGTTCTTTGAAGATAAAAACCACAGTACAAGAGTAGAGTATAAGAACCCAGCATAAGAGATGAGTTTTAATTAAAGTAATCAAATGGCGCTTGTCATCTGAAATAACTGTGGCAGACTCTTTTCAGATGTAGTGAATTTTTGCAGCTGATTTGAAGGCACTATATTTTTTGTGGTTTTGCAGCAGATTAAAGGCTGCATGACAAATACCATTAGCAGACATGTCAAATCCATCACAGAATCATAGAATCATAGAAAAAAGAAAGCTGAAAGGAACATTTAGAGCTCATCTGGTCCAACATCCATGCTGTGAGGAGGGACACCTATAACCAGATAAGGTTGCTCAGAGCCCTTGAATGTTTCCAGGGATGGTGCATCTACCACCTATCTGGGTAACATGTTCCAGTGCATCATCACACTCATTGAAAAATTTCCTCCTTATATCAAATCTAAATCTCCCCTCCTTTAGTTTAGATCCATTACCCCTTGGCCTAATGCAATGGGTTCATATATTAATATGAATTGTCTCCTTCACATCCAAGTACAGATGTTTGTAGCAACTAAAGTAAAAAACAATTTTGGAAAAGTCATCTAAAACTAATATTACTCCCACAACTATTTGCTAATAAGTATATGAAGACAGGTAGAGGCTAAATGGAGCAGCTGCTGGGAGCTCTCTTTGCCTAACTGATGTCTATGACAAAAAGCCACTGGTGCAAGGAGCCTCTGGCTCTCTGCCATGTTCCACTGCCCCGAGCATAGGAAGCAACATTTATAGACCTTGATCACCAGCAACAATTCAATTACCAAATCTGCTTCTTTTCCCAGAATCTCTGTCCTGAGGCTTTCTAGCCCTACTGAGTAACTAGTTCAAACCAGTTAAAGTGGTTTAACTTTCCACAGTCCTCATGGTATCTTCTCTGGTGGTAGCTGTTGTTGAACCCTCTGTTTCACCAACTGCATATTCTTACATGGAACAGAAATTATCAGGTGTTCAGTACACATGAAGTGTTAGTAATTTTTATATTAGTAAGAACATTTTAATAGTATTCAAGACAATAATAAACTTTTCAAACTATAAGTATGGGCTTTGCTAAGTAAACAGGAAAAGAATTTTTTTTATATAACTTCCTGTCTGAACACCATTTTCTTGTTTGTATGTGCATATGAGTCAATTGTCAGGGAACTTCAAGATTCTGCATGTGTCTGTTAAAATACCACTTCTGTGACACTGCAAACTGATCTTAGGTATCTGGGACAGATTCAGCATTACCTATGTAGGACCCAAAGCTGCATATTTGTGGCATAGAGAGAATGCGCCGGTGTTCTGTTCTGGTTCACAGTGCATTTTGCACCTTATATCCTTTGCTGCTGTGCTCAGCTACTTAGTTAAATTGAGAGTTCATATCGTGGTTTTACATGAGTGAACGATTTTAGAGAAAAAGTGAGTCTCACATAACAGTGCAAATAAAAATTTGTCAAGATTAAGAAGTAATTTTTTTTTGTACAGTCTTTGTGTGGTTTCAGAAGGGAGCAGAAATGAAAGGGTTTGTTATGTTATTTTTATTATTTTCTAACTAGAAAATCATGGTTCATGTTGTAACATGGTTGATTAAAATCCTGACTTTTCCAAACTCAATTTGACAGCTACCATGACTTCACTGGAAGTACACTTTCGTTCATTTAGTGCCTTCAGCTACTAACTACTAATTAGTGTTGTCTTCATTAAGTCTCCAGTAGGGCAAAAGTACAAAGTACTCCAAACTACACAGTTCTGTTAAAATGTTGCTACTCTTTCCAGTCTGCTTTCCTAATTGACAGTGTTCAGGGTTCAACTCCTCTTCCAAATTTCTAATCCTTTTCAGGTATTTGAATTTGAATGACAAGTGGACCAAAAAGGTTGCTAAAGAATAAGGATGCCAGCAGGATTCATAGTTCAGATTCCAGAGTGAGTTTTCTCTTTGTGAAATGAAGCTAATACTTGCTTGCCTTAAAAATTCAGGGTTTGTGGGTGTTGTATCAAACCAATGTGCTGTAATTAGCTTGATCCCACTTTGGTTTTACAAAGCATGTTTGTGATAGTGTCTACATCTTCTTTGTTGTGGCACTGAAAGTAACTGCAACAGAAAAAGGGAACCTATGCAGCCAACCTGCCCTGGGAAAGGGGGATGACTGCAAAGTCTACATGCCTTTAGAACTGCAGTAAGCCATACTAGCACTTCAAATGAATGACCATTTATTTGTGTCTACTCCCAGCTCTTTTCTGACTTCTTTGTAGAAGGAAATCAGTACTCTTTGTACATAGTCTAAGTCCTGAATAAGTCAGCATAAAGCCACTCCCAATTCTGGGCATTTCTCCAAAATATTATATGTACCTTTTCCCATAACTACTGAATGACAGTTCACAGTAACCAATAAAACAGCCCCATGGAGCCCAGTAGTTAGGTAAAGGGGCTGTAAAATAAATATTTTCTGGTACAACAGACTTGAAAACACCATTCTGCAGAAGAAACCACAAGCAGTCCTTTACAAACCAGTTCCTTAAAGTGAGGTGCAGAAATTCAGTTTTAGTTACTCAAATATATAGTCAAATATTTAGAGGTAATGGCCAATTTCTAACATATCAAGGTAGGAACTTGAGTAGCTGTGAAAATTGAGAAATATATTAGGTAACATAGGCTTTATCATGGGATTTTCAAAAGCCTTCCAGTCACTGAGAAACACAGATTCCACTGAAACTATTTTTTCCCCCTCTTTTTACTTTACTATTTTACTTTAAAAATCTTTTCCCAGGGTGGGAGCCAAACTGGAAAAGATTGCACTTTGAAATTTTTTCCTCTACAATGATGAGAAACAGGAGAAACTTAAATGAAACAGCTGAGGAAATATGAAGTTATAATTCTAGCACCATTTGTGATGCAACTCCCTTGCTGCTAAGAAGTTCACCTCACTCAAGCTCACTGAGCACTTTGGCATGCAAAAAAAAGGTGTCGGTGGGAGAAGCAAATAAGCAAAGCATTGACAAGCACTAAAAATTTTCACTAATGTTAAAAGTGTATGAAGTTTGTTTAGGGAATTATAACACTACACTGTACACATTAACATAATGATCTTGAACCATTAAGCAGCCAATGTTTCTCATTGACTCCTGTTTCTCAGTGTTTCTAGCATAAAACAGTTAAAACTAATGGCTTTCCTTTGAGTGTGGCTGGGCCTGTGAAGAAAAGCTCAGTAATATCTGCTGAATTCAAGGCTTGAAAGTAAATGAAACACTCAGGGAACGGAAACATTCAAGGAAGGAAATGTAAATGCTAAAGATGACCTCAGTTTGCCCATGGAGATCTGGCCATGCAGCATGGTTTCTTGGAACAAGAGATGGTATTTGTCACAACATGGGGAATATTTGAACACTGAAGTTGCACTTTAGTGAGTTTAGTGTATAGTTTATAGCATAGTAATAAACTATAGAGCAGATTGCAAGCTGTGAGGAACCCAGAAATACGTGTCCTCTGGCTAGCCTTGGGCCAGGCAACAATGCTGGCTGAGTGGAAGGGACAGTTGTCTTAGTGTCCCCATGTGGCACTTCAGTCACTGGACTTCACTGCTTCTTGCAGGGGGGGGAATATGCTCTCCTTCTATGCCCAGATGCCGATGGCTTCCCTCAGTGCGCTGGCTTGGCTCCCACAGCAAGGTGTGTTGCAGCAAATGCAGAGCCAGTGCCCCAGACTAGCAACTCTCTCCTGGTTTTCATTGCTGTCTCCTTAAGAAACAAAGTAGGCCCTTCATTAATTCCCTTTCTGCTTGAACACAGGGAGAAATAGGGTACACGAACTGCATCACCACCCTACCCAGAGGTCCATTGTCAGAGCCAGCCCTTTTTTTTTCTGCTGTAATTGCACTTCATATCTTACTGATCACTTTCCTTAGCTGAATCTCAGATTGCAGCAGATATGCATTTCATTAGCTGGTGTCTACTGTGGTTTTTTTTTTCACTCTAGCTGCCTGATATTCAAATTTTTGTTTCTATCCATTTTATTTTTCTTTTCCATCACAGGAGATGGTAATTTGGTGCAGATTTACAAAATATTCTTGTTGTGAACACAAACATCTTGATGCAAATCACTCCAGAGACAGTTATACTTCAGTTGAGCTGATGCAGTGCTTGCACTGTTTGCCTTGAAAAGTGAAACCAGGGGAAGTAAGCCTGTTTTCATGTTTTGTTACAAACTTGATCTCAGGCCAAGGTCATCGAAAGGTTGGGCAGCCTCTGTAACCTGTAAGCAATCCATATTTATTGTTTTTATCAGCACTGCTTCACTTTCACATAACGCCTTGGCATAGGGTCCTATGACTGTGATCAATCCTTGATTTTTAAGGCAACACTCCTTGCATAAAAACCCCATGGAGTAAAAGCTAGGATAAAAATTGTCTCTTGTGTATGAAACTCAGTGTCATACCCACATGTCCAGACAGTATTATGTGATGTTAATCCGTACACATAGTAGACAACAATAGCCAGCATACAGCTAACTGTCCTGTATACATTTCAGTGAAATCAGCTTTGTGTAATGGTAAAACACACCAGGTAATGTTGTGCAAGACGGAGTGCAAGAAGGGAGTTGCTGCAGGAGCTGGGAATGAAGAGGAACAGCCTGAGTCCTTTGAGGGTCTGCAGGTAGCTATCTCCTCCTGCCATGCATGTACCTCTGCTAACTACAAAGAGCTCTTGCTAGTTCAAGGGTTCAGTGATGTGAGTAGCTAAGAAACTCCTTCTTGGCTTACGCTGCATCCAGAGCAAGAAAAATGTCCTGTAATTCTGTTGGTGTGGTCACCCCCAAAATTACAAGAAGGCATAATTTCAGGGTTGTATGTTCTGCACCTTACCTATGTGCAGACACACAAAGAAACAGTCAAACCTGTTGTCTTCCTGCTCTCTGGGACACTGGCTCCTCTTTATGAGATGCTGACATTGCACAGATCCTGGAAAACTTCTCCTCAACCACCAGATTGGTCATTCAGGAGAACATTAGACAGGCAAGCCCTCCCACTGAAGGGATTCCTGGTAATTCATTTTTGTAAATAAAAACAGACAAGATCTGCCCACTGGAAGCTGTATTGAGAGAGATATACATGTACAACTTGAACAAGGACAGCTAATTTCAGGGGCGCAGTAGTTCCCCCTCTGCTTCAAGTCTTGAGAAGACCAAAAGTAATAACGCAGGCATCACAAATAAAACTCATAAAGAGATGAGAAGGTGATATTCTTTGGATAGTATTGTGCTGCAGGGCTGACAGCATCACCATGACAGTCTTTTCTACCTTATAAGAGCTCAGGTTGTTTCCACAGCGCACAGTGCAGCATGACTTAGAGATAGCTCATGTGTATCTCATGAGCTAGGGTGGTGATACAGCTCTGCTGGACAGCAGAGTCTCTCTGACACAGAGTCCATCTAAGCTCATCTTCCTTTACAGTAAATGAGATGAATCAGAACTGTATGCTAATAATGCTATATAACATCTATCTTTTATAACCACAGCTTTATAGCATTTGAGGTGGTTCCTGTACCTCTGATCATCACTGGATTGTGAACTGAGAATATTGCTGAGCCGCAGGATTTAGTTACAATATTACATTGAAAACAGCATGTTAGGGAGTAATTTTTTGGCTGTAACTCTTCACCCAGTTCTCCACTTCAGATAGGATGAAATTCTCATTGAATCAGATTATCTTCTTTCTTACATTTTCTACAGATTTCTACAATGAAATTCCCTTTATTTCTTCAGACTTTTTGATGATATGCCTCACTGTAAAGCTCAGGAGAGCTGTGAAGTCTTGTTAGTCCTATACTGCTACACAATAGAGACTACAGTAACATAGCAATCCCTCAAAAAGAATTGCCATGTGGAAAATCATTCTAATAACGTGTCAAATGGTGTTCTGCTGTGCCCTGTAGACCTGCTGGATGCCACATCTGAAGCTTTCCATTGAGCACACTCCGTGCTCTTAGATTTCAACTTTCTAGATTTCAATCTCTAGATTTCTTTTTTTTGTATTACTGACACAGACCAGTTTAATCTGGTAGGGAAAGAAAGGCCAATCATATTCAGTTTGAGGTTTTAGTCTGCTTTGAGTAGCATGGATAAGGAATCATTTGAAAATGAAACAAGAAATATGACGCAGTAAGAACCTTTTCCCTGGAGTGAAGGAGGTGGCCATCAGGTCTGCGCCATCTTGGTGGCTCATCCCTTTTATTTTGGTGAGTGAAGAGCATTATTTGGGCTCTGCCCCAGCAGGAGCAAGGTAAAGCATCACCTGGATATATTGTGGTGGTGGCTGTGGAACTCTGCCTTTGGGAAGCTGGTTGGGTAGAGCAACTCTGAGCCTTAGCAGCGATGTATGACCACAGGGAAATTTGGAGCCTGAGGAGCAGGGAGGGGTAGCAGAAATGGGAGTGAGCCAGTGAATGGAGACTTTGCAGCAGGAGTATAGACAGTGAAAACAGCAACAGGCCTTAACAGAGATGGGAAGAGACTTTCTGAAGGGTATGGAGGGAAGAATGCAGCCTGTTGCCAGTAGCTGGGCTAAGAGCAAGCTACCTGTGTTACATTGAACTGTATTTGAAATCTGATGCAGTTTGTCCATTTTCAAATATGAAAAATATTATGCAATCTTTGGGTGGTTTTTCCTCACTGTGAGGAATGACAAGGTGATGACAATTCTGCATGCAAAGTTGCCATGTGGGGTCCCATGACAGCTTACATATGACCCTCTGCAATTAGTGCCTTGTCTGATTATTTCTTTTTGTCCTGTCAATTCAGAAATAATGAATGAGGAGAAAATAAGTAATTATTTTTCCCTCTTGTAGAGATTTCCCCACCTCTACTTTAATATCTAAAATGGAGGATAATCTTTGAGGTTAATCACATATATCTTCCTGTGGTTTTCTGGCACGAAGTGTCTCAGTTTAATGATAACTCAAACATTACTCACATTTAATTGATATGACATAGATGTAATTTATTTTGAACAGATAAAAGTCTCTGTGCACAAAATTTATGCCAAACCAAATAAAACGAATTACATATTTTTATTATCTTATATAATATCTGTTTACAATATTTCTTTTCCAGTTGCAATTTCCTTATCATTTCTAGTTTTCTCAGTTCTTCTATTTCCAAGCAGGTTTTAAATGAGGAAAAAGATTTTAAAATATATTAAAATGTAAATGAATTTAAATTATTGCTCTCTTTAGTGAACTTTTTTTTACCTAAATTTGCTTAAAAATTCTATTTTTCTATTTTTTTTTTTTAAAGCAGTCTTTACAAATATTTTATTGGGTTCCATCTTGTTGATGAAGCTACATTCAAACTTGCTAATTTTAATCAATTAATTCTGTCTTCTCTACGGCTAACAGGCAGTATGACAGCAACTAGCTTCTCAGTCCTGACCATTACAGAATCACAGAATCACAGAATGTGAGGAGTTGGAAGGGACCTCAAAAGATCATCTAGTCCAACATCCCTGCCACAGCAGGATTCCCTAGACCAGGTCACAAAGAAACATGTCCATGCAGGTTTTGAATATCTCCACAGAAGGAGACTCCACAACCTGTCTGGGCAGTCTGTTCCAGTGCACTGGCACCTGAACTGGGAAAAAATTTTTTCTTGCATTCACACGGAACCTCCTGTGCTTCAGCTTACAACCATTGCCCCTTGTCTGGGCTTCACTGAGAAGAGCCTTCCATCCATCAGGTCACCCAGGTCTCTTTCCCCTTCACTGCTCTCCAATAGCTCAGCCCCCAANTAAATGTTGGAAGACTGATACATACTGAGATGTGCAAACAGAAGCAAAGGCAATCTATGCAGATATTGAAGGTTACCTTCAGCAGCCTAATCCACCCAAGCTGGCAACCAAGTCCACTTTGCATCCATCTAAACAACAGAAACTTTGACTTAGAAACCAATTCTACTCCTAAAAGCCTGTTTCTCAAGGACTTGCCTCTCCCTGAGGGCTTGTTCCTCTCTCCAAGTGCAGGTGTGAGGACCCAGCCATCACGAGGTTGATAGTCAAAGGCTGCAGCACAAAACCCACAGAAACAGCATGAGGAGATGAACACCGGCAGGATCAACCACACGACAGAGCTCTCAGTATAGCAGTTATTGTCCTTCTTATCCCACCTTACTATCACTCCATCTGGGGCTGCAGGCACTGAGCCTTTGCCACACTACCTGCAGTCAACACCGACTTCTTCCTGAACTTTCAGCTTTCATTATGTCCACTTTCATAACTGCAAAAGCTATTAGCAAAACTGCTGGCAGTACTTGCATGCCATACAATGCCCAGGCAGAAACGAATCCTGCGCTTGCCAAAGTGAAAGGGAAGGGGAGAAGTACAGCGATGCTGCCACCGTCATGCCAGCACTGCCTGCTGGCTGAATACCCTCCTTCCCTCACTCCCCACTTACCTGGTGGTGGCAAAGCACGTTAAACATAAATATTATAGATGCTATTTCAGGTTCCTTGCACTCTTTTGCACATGCCTCCAGCCTCTACTCCCTCAACATGGTTTCTTTCCATCTGTTCCATTTTACAGGGACATGTTATCGTGTTGCCCCTGTGTGCTTCTCCCCTTTGTCCTGTTTGCTGAGGTCTGTGCTTGCTTTTCATACGGGGCTTACAAAAGAGTCCAAGTCTGTGTCATGGGCTGGTCATACATTGCCATGGAGCCTCTTACATCCCTTTGTGTTGTTTTTTTTCTGAAATGGGTTCTGCATGAAGGTACACTATGACTAAATATTAAATATCTAAAAGCAGCCACAGCTGTCATGGCCAGATTAAAGAATATATTCAGCTGAAACCAAAACAATTTTTAGAAATTCAAGTCTTTGAACTAAAGGAAATTCCAAACCAAACTTCATTAAAAAGAAAGAAAGTTAAAATATGTTTAATTTAAAAGTTGCAGGTGTCAGACTGGAGTATTTTTCAGAATTAAAATACATTCACAAAATTCTTCATTGTCATCAAAAGGGCAGGGGGTTTTGCCTAACATTTTGTTTGAAAAATGTTATTGAGCAAGCACAGAGGTCTTATGGGAGATGCTCTCCTGCCTGTTCTCCTAAGTGAGTAATATGTCTTGCCATAGTTTATATGTTTCTTTAAGACTTAAAAAAAAAAATGTATGGAGACAATGTAAGCTTTAATTTCTTTAATTATGCTTTGATATATGTTGCTGTAGGGAATAGCTGAAAATATTATTGTGAGCATTCTAAGGACTTAGAAACTAGCAAGCAAAATAAAAAAAACCCCAAAAACAAAACAGCTCAGGAGTATTAACATATGTTACTGTTGTGACTGCATTTGTTACTTGGGGAAAGGTGGGGAAAGAAGTAATTTAACATTTTTAGTCTGCCCTGTAATTTTATAGCTTGATGTCATAAAATTTGAAAGGCTGACCAAAAGTGTGCCCCAGTCCCTTCCTGCTTTACCTTGACGTGGCAATCTTCTTTTAAGTTTTCTATGTTCTTCCCTCTGAAGAATATGTATGGCTCCAATTTATGAGTCCTGAGGGGAGGAAGTTTAAAGCAGTAATTTTAAGCGTTAAAATCTCAAAGACAAAGACAGTTCAAAGAAACAGTTAAACATTTCTACTCTCTGTTACACATGGCTCCTTCCTTAAGGACAATATGGTGGCGAACTACATATCTTCTACCCTATGTGTCCTTTCACTCTGCAGACTAATGTAGTGTAGTGATGAGGGAAGCACAATATCTTCCAAAGTAACTCGATTTAATCTCAGGACTTTATTTTTCTCCAACATTCTTAACCAGAGCTGATTTCTTAGGTGAGAAACAGCAGTATGTACTCTCACACTCTCTGTCCCCACTTAAGGCTTCAAGCAACGTTGTCCAGGGCAATATTGCCTTAAGCAATACTGATTTCCGCATGCTTCTGCTCTTGGGCAACCATAACACTTCTTGGAGCAGTCTGAGGCTAAGGTAAAATCCTTCAGCTGAGAAGCTGCTGAGAGATGTCTTCGTCACGGAGAAGATACAAGGAATGAGTTTTTCAAAGTGTGTCAGAGCCTGACATGTCAGGAAGGACAAAAAGAAGATTCTGGATCATATTTTTATGTAGACATTCTCCTCCTCATAGCTGAAGCTGACCGGAAGATTTCTGCTTCCCAGTGTATCCAGTTAAAAAAAAAAAAAGTAAGTATGATGTCTGTTTAAGTATGTAATATATGTTCCAGTGAAATTCTGGTTCATTACTTGCTTTGACTTCACCAAAATCTTTGTTAAGACCAACAATAAAAAGGGGTAATAGCCATGGTAATAACTACATTTTTAGTCCTAGGCACCTATCTGTAACTTACAAATATGGATATAGCATCTCAATTTCAAGTGTATATTGAATTTCATCAATTACATTTCAGAGCTGTATGAATTTCCCCATTTGTTTTTCTGGCAATAATCTAAAGAAATATCCTATGGTAGATTTTTTTTAAGGGGTGTTTAGGCTATCTTTTCTTTAAACATTCATTTAACGAGGTTTAGAAATATGTTAAAATTATGCACAAATTAAATATTTTATTGAAGGAGCATGGCTCTAAACAAGTGTTAAAAAGCCTTCTTGAATCAGCACTCATGGTTCATATGAAGGAAGGGAAATTGTGTCATCTCCAGCTCCTAATATCTTTGGGGACAATTGTAGAGTGGGTCAGATCAGGCCAGGTCAGATTAGGCAGAGAGAATAATACAGACCAGAAGGCCTCCCTCCCCCCTAGGGTAAAATTGGCATGCTCAGCTCGCTCCCTGAAGTGCCTGTATACCAATGCACGCAGCATGGTGAATAAACAGGAGGAGTTAGAAATCCATTTTGTGGTCAAGGGGTTATGATCTGGTGGCAATTCCAGAGACATGGTGGGACAGCTCTCATGACTGGAATGTGGTCATGGATGGCTATGTCCTTTTCAGGAAAGACAGATCTGCAGGGCGTGGTGGGGGAGTTGCTCTTTACGTGAGAGAGCAACTAGAATGTATTGAGCTCTGTCCAGAGGTGAATGAGGGGTGAGTTGAGAGTTTATGGGTGCGAATTAAGGGGCAGGCTGGCATGTGGGATACTGTTGTGGGTGTTTATTACAGGCCACCTGATCAGGAAGAAGAAGCTGATGAGGCTTTCTTTAGGCAGCTAACAGTGGACTCACAATCACAGGCGCTGGTTCTTATGGGGGATTTGAACTACCCATATATTTGCTGTAAAGTGTACTCAGCCACCCATTCAGAGTCCAGGAGGTTCCTCCAATGCATTGAT
>VWZX01006705.1:0-244650 GCA_013399015.1 Galbula dea
GGGCCGCGAGGGGGCGGGAGGGAGAGGCGAGGAGGCGGCTCAGGGTGTCACTTCCGTCCCGCTGCTGGAGGGCGAGGGGATGGGGGAGGGAGGCTGCGCGTCGCCATCTTGGTGACCTTCACGTCACGGCGCGGCAGGGCAGAGCATTGGCCTACCGGTGGGGCCTCTCATGGGCCGGCGGGTGGGGCCTGCCGTGACCCCTGCGGTTACGGGCAGGGCGGGGCCTGGGGCGGCCTGGCGCCCCAAGGTGACCGGCGTGACCTTCCCCGCTGCCACCAGCGGGAGCGGCCTCCTCTCTGCCCTTTCCTCTGCCCTGCTGGGTGGAACTTGCTGCACGTTCAGGGGTCCACTTGGTCTGCAGGCCTGTCTCTGTCAGTAAGGGCTGTTCGCTCCAGGACGCCTCAGTCTTGACGTATTTGTCTTGTGCTTACCCTTGCTCATCTAGGCTAGTACTGCCTATTTTGGCAAATCCTGAGATCTGAAGAAACTGGGCGCAATTTTAAGCCTTTTTCTGGTTCTTAGGATTGCACCACACTTCTTGTACATGTGGTTCTTTCTTCAAATACGTTTTCTGGTTTTGTGCGAGTTTAAGATCTAGGCTTCTAATTCTTGAGACGTAATTCAAGGCAATCCGCATGTTCCTTGGTCTTCCCCAAAATACGAATAAATGATAGTTCTTCTTGGTCTTAAGATTCAGACTGACCCACGGGCTTTTGCTTGGAGAGTTGTTAACGCCACTGGTTTATCATGGTAGAGGCTTAATCTCTGTGCGTAACTGCCATCAGGCATTCAGCCTTAACAGCTCTTTGTTTTATAGTAGAAGCAGACTTAAGCCCAGCTGTAGTGTGGGCCTGTCAAGGCATATTGTCAAAAAACGTGTTTTTATTTTCAGGTACAACATGCAAGTAAACAAATTGCTGCTGATAAGCAGTACAAAGGTATCATCGATTGTGTAGTGCGTATTCCAAAGGAACAAGGAGTGCTGTCTTTCTGGCGAGGAAACTTGGCAAACGTCATCAGATACTTCCCAACTCAAGCTCTCAACTTTGCCTTCAAGGATAAGTATAAGCAGGTCTTCTTGGGAGGTGTAGACAAGCACACTCAATTCTGGAGGTATTTTGCTGGTAACCTGGCTTCTGGTGGTGCAGCTGGAGCCACTTCCCTCTGCTTTGTCTACCCCTTGGATTTTGCAAGAACCCGTTTGGCAGCTGATGTCGGCAAAGCTGGTGCAGACAGAGAATTCTCTGGTCTAGGGGACTGTCTAGTCAAAATTACCAAGTCTGATGGTGTGCGTGGCTTGTATCAAGGGTTCAATGTCTCTGTCCAAGGCATTATCATCTATAGAGCTGCCTACTTCGGGATCTATGATACAGCAAAAGGTAACATTTCATACAGGATCTGATAAACTTGTTTTCAGAATTGCATTGTCTTTTTTTATGTTGGATGTGAACTCTGTGTCTGTCTTTAGTAACTGAGCGTGGAGGGGGAGGGGAGATATTTGTGCCAGCATCAGTGACACTGCAGTGTTCAAGGCAAAACTCAGGCATGTGTTGATGGCAGCAGGGTACTTTGAAGCTGTCCTGGTTTTGTACTTAAAGCAGATTCTCCTAATGCCAGCTAAGCGTCTCAGTAACCATACATAGTTATATTTTTTTCTTCTTCACTGCATTACTCTAGTTATATTGGACCTATTCAGATGTCTTTAGCAGAATGGGATTGAGTGGTGCTTTTACAAAGCACCTGCTAAGCTTTGACATCTGGACGTAGAGGTCAGGCTTTTACAAAGCACTTGCTAAGCTTTGACATTTGGGTGTAGAGGTCATTGGCAATTTATAGTTTAATGTAATTCACAGGGGCAAGAGACTTACTTTAGTGACATTTCTAAAAACAGTAGGGAATAGTTACCAGAAAAAAATCCTGATGCTTAAACATTACCCGTTTAGGTTACTGAGGAGAATTTATCTGAATCTTCTTCAATGTTTTTTATGTTGCTTCAGCATGTTTCAAGATTATCAAGGCTCTTGTTGCAATTTCAAAATATGGATTTACAGTGATGCATAACAGTTCATCTAGTGAAGTAGTTGTCATGCACTGAGTGAACTTGGAGGGAGCGTAAGAAGCTAATGACTTTTTTTTTATTGCAGGCATGCTCCCAGATCCCAGAAATACTCACATTGTTATCAGCTGGATGATTGCCCAGACGGTGACTGCTGTGGCTGGTGTGGTCTCCTATCCTTTCGATACAGTGCGGCGCAGAATGATGATGCAGTCAGGACGCAAAGGAGGTAGGCTCTTAATCTGTGCAGTTCTTTAAGCAGCATTAACAAGATATAGTCATTCCTCAGCATTTATACTTCCTTGTTCCATAAATCTAATTGAAGTTATATTACATTTAAGTGATGTGAGAGTGCAGTAGGGCTTGACTTGTGACATTTGTCAGGATTTATGCTGAGGGCTTCTCTTCATAGAATATGAAATGGGCAGATGGACTGCCTGTTTGCAGTGATAAAACATATGAAGGCAGTTAGGGGACAGTGTAATTGACAAAAAACACATAACTTTTTTGTGACTTTGCTTTCACTAGCTAGGCAAGCAGATGGGGAAGCTTTTCTATTGCCTGATCCCAGTATAGCGTTGCAGTCTTTAAATGTGGTTTGGTACATTACAAAGTAGCTAGAGAAGTACAACAGGGCAGTTGTTAAAACCATCTTAGGTACACTTAACAGGAGCTAAAAATGACTCTTTGCTCTTTTTCTACAGCTGATATCATGTACTCTGGAACAATTGACTGCTGGAGGAAGATTGCAAGGGATGAGGGAGGAAAGGCCTTCTTCAAGGGTGCATGGTCTAATGTTCTCAGAGGCATGGGGGGTGCTTTTGTGCTTGTGCTGTACGATGAATTCAAGAAAATCATTTAAACAGCCTAACTAGAATTGGAAATCAAGTTGAGCAGATGATGTAGAATAACTACCATTATGGACCATTGACCTTCAAGAAATTCCTGTGAGTCTTATTTATGGGAGCCAGATGATATTTGTAGATGGGGCTAGAAACTGACAGAGGACTGATCCATTTCTCAGTGGCATGCACGAAGACACTGAATCTGCCAGTTCAGTGTGGTGATTTTTTTTAGCAATGAGTGGCATTGGTTCTAGGTCCAAAGTGTCTGGGTCCAATTTAGGCAGAAAAAATTGTTTGCCTGTGGATCAGTCCCCAGTTTCAAGTCCTATCTTCTAGGACCATAAAATTGTATTTGAAAGTACTTGCTAACAAATCCTGTTCTTTTCCACTTCTACTGAAGCACTATATACCATTTTGCACAGCTGAACATCTAGCTATTTTGTTCTTAAATTGGGGCATTCTGCTGTAAAACAATAAACATACTTAACTCTGTGTTGAAATTATTACATAAAAGCTTTGGGAAAGCCTCTTTTTGTTTGAGAACTTGTTTCAGATAATTGTTCCTCTGCTATACTTACACTGCACTCTGTAACAAAATGAGCTTGATTTTTTCTAAAAAGAAAATGATTGAATGTGAGAACTTTGGGGAGAGGTGTGGGGGGAGGTGGGGAAGCATGGGTCATACTAATAGAAACTACTCCCATTCTTTGTGCCTGATAGTGTATGGTGGGCTGCTGCAAGTGGCTTTTTGCATGAGTCTTAGAAATTTGACTTGCAACTTCTCATTTTATTTAAAATAGAAGGGTTTTCTTGTGTCCTCCTAGGAGAATTCAAAGTCCCAAGGACAGTCAAAAAGTAATACTCTTTGCCCTTGGTAAAACAGCTTAAAATGAAATAACTTAAAAAAATTAATATAGAAAGCAACATGGCATTCATGCAAAAACCCAGGAACCTAGTAAATGCCTTCAACTTCTAAGTAAGTTATGTATTGTATTGTTGCTGCTATTTGGAAGTGGTGATTGTGCCATACATGATACTGTCTGGCCCTGGTCTGTGGAAGTGGCCACGACCTCTGTGGAAGGTGACTTCAATCTGAAATGAGGTTCATTCTAAGAGGTGAAGTTGGTGGGCGGTGTGAGAGGGAATATGTGTGCTTCTGTGCAGCTGTAGAACATAGATTATGGTAGGTCAGCCTTCAATATTAACTGATTGATGTTTAGTTCATGGGAAGACCAAAATCAGACTGAATAATTTCTCATACTGCTGATACATCTGTGTGGTGTTCTTCATATGTATATAATCTTACTTTTGTACTTTGTAATCTGCAAAGACATAATAGAGGGACCAGTAAAGGAAAACAAGGTGTTCATCTTCCAGTCGTATTTTTTAAGAACTCTCCCTGTATTTTGAGAAAGAAAGTGTTCACAGTATGGGTCACTGAAGGCTGTCTGAGCTATCTTGAGTTCTTTTGTGTGCCTTCTGAGATTGCTATTCAAGATGAAGTATTTAAATTACTGACTTGGCTTTGGCTGATTATTACCTTCCTTGCAAACATAGTTTTCCTGTCCTTTCACTGTTGCACAAGCACTGCTTTCAACATCCGTATGTGAGTGTAAGTACATAACACAGCAGCTTTGTACACCAGCTAATAGCAAACCTTATGTACCTACTGCAAGTTGTTTTATCCTATCCCTTGTGGTGTGGGCAGGTCATTTGATGCTGACCTTGCCAAATAACCTACTGTTTCAGTTGTATTGATGCTATTTGGGAGGACAGGGGAGGGTTTTTTTGTCTATAAATACATTTCTTAGGTTTATTTTATATATCAGTGGCTTGAAAGGTAGAGCTACTGATAGGATACCTCACACAACCTTACTGTGAGTCTGTGGTGGCCCAAGCTTTGTGAAGAAGAACCAAACATAACAATTACAAGGGGGAGGATGTTAGTCACCTCGCCTCTCCCTTTCCTTCAAGAACTAGGTTTTAACCAGAAAAAAGGAAAATAAATCAATGCAAGAGTAGGTGGTATAAGTGGAACTGCAATTGACCTATGCTGTGAGTTCAGCATGTACTACTTGGTGTTCATTTTTTCTTTGGTTTTTTTTTCAGTCTGGCTTCCCTTAGTCATGCAGCAGCAATTTTCAGTGTGATTATGCAGTGTGGGACCATAAGAGGCAAACAATAAATGAGACTTTTAAAAAAAGCATTTGTTTTCTGCCTTATTGAAACATTTCCAGAAATGTATTTCTTTTGAAAAATACTTTTAATGGGAAAAGATCTGGATTTTGCATATAAAATGATGGCATCTAAAGCCTGTATTATTTTTAGAAGGCATTGAAAAATAGGGCTTGCACGCTTTGAAGGAAATAAAATCAAATGCATTGTTGTGAGGGAATATTGACATTTAAAATTCAGCTATCAGTACAGGTTATTCTTATTCTCAAGTGTTATACTGAATTTTTGGAAACAACTACATAATATCTGTGAGGTTCAGCTTGTGTTAATGTTGCAGGAGTTCAGTTACATTGGAGTGTTCATGAACTGGCTGACCAGCAGCTCAGCATTCGTAGTAACTTCTGGCAAGTGTCATTTCCCATTCTCTGTTTTGCATAGCTTATTTAGACACTGGCACTATGGTGTTACTGGTTGCTAAGTTGAAGGGCAATTTTAAGCACACTTTAAATAGTAGTTTCTGCTTCATAAAATAATGAGTATGTACAAATGAGGATCCATGGTTTTCTTTCATGTTGGAGAATCCAAATGTGTTTTCTGTTTGGAAAGTCAGGTCATCTCTTCAACCAGAGTTATTTCCTCAGTACGGCTCTTTTTCTGTAGATTTACATATTCTGTCTAAAGTGAAAGAAAAACTCTTTTAATTTGCAATTAGCTAGAGAGTCACTGTTGATGGTTAGATTTGCAATTAGCTAGAGAGTCACTGTTGATGGTTAGAGAACATTTCCAAATGTTAGATGCACCAGTACCAAAGGCACCTTCTCTTGCTATTTTGATACATAAGAAACACTTGCAAAGCAGGAGAAGAGAGTTATTTACAGTTAAGAATGGTCTCATTTTTAACATATGTGATCAGATACTTGTCAGTGAAAGGATAAAAAAAATTCATGTGCTGGACAACTTTAACTGAGACAATAGCAATGTATTTAGTGACTGTTGGCTGAGTTTTTCATATGCAGGCATGTATTGGCTGTACAGAGAGAACGTTTTGGTTGCTGTCGCAATTTGATGTTGGTAACCTGGAGTTCTAGAAGATGGAAGATTGCTAGGTAAGATCATAGTGTTGATGGAGCACTTTGGGCTTAGAATATTGATGGGACATAAAAAGAAGTAGCAGGCATGGTATTGAGGTGTGGGGCAAAGGCACAAAAAAAGGGCAAGCTTGCTGTCATTGAGGGTATGTTACAGAACATCAAATCAGCTTCTCTTGGTAGGAAATTTTGTCTAGGAAATCTGGGATTGGTAAACACTGCAGAGCTTTGCAGTCATGGCATTGAGTGCTACTTGGCTCCTCTGAGCGAAACAATGCATCTGTACTCAGAATGTCTTACAAGTTCTTGGAATGTATTCAATTCAGGAAAAGAGGAAAACAAAGTATTAAAATGTAGTTCTGAGTGAGGATATGGAAAACATTTGGGGTGAGAATGACCAAGAAGGTAAGGAAGATGAGTAAAATAAAATAGATTAGATGAATACAAGGTGTCTGATGCACTGAGTGCATTGGTTGGTAGGATCTTAACCCACAGCAAACAAGAAAACTGGCAGATCTGTGACACAAGTATTAAGGATACAAGTGCAAGCTCAGTGCAGAAAGGGTTGTAAATCATGAGGTTTTTCAGTGATCTAGGGGAAAGTGGTCTTGTGAAACAGGACACATAATGAGAAAATGTGAAAGGTCAAGTAGGGACAAAATGAGGAAATGGAGACTTTAGAAAGGTGTGATGAGGAAAGGACATTACAAGTTTGAAAATAACTCATAAATACATGACCACTAAGTTCCAGGAAGAGCTATTCTCAGTACTCAGTGGAGAAGGAGAGCTCTCCTGAGGTAACCTATTTGTGCTTTATTACTTGCTTTGAAGAATTACAGTATTTAATCAGTGTTAAAGACACCTTAGTGTGGAGAGAAGAGGTAAAATAAAACTAGGCTTTAAGGCTAGATATTAAAATAGGCAAAGACGACTGGAAACTCTTTAGCTACCACTGGAATTACTTTCCAAGTGCCTGTTGGTAAGGTGTGAGGCAACCTGAGCTGAGGGCTTCATTTGAACTCTTGACAGTTACTGCTGTAGTTACTGCTGTACAGGAGTTTGCAAGCCCTTCCAGTTTAGTAACAGCAAACAATCTGGAATCCTACAGTTTACTGCTTGCTACTTTACTGGCAGTTACTGTTTAATAATATGGTGGACTGTGGTCTGTTGCTCCTGTGTAGCTTTACCTCTGGCAGCCTGACAGGACATAAGATCCTAGGTATTTATGATTTCAGGTGTATGAGGAAACTCATCCAATTTACATTGCTGCCTGCCTTCTGTTAAAAACAAAGACAGGTTATATTAGGGCAGTGTGCTGGTATATAGTTGCAAAAACTGTATACAGAGTTTTGGTAATAATAACAGGATTCTGTGTAAAGAATTGAAGGAAAATTTTTGTGTCACTTGAGAGCCTCCTTGAAACGTGTTGTCCAATGAAACATTGTAGGCAATAGAAAACTAGCCTGATTTATTGACTTAAGGTATACCTTTGCTTTAGAGAGCTGATACAAAGCATTCCCTCACTAGACAAACCACTGTTCTGATGGCCAAATGAGAAGAGAAGCATGAGTGGTTTGAAGCATGGTTGTCATGACAGACGAAGAAGGAGTGGAAGAGTTAGTTGCTGCTGGCAGTGTACAAGTATGTAAAATACTGTGAACAGGGAGGAAATAAGGATAAGAGGCAGTGGACTTTAAGTGTGGTAATACAGACTATTAAGAAAGCTTTCTAAAAGTAAGGGTAATTAAACATTACAATAGGCTGCAGGGTGATGCTACAGAATATCAGTCAAACACAAATTGCCCCAAATAGCTAACTGTGTGCTGGAGCAGAGGAAGGCTAAAATGAGCTGTTGAGAATTTCCAGTCCTGCTGATTTTTACAGTTAAATGCAACAGGATTTTCCATGGGTGTAGGTTAGTCTTCCAAGACATACATTCACTTGATATTACAATTGTTGATATTGGAAAATACTTCCTTACTTAGGTTATTTTCAAAGTGTATACAGCAACCTCCCAAAACTGGTACATGCAGAAAGCAGTGAGCTCAGTAAGAGTGATACCTCTGGTCAAAATAAGGCTGCAAATGCACTAGTCTCAGCACTGGAATAGAGCATTTGTAGTTTGAAAACAGCTTGAGAGCACATTACTTTTTAATGAACCAAATTTAACATTCATCTTTATATGCCAGTTCTTCTAGTCTTTGGCCTATCATAGTTGATAGATAACAAATCTGACTGAAATTGAAAAAAAGCATACCTGGATATCTTCATCAGTTGATGCATTAAATTTGTCTCTTGGTTGTGGTATGGGAGAAAATATGCTCTTGAAGCTGCAATACCTTTGGGTAGGAAATGGGATTGTGAAGAAATTAAAAGTACTGGTAATAGAGTTTACACAAACATTTTGTGTTGCACCTTATGGATATTTTTTACTTTCAAGATTGAATAGCTATTGCTCACAAATCACTAAGTAAGGAGTAAAATATTTCTTGAGTGTAGGCTGGTGGCTGATTACTATTTGCACCTATTACTTGGGTAACTAAAATTTATTTTGTGATGAGAGGCACATTAAATACTTAATTAACCAATGACTTTCAAAAAATGACATAAGTATTCCACTACTAGGTGAGAAATTTTATGAAAATAATGACATGTTCATTTGTCCTGGTTTCCTTTTGTCTGATACTGTATGAAGCCAGTGGCTTCAAACCAGTATGGATGTTAAATACTTCAAGTAAGAACAGAAATGTTTTTGCAGGATCTGTTGGAATCAGTTGCTTCCTGATAACATCCTTTCCCCCTTTTGCACTTGTGCGTGCCAAAGTGCCATCCATAACAATACTGGTAATCATTACCTTGATGAATCAAGAATATTTAAGTTTGTAGGTAGGAGATGGGAGGAATGTGTTTCATGGAAGGAATTCTGTATCAATAGTTCGTACACCAATAAGGGGAATTTACCTTTTGAAAAGACAGTATTGGAGTAGTGTTACTGAGATTGTTCCAAGTGCTATCAGAAGTAAAATCACAAACATAAAGTAATCTTTTCCTTGACCTGAAACATCCAAAAGAGAAAAACATCTTAGCATGCTGCAAACCTACCTTTGTAACTGTCAGGAATGAATGCAAATTTCACCTAATCATTTGAATAATCTGAAGAATTTCAACTTGACTTCTTACAGAACCTTGCCAAAAAGTTCAGCTACACTTGAAGGATTTTAAAACTTTTCAAATATTTAAAATGTAGAGAATTAAAAACAAAAAAGTCCAGAAAAGGGGAAGGATAAACAGAGTCACACAACAAATCACAGGGGAGAAGTGGTGGAACTGTAGAAAGGAGCATTGAGGAAGGGGTGAGAAGGAAGATGCAGAGGGAAGGCAATTGTTTTCTTAGCAGAGACTTGAATAACTGAAAGGCAGCCTTAGCACTTGGGACCAAAGACAAGACTAGATCTATCTCAACCTCTTCCCATAGTCCTGGCACCTGAGTAACTGCTGCCTTCACAATCCCATCTAATCAAGAGCTGCTAGCAGCCTCCATCGACATGGTACTGGAGCTTCTCCTCCACATTAATAATTTCCACCTGGTTCCTTGCATGTCATTGGAGCAGGATTAAGATTTTATTCTTATTGGTGAGCATGAGGGAGAAGAGGGCAACCATGGTAACAATAAAAACAACCCAAACCAGCCCTATATGAAAAGAATATTTCCCAGCCTTACCAAGCTCGATGGGTTCACTCCATTGCCCCCAGTGTTCGCTCACCAGACAGTTTTTTCCACGTGCTCTGATTTTCAGAATGTATTTTTTTTTCTCATTGTAATTTTGGAATTCATACCTATTGCTCCTGACCTAAAATCAAAACAAGGAGACTCTCTATTTCACCCCATAGGCAAATACTAATAAAATTTGAGGTTTAATTTCCTGATACACTTTCTATAAAACAATTTATTTGTATGATTTTGTAGGTATACACTTGTAAAAAGTTTATCTCCCCAAATTTTAATCTGTGATAAATGAACTCATCCTACCATTGAATCTTTCTGGTTTTTGAAGTGTGAAGATGGATTTTGAAATTTATTGGGTCATTAATTTATTTTATTATGCTTTAAGGACATTTTTTAACCCTATCCTTGTTTATGGATCCTAAAAATAACAGGACTGAAAGCTGACTCTGGAGAAGTACCCTGTAAATTCACCTTATAACCTTTACAGGGGTTAGTCATGCAAATATTCCCTGCATGGTATCTGTCTTTGCTAAACAGACTTAATATTACTGAGACAATGCAATAACAGATATGTACCATCTGGCCTCATAACACTTCATGCAAGTTCTGGAACCTGCCAAGCCTAAGACGATGCTTCCAGGGCTGAGAGGACCATTCATTTGTAGGGGAAGGCTAACTTCCCCAGGTATTAACTTCCAAGTGTATTAACTTCCACAGGTTTTGAAGATCCCAACTTTCACTCTGTAGCTGTCCTGAACTACAGTGACACTTCTCCACCACCAGATGTGAGAAAGAGAATGTGTGTAATTTTTCTTAAGCCGAAGGTCACAGCTGTCTTAAGCAGAATCTATTTGTGCAATAAATGGAAAGCATGAAGTTTTGTGAAATGCATGGAAAGTTCTGCCTAGTGTAAGCTGCCCCATCCAAAAGGGATGTATTTAGTATATATATAAAGATACCAGAGGAATTTTCCTAAATTCTTATTGCTATATTGATATAGTAACTGTAGTTCTAGAAGTAAGTACAGCTTCTATCATGGTATTTATATACTTAAGTGGGCAAAAGCACAAACTTATATATGACAAGAATACTTGCTCTTACAAGAAGATCCTTTTTGTCCCCTTCAGGCTTATCCTGCAAACCAAAGACAGATCTTAATTTTTATTATTTTCTTGAAAATAATTCTTTTCCCTCTTTTGTTCTCATTTTCTCACTTATAAACATCCTAAGTAATTTGGAACTGAAAAATCGATTGGATCAGTTCCAGTAATGTCCCAGAATAGATTTATTTTATATATTTAACTTTATTTAGCACCTTAAGGGGAAAGAGGCACCTACTGCTCAGCTGCACAAAGCCTTAACTGTGCATTAACTGTTATGGGATCTCTGTGCTTCTTTGCAGAAAACTATATGAAGCTGTCTCAGTCTGTGAGATGAATTTCACAGCCAAATATAGTAAACTGCTAAACCCCACCAGTTGTGACTGTGGCATGGGAAAGCAATACCAAATATAAATCAAGGAATTGTTTTTACCTTATTTCTTATGCTGATTTCATACTGAAAACACACTACTTGGTCCGTGTGGCTTGTAAGGGGTGGTTGCCATGTAATTGTGCAACCCAGTGACCCTCTAGTACAATTGGCAGTGACATTTAAAGGAGGAGTAAGTATTTCTGGAAAGAAATGAAATAATTAATGTAGATAAACTCTCAGTAATCAGCTACAACTCATGTGTACATAGCAAAATACATGTGAAGGTGAGGCAACTGATGTACAGCTGTATGCTACTGATGTCAGCAATATCTGGTAAACAGGGGTGAAATACAGTAGCAAACTTGGGAATGTATCACTTCAGTTGTTGGACATCTGAAGTTGCTGAAGTTTATGTAAAAATAATATGAAGGATTTTGTGGAATTCACTGGCACAATCAGCAGAGTGCCAGTTTCTTTCTACATCTAAATTTCACTGTGACAACACAAGTCTACATAGGAATCTTTTGGGAAGTTTTTGTGCACGTGGTATTATTTGTGTAGAAGACCAAGTCATCTGGATTTGAGTGCCTACAATATAGTTGACTAGGTGTGACCTAAGTATCTAACCACCATAACTGGCAGAGACCTCATCAGTAGTGCCCATGATGTCTGCAAAGCTTGTTGGCTCACCATGAAGCAGTCCCACCTTTCTGAATAGCTCTGGGCTTTATAGCTGTAAAGCTGTAAAGCTGCAGGCAGGTGTCAGTCTCATGACGTGCATTTCACACCACATAGGAAACCCAGGAGGACCCTGGTCTTTCACAGGGCCCGGGCAATATCTGCAAGCCTTGTGGATATCTCAAGTGTCTGAAGTGTCTTAAATGGCACTAGAGGCAACTAAATCCTGTCCAGAACTCTATTGGAGATTAAATACCTAGCTCACAGATAGATACCCACATGTTTAACTAACAAAGTCTTAATTTGCAAGTTGAACCTTCTTTAGGTCATGGAGCTCTTGTGGCTTTCAGAGAGGTGTGGAATCAAGGGATGGCTAAATGAGCCCATCAGAAAGGTGGCCTTCAAAGTCTAACTATTGCATTTCACCACTTGGATTCCATAGGTATGTTCACACCACTTCTCTGAGCAGTTATTTTGGGCTGCCTCTGCCTTTACTTCTTTTAGTTAAGTTTTAAAACTATGTTCTGTTAGCTACGGGGAACAAAACCTGTCCTGCGGTGCAGGATCCTGCAATGGCTATAGACTTAGGTATATTTTTATTTTCTCTTTAGAGAAAAATTTCCCACTTCCTTATTTTATAAAACAGTAATAAAAATGTTCACTTACCAATTTTATACAGTGGAATGTATTCATCATAAAACTGGATTAGGGAGTCTCTGCTAGACCCATTCACCAGGAAGTAAGCTTTTTCAATCTCTATCCTCACATTTTGGAATCTACATCCCATGTTTCTGCCATTTTCATCTTTAATGTAATCCTCACATTCCACCATATGATCCTTTCTGTATACAGCAAAGTATATTAGTTAAACATGGACAGTGTGATGTGTTGAATGAGAATTCAGACTTCCCTAGACTCAAGCAGACCTGCTTACCTTGAGTTCTGCCAGTAGAGAAAGTACTGGGTATCTCCTGGAGCATCCCTGCCTGCTTGCCAAGTGCAGTTCATGAGGGAGATGTTATAGATCACACAGGAGAAGTTTTCAATGGCTGACCCATTTGTGCCTGCAAAACCAGGAAGATCTGTGATGAGGAAAATCATGTGACAACTCCAAGCTGGAGAATCATGGCACATGCTTAGATGTGTTCAACTCCTGCAGCTCTACCTGGTTATTGCTTGGATTAGGCATGGCAACTGAGAGAAAGCTGGACTTTCACCCTGTTTTGACTGCCTTTGAAATGTGAATCTTGGGAGTGAGTGACTAGAGCACTCACACAGGTAAAAGAAGGCACATTGCCTGTCAATAATATCCTTGGTGCAACAGAATGAAGTATTTCTCTTCTTCTGCAGTTAGTGCCAATAAATCCACTCCTGAAAGCTTTTACACACAGCATTTAAAAAGCTGGGACTTTTAAAAGTAAAGTTAGGGGGTTTTTCTGCCCTCTGATCAAATAGTCTCCTGGCTAGATCTTTCCATCCTGATACGGGCAATAGTGACTTGATCTCTTCCTTTTCTGGAGCACATGGAAGTGAGAACCTCATTTCTCTGGAAGCTCCCTTGGGGTTGTGCTGTGCAGACATGTTCAGCCTTCTTCTTTCTTTTCCTTCATCCAATTTTCTGCTTCTTTCTGCGGCATGCCCCAACTTCAAGAAGATCATGGAAGCTTCCTCTGCTGCTGCCTCCGGCTCCCTCCAGTGCCCAGTATTGGAAGCGCCCTTATGGAAGCATGAGGGGAATCCCTGGGGGGTCTGCGTGCTTGGAGACTAGGGCCAGACTGGAGGAACACCAAAAGCAAGAGGTTTTAAGAATCAGTGTGTCCCGGCTTGTATTTTCAGGATCACCATGTGAGTGTTTCCTCTGTCTAGTTCCCAGGACGAGATGAGTAAGCTGTGCTTTCTCTGCTCAGACATGAGGAAGATGCTAACCTCCTCTCCTCACCTCTGTCAAGTCTGGAGTACCCCAGGTACATGCAGCTGCAGGAGCACCAGAGACAGGACAGTTTTAGTGGAGAACGCTGAGTTAAGGAGGCTGGGGAAAAACGGACTGCAAATACTTCAGGTTTCTAGTGACAAACTTAGGCTTTGCCTAAATCACACTTTTGATAAATTCCTTCATGGGGCAGGCTCACAATATCTTTGTGAACAGTTACCTCAGCTCAAGCAGTGGACAGCAGTTAAGGGAACATGTGTGTGAAGGTGTGTATTTGTTTGCACACCCATATGCACTCCAGGGCCAGATTAGGAGACTGCTACAATCAGTTTGCCCCTAGTTGCTTACAACCAACATTTCCTTTCCTCTTCTCCCATCTGATTAGTTTTGCTCCTCTTCAGACTGTGACTTTAGATGGCTATGTGGTCTGGCTCCTGACAAACTCACCAACAGCCCAGCAGAAACACATTTAATAAAGAAACAGGTGCTAACATCTTAATTTGTAACAGCCAGAACAGTTAGTTGAGTACCCCCTTAAAGCACTGTAATTTAGTGGCATTTTGTAGTTCTAGTATGAAGGAGAATAATGCAATTACTGATACTCATTAGTGGTAATGCATCTTTTGCAGAACTGTGGAAATATTCATTATGGAGCAAATAATTGTAGCAGATGTGCAAAAAATAATTTTTAATGGAAAATAAAGCAGTTACTTCCTGTGCAAGGAGTTTCCTAAGGCAATATTTACCTTAAAATGATTGCAAATAGAGAAAACCTTAGACAGACTATTGACATTACCTCCAGGGATAAAGATGCAGGTTTTTGAGACATTTGTGTTTGGCACTTCAATGCTGAAGAACACCCCTTTGTGCAGAGGTATGTATTGTTCCACTGGAAACCTGCATAGTGGACTATTCACCTGAAAAAGAACATACAGCTGTTTTATTTCTCTGTTTTTCCTCTGCTAGTGTTAGATAATGCTGGTTATGGAATTGCAACTCAGAAACTCAATTGTAGGGCCAAAATCTTGCATGTATGTGTATGTGGTTTAGGGTCAAGAGCTAACTCCTTTCCTTTACCACTAGAAGGTGATGTGGAATGGAGCTGAGTGATAAAAAAAATAAATACATAAAAAGCTTTTCATCTTAGGACTTGGATGCTACAGTACTGTGCAACTATTGGAGAAGGCTAATAGAAGCCTAGTGGTGTAACAGAAGATGGATAATAAACAAGGAAACCACAACAGAATTTAATCAAAGGATGAAGCAAAATAGAAGTCCCAAGGGATCAAAAAGTTGTCTATGGCATTATACTTATAATCTTCAATAGAGATTTAATGTGGGTTTCTAATATGTATTTTTAATTAAGGCATCTGCTTTGCTAGGCTACATAGACCATTTCTATCTCTCTTTCTGCCAAGCTTCCACATTATCCTACTGGAAAATGGACAATGTGGCCTTATAGCCTGTGCTACAGGCATGATACAATTTGCTAGGAAAAAAAGAACTTCAGATAATGGAAATTTATGGCAATGTTTGGGGAATTCACTTTTTATTTGAAGGGTCTCTTGCTCTGCCTCTCTAAATTCTTAGTCTCACAGCCTGTTTTTTCAGCAGCTACATCCCTAGTCAGCATTCAGTGTAGGAACTGTTCAGTCTATCTTCTCCTTCCTACTTTGGTGCCAGAACTTCAGTTCTGTTGTATGCAGAGGACACTCCTCCCGCAGCAGATGCACCCTGGCATTGGTGATGCTTTTCACAACCCCTGACAGACCAAGCTGCAGACTGTGAACAATCAGTGATCAGATTTTACCTGGAACTGGTAAAAAACTGGTAAAACTGGTGAAAAACTGCAATTATCTGTCCCACCATGGTGGAATAAGAAGGAGAATTGGGAGCAAAATGCCAAACCTTGTGGGCTGAGAGAAGGAAATTTTAATGGAACAATACGAAGAACAGGGAAACATCAGGAGTAACAAGAAAAATAATGAAGTAGTGTCTAAACAAGCAATATAAAACAGGAGCACCCATCAATGCTGCTGATGTGCCTGCAGGTAACATCTCCACCCTTATCTACTGGGCTTGACATCATACGGTATCAAATACCTCATTGGCTGGTTCAGCTGTCTGTCCTGTGTGTGGCCCCTCCCAGCTCCTTGTGCAGAAATTAACCCTATCCTAGCCGAATGCAGGACACAAATTTACCTCTTTCTGCACACTTCCCATCTCCCTGTCCATGATGGTACATTTGTACTTAGAGAAATTCTTGCTGCTCTCCCAGGATAGTTCCATTTTTCTCCAATTCATTTTCACATTTGTCAGAGGTGATTCTTGTGCCTCTGCTGAAAGGTTCAGTAAAGACTTGTTATTGTTTTTGTTGAATACAGAGGATAGTTTCTCTCAGGGTTAAGATGACAATTTTCAGGTTAATTACAAACATCTCTGATAAATGAAGAATTAAACCTAGTTTCTCAGATTATATCTGCAAAGCCATACTTACTCTCCACACAACGGAGGTCAGCATGCAAGGGATGAAACAGGATCATACACCACCAAATCATGCCAATGAGGTCAAGAGTGTCAAACATCTTTTCAGGAAAGAGACAATGAAGCCTTCGGGAAAAGGGAAAAAAAAAAAGAGTGATGTCCAAGTGTATTTTGTTTTCTGCAAAGCTTCATTTTTTTGGTTTTGTTTTGGGTTTTTTTGATTTTTTTCATGAGAATAGTCAAAGAGGCTAACTTATTCACCTCTAGAAAAATATTCTTTAGAGAAGCCAAGAAGAAGGTGTTCAGGACTTCTGGCAGACAATTCTTTGAAAGAACAGAGTAGGATCACTATAGTCTATTACAGCATATTGCTTTGAGACAGAGGTCACAGACTCTTATTATGACACATACACATGCTATTTTCAGTGCAGAGACCATGATTTAGGATTACTGTTGCCCCATACATCTATCCTAGTCATACCATCAGAAAGGCAGGTTTTCTTGCTTTCTAATCCTGTGAACATCACTGCAGATTTTCCTATGCAGTGCTCCAGCAACAGAGACAGATTCTTCATTGTAGCCTGATTCTTATCTGCTTATCTTTTGCAACACCACTCTTTTCTTTGTAAATGCTTGTTCTACAGTGAGGATGTGGCCAGAGCTGCTGAGAAGTGATATTGAAGAATCTTAACAACAAAGAGTGTGGAGGACTGGCTGCACAATGTTCTATGAGATATTGATCTCGACAGTTACTTCCAGTTTCTTGTAGTCTCAGTGATCTCCCTAGTAATGCACACAGGAACCTCAAGACCTGTTATTTCTCTAGTCTGCCCTTTTCCATATAAGAATAGTTTCTCCATTTGGTGCCTTTTGTTCAGTCCCTCTTAACCCTTTCTTCTTCCTTTACTCATCCTACATTCCTTTTTAGGCATTTGTTTGCATTTTCTCTGGCAACCGTCTGCTCACCTTTACTTTATAGTTGTTGCTTCATTCTTTTTGTCATCTCCCTCTGTCTGCTCTCAGGACTCCACTGCTCTTCTACACATGACAGCAGCCTCTCACTACAAACACTCTCCATCCCGTTCTCACGGAAATGCTCGTCTGGAGCACTGCCAAAGGAGGCATTTGCAGCCCTTCCTCCTTAGAGGGCTTGCGAGCACCACTGCTTTCAGATTCTGGACATGTCACTGAGTTTGCAGGGGGATAGCAAAGCCTGTAGAAGTGTTCACTTTCCTCATAAGCAATGACTATTTTCATTGACTGTAGAGCTAAAAGGGTTTGTTTCCTGATACAAAGGTGGAGCCAAACTGTGCTCAGTGGTGCCTAGTGACTGGGCAAGAGGCAATGGGCAAGAACTGAAATAATGGAAGTTTAATTCAAACATAAGAAAACAGGGTGTTTTTTTTTCTGTGAGAACACTTTCTTTTTTTCTCCAGTGTTGTAGATACTGACTGCACAAAGCCCTGAGCAACCTGCTGTAGATGAACCTACTCTGAGCAAGGAGTGAGACAGTACAATCTCCAAAAGTGCCTTCCAGCCTCAACCATCCCAAGATTCTGTGATTTGGTTTTTTTGCAAGAAATAGAAACCCATGTATTCTAGTTGGATTAATTTCTAGAGAGGGTGCAAAATATAGCATTTCTTTCAGTTACTGCAAAATACATGTCAGGTAACAAATGTCAAATAGCACAACAGACATTATCGACATTTCAGGACTTGAAGGAATAGCATGAAGCTCTTCCAGGGTAGGTTTAAGTTGGATATTAGGAAAAAATTCTTCACCCAGATGGTGGTGGAGAACTGGAACAGGTTCTCCAGGGAAGTAGTCACAGTGCCAAGCCTGACAAAATTCAAGAAACATCTGGACAATGTTCATGGACCCTTTCAACTCAGGATATTCTGTGATTCAGTCTTCCCTGAATCTTGCAGAAACCTTTAGAAATTTTATATATACACAGATTTACATTTTTTAATCAAATAGACTAAAACATCACCAAAACTTTGCCTAGACTTTCTTGAGCAGGAAGCTAATCCAGATTTTGTACATGTGCTAGTGTAACTGTACCTAATAATCCTTGTCAAAAATCTGCATTCTGCTCAAAATCTTCTGTGGCACAAGAAAAACAAGAGACAACATAGGGAGACATACCTCCTCCTGGAAAAAAACTCTCCTCCTTTGTCGTGTTTGATTTTGGGTCCCAACAGCAGCAAGGACACTTGACAGTGTAGCTGTGGTCACGCAGGCATCGGTAAGTGTTCGGCAGGTTAACTTTTTTTACTGCATGCCAGTAGTGAGTAGCAAATGCTGCAAGTCAGAAAGTGACTGAGAGTATAATTTCTTTACTGCTTTCAAGCTTCCTTAAACTTCCTATTTTGCAGATGTTAATGATTTCACATGAACTGATCACGCAACTAACTCTTCCTTCCTGCTGTGTTGGATGAACTAAGCACTAATAGTCACAATATGCAAACTCATTATACAAAACACATCATTACTCAGTAGTCATAGTAGAGGAATATGCTTATAGAAATACCTCCCTTACAAAGAAGCACATTTCCATAAATAATATGTTCTGGAAATAAGAGCAGTGTTGTGTGACTGGTCCATATTTAAAGTGCTTACTACATGGCTGCTTATTTCTGTCATTTATGACTCCTGCACCTGGCCAGGTTCTCCTTTGAGGGATATCAGTACTTCACATGTGTTTGCAAACAGCCAAGAAAACACTGCTTTGCATATTTGTTAGCAAAGAATTGGCAAGACAAATAGCAGATCTAAATTTCTGAACTTTCTCACTACTTGTTTATAGGTTGGTGTTGATTGGTTCAGCTCAGGTTACATCATCAGTTACTTGAAAAAGTGTATGAATATTCACATTAAAAGAAACTATCCAAAGCATTTACTGAATTCAGTAATGTCCAGCTTGCAAAAACTGCAATTGTATCAATATGATAATCTAAGCCACAATGTTTGCTTTAACTTCCAGCAACTTTAGATGGCTCTGGGTCATTCTGTTAGCCACTTCCCAGTTTGTTTCATGTGACAGCTGACATGCAGATATGTAATCTTCATGCAATAGATTCTTTTTATTTCTTGCTGTTCTCAAACACTTGTAGCAAGAGTAATCTGAATTGTTCCCTACCTTCCACTCCCAACAAAGGCACAACAGCAAGAAGGTGAAGAGCTCCTCAGACTTCTTAGGAATCAGGCAGGATCCATAGCAGCTAGTCCTTTAGAGGAAGAACTCTTCTTGACTCTGCTTTCCTTGAGCCATTTTTTTTTGGCTAGTGTATGTGCTTTGATCAACCAATAGCAAATTTCTTCCACAGACATTTCAAATTTTAAATGTCTTTCCTTTTCAGTCAACACTGCTCAGTCTTGAGCACTTTTGCCCAGTGATTTCCACCAGAAAAGCACATTAATATTATCTCCCATTTTAAAACTTGAGGTTATGGTTGAAAAAAAATACAGACAATTTGTGAGTAATAGTAAAGGCAGAATGCATATGAGGCAGTAGCTCAGCTGTGAGCTGTTGAGACTCCTCCTAGAATTGTCAGGGGTGGGCAGAGACCTCTCCAGTCCTCCTAGGTCAGCCCCTTCCTTCACCAGAGCTCTTGGGCCAGGTGTGGAGTGTTCTGCTGGGATCTCTTGCAGGTGGTGTTCCACTCTGTTGCTGTAGATGTTGCTAGCCAATTCATTAATAACTTGACAGAAATGAAAGACAGCAATTTCACTCTACATGGTCTGAAAAACCTGTAAATAATAATGTCTCAGTTTGGCATTAACATTTGCAGCATTAGGAGGAGGTCTGAGAAAAACACTAGGCTAACAAAAGCTTTGAAAATGTTGCCAAGCATTCATTAGAAAGTAGTAGATGCAGCAATTGTGCTCATATCCTTCAAGGAGCTGCCAAATGTTGTATAAAGCTGGTTTGCAACAGACCAAGAACAATGCACAGAATTCTGAGAAAAGCACAGGACAAATTTTTAACTTTTTTTTTAACCTTTTCATCTTCTGGGCAAAGGAAATTCAAGTGAGCATTAGGTGATTTTTGAAGTTCCTTTTAGACTATTCCTTCAGCCTGCCTGGGTCTCTCTGGATAGCAGCTCTCATTTTAGGCATATCAGCTTCTCACCCCAATTTAGTGTCATCTGCAAACATGATGAAAATGCATTCCATCACCTCTTCCAGGGCACTGATAAAGATGTTAACCTGTATAGATCCCAGGATAGATTCCTGTAGTACTCCACTTTTCACAGGCGTTTACCCTTGGCAATATCATAATGACTTTTCCCAGTGACCTTCCCCGAATGTTCCCAGAACTGTGCTCCAAGAGGACTCACACCATGAATTTCCATGTTGATAGACATGCAGTTCTCTGGGTTAAACTTTTGGCTTTTTTTCTGAACATGGGTGTAGCACTTTCCCTGAATAAGTTGAAGCATGTTATCTCTTTCCAGGAGAAACCAGGAAGCAAATGAGGAGTTTGTTTAGCTTCTATTTAACAAGACCATAGTGGCATCTCCTCAGAGTCTTGATATTGTCTTTATTATACTTGCCTATTCCCTTCACTACAGAGAAAAAAAAGAATGGTTCATAGCTCATGGCTGGGTTTTAGAGAATTAGAGCCAAACTATGCCTCACTCTGGCAATTTTGCCCAAGAGGCAGCGAAAAGTTGTATAAACTTGTCTAGTCTAGCACAGCTCCTTCTCTCTTTTGGCAAATGATTGTGAACATTTCAACCCTGGCCACTGCTGCATACTGAGGGAAATGCAAAGATAGTTTACATGTGTGTCCAGAGTGAACTCAGCCTCTTTAAAAATTGACCTTGTTGTTCTGACCTGCTGCAAAAAGCTTCCCAGCCCAGTCTTTGCCCAAAAGTCAATCATTAACTTTGTCAAAGGTAGTAGGTGTGCCAAGAACTGCTTGCATCCAGCTTCTGTAGAAGCTGGGCAGTGCATGGGATGGCCTCTGCCTGCACTGGCAACTGCAAAGCTCTCCAGCACTGGAATGTGTCCAGGAACAACTGTTTGGCTAGGATTTGCAAGCAATGTCCTGAACAACTCCTGGACATAGTCCAGAGGTTAGCTCAGGTCAGGGCTAATTACTAAAGGCAGTTTGCACATGTCCCCTTTATTTAAAGGTTTAATAAAATGTATTTGGGCTCTTAGATAGCAACTGGCCAAGTTCAAGAAAGCAGTCCAGGGAGGTTTTAGTCTAATAAATATCTGGTATCATTAAAAAACTTGTTTGATAATCCCTTAGCTGTGATCAAGTGTCTAGTATAGAAATATGAGCCTTTGCATCTTGAAGTGAGAAACAAATTTACACCAAAGCATAAACCTCATGTGTCAGTGCTTCTTCATCTAATTATGAAAAACATTGTCAGATCCCCAAAATCTGAATTTCAGAGACTAAAAGGAGCAGCAAGATATATGGGTTACCAAACTCAGTGGGGCTAAACAGAGAATAAAGCTCTGTCTATTGTGAACAAAAGTGCTCAAAGACTAATTCTGCTAAGGGGGGAAATTGTTGAACATTTTGTCTTTGAGTCTAAAGACCACCTTAGAAGCCGTGGTGAGCTTCCAGCATTACATCTACAGGTAAGAACTAGTAGATGGTTCACCAATCAACCATCCAAACTGGGGATTTAGACAATAAGACTCTTTTTGGTATAATTCCAGATCAAGGCTGAGCCTTGTATGGAATTAGACTTTAACTGAAGATGGAAGTTTTGTCTGTGCTCTGCTATTACCTGCTCAGATTCTGACTTCCTTGCTGGAATATGATTTTTCCCCAAAGAAAGGGTCTCAGGTGTCAATTTATACCAGTAAAAGAATTTGTTTCACTCCTTATCTCTGTCAAGGGTATCAGGAGAGACCCCAGGAGGTAAGGGCATTTGCCTCTCATCTCCTGGGCTGACATCATGGTCTCTACTGACTACTTACTTCTTACAAGGGCTTATGTTGTCTGCCCCTTGCTATACCTTCTAGGGGATGTAGAAATTGTGGGTTTTGGCCTGTTGCTGGTAACACTTATTCTGCACAAATGTTAACCAAGATTCTTTGCTTCTACAAAAGCAGCAGTGTGGAAACTGAGCATCACATGGAGGCACTGCTGCACTATGTGGTGAAGACGTGGCTGAAATCTGGATACAGAACTGCTCATGCAGACTCATGAGTGCTGAGTATTGGAAATAATTACTGCCCTTGACCTGTTGGATCCACTCCTCCCATTATGGCCTAATATGTGGATAATTTTAATTACCATAAGGAGGCACTTCTCAGTTGTGTTCAGTTTGTTGCTCACCAGACAATTGTGCCAACCTGTCCGTTGTTCTCCAGGATACATGCAGTTAGTTTTACCCAGGTATTTGGTTTTGCATTTACTTCCCATGTGTACTTTAAGAGATCTGAGGAAATATCAAGTATGAATAGGCCCATTCATAACACTACAACAGTGGCATTCAGGCACCAGAATTTTTTTTATTTTGGAAAATATTTATTCCTGTCAATAAATGTGTTCTTGTTCCTTTTAGTATGAGACAAACCCAAGTTTTTCCTTAAATAAATTAAAATGTAACAGACTTATTCACTGAAATATTTAAATCATGGTCACAAAATGGAAAATGTCCAATAAAGAGAAGTTTCCCAAACAGTTAAAATTAGCCAAAATGAAATGCAAAGACAATGATATTTAAAAGAATTACATGTGAGGTATCATTCTTTCTTGGCTGCACTGCTGTTTTTGCCAAGAGAAGAAAATGAAGAAAGCCTAAATATTATTCCAGATATTCCACAGGAATATACAATTGCCTGAGCTAAAAAATACACTTTTCAATTCCCCAGTTTTTCTTGGTTATTTCAGTACATCAGCAACTAATATTATCTCTTCATTTTCAGATGTTATTGACTGAATTTTTCTCTCCATCAGCTGAAAGGAAAATAAACCCCTCCATTAGTTTTACACATACGGTCAGGTTTCCCTCTACTTATGGAGAAATTCTGAGAGTATTTCAACTTTAGTTGCATAATTTATAGAAATACTTCACTTCATTGTTTCTTAGCTGATAGGCTTTCCTTAGCTGGATATAACAGTGAAATTTCAGCAACTTTGTAATGCTGACACATGATTTTTGACTGGCCTGGAAGTAGACAGAGAGAACATAAGCTTTCCTGCAATGCACCATGAAGATTACCACAAATCATCTCAAATGAATTAATTCAAAAGGATGAACTTTGCTAAGGTGTGAAAGCAGATGAGTACACACTGGCCTGAAGGTTAGCTGGTTGAACAGACCATGAGAAACTACTGGACATAACATGATAAACTGCTAGACAAGAGAAGGGTGCAAGTAAGTTGCTGGTTGGTATACTGGTCTGGTCAAACACTGTGTGACCACCACAGTCTGTCCTGTTATCCTACAAAATCTTATTTTGAACTGTTTTCTGTGGGTTTTTTTTGGAATAGTCCTTTCTATCCTGTGTGTATGTTGCTAGTGAACTTCTTGAAGCTGGACTAGTGGGTGAGTAGAACACCTGCACCTGAAAAGGCCCAAAGTGAGAGCTGGTGACCTGGTGGGAGGGGCTTTGGGTCCAGACACAGAGATCATATGTGAGGAACTTGTGAATTTACAGTTATTGTGAATTAAGAGAGTGAGGATGGATGCACAGCTCACTGGCAGACTTCAGCCTTGCTCACAGAGAAGCAGCAGGATTGGACAGTCTGGGACCCAATTTATATGACTGCTCTGTTGTTCTGTTATGTCAGCAATGACACCAATGTTGGTCTCTTTCTCTAACTGCATTAGTGTCCTCTGTGTGTGTGTTTGTGCATGTGTGTGCCTTGTGTTGGGAAAGCACACAGCCCTCGACACTGTCTGGACCTACCTGTGGGAGCACCAACCCCATACTAATTAAACAGGAGAAATCCCAGGGTCTGCAAGAAGACTCCATTTGATATTCCCTTAACAAACTTTCCTGATGATTTTCTTCTGTAATTCCTCAAAATATGGCAAAGAGAAGAGTTATTCTCTGTTAAGTTCCTTATCAGTTTAAAAGCAAAACCCACAACCTGCAGTAGAGTCTTGGATGTATTTCATACCTTTACTGAAAAATAAGAAGAGAACATACCTCTGGATTTGTATAATTCAGTCCATGAAAGATATTTTTTGGCTCTGGGATTTGTGGAAATATTGCTTTCCAACAGCCAGTCCTGCAGATCAAAAGAAAAGGAATAGAAAAGAAAAAAGAAGTAACAGGCATGTGTCAAAACCATTGCACCCTTGAGCCAGCTCTTGTCTTTCTCTTCCAGAATAGAAGAGAAATGAAAAATATTCAACAACTAAGCACAGGAAAGGCACTAAACCACCCCCCCCCAAAAAAAAAAAAACACCCCAGGAAAACACTAAGAATATTGGATGGTAGTAATTTCATTTTTGGTTGAGGTTTCACTAGCAGTTTCACTAGTAGTTATTCTTTGAATGGAAAAGAAATTCCCAAATATCCTGCTCTTTGAGTCACAATAACCAGTGAAAAGTGGGTATAAAAACATTAACAAGTTAGAAGAACAGTATCTTCTATGAATTACTGTATTTCTACACAAAATGCATGGTACAGTACAGTATACCTTTGCTTCCTTCTTCACTTACAGGATTTATTTCAAAAAGCAAGCAGCTTCACTTACTTGCTTTCAGATACATTGTTTGCCAGGACAATTTTAGTGAATGTTGCAAAATCTTTCCCAGTAAGTATAATCAACTTTATGTTTACAATGAATAAAGCAGTTCAAGAAATCAGAAAATTTAGTGTAGATAGGATGCATTGCAAATGTTCATAGCAGCTGTATGGTTAATAAGTAATTGCATATGATTCCTCTCCTTGCCATGCTGACAGAAGAGGCCCTGGAAAAAGCTGGGCATCACCATTACAGTACTTGTCTAAGGAACACTCATTTGGGTCGATTTCTACTACATTGTGAATGAAAAGCTATTATCTATACTACAGAGACACTTTTACCTTATTTGTTTAAGAACTGCAGGTGCTTCCCACACCCCCACAAAAGAAAATAAATGCATAAGTCAAGTTTACCTTTTGCAGAACAAAATCATGATGATTGCCACTAAGAGTGTCACAAATCCCACCACAAGTAAAATCCATACTGAAGAAGAAAGATTTTCTTTGTTTCCTGAAGGAGAAACAGTCAAAATATTACTATTAATAAAGCAGAATAGATGCACAGCTGTGTCACCACAGTGGCTAGGGAATGTCAATGAGAAAGGTTCTCTTAGCATAAAAATCACCTCTTTAATTCAGCACCTGAGCAATGATATCTACTAGGAAGGATTGACCCTGAGCCTGTTTGTCCATCCCCTGCAGTAAGCAGTTATGCACTTCATCGAATGTGTGTAACTTTCTATACTGATTTCCAACATCAGTGTTCAGAGATGTGTTAATTCTCTCCCATGTCTTCTCAGTAGTGCATAAGGAAATGTTTGCCAATCCTTTATGCAAGTGTGTGACTGTAGGTGCTCAGCAATGTCTCAGGTAAGCATTGCTAGGGGAAGAGTAGCCCAAGGCATGGGTTTATTCTTACCAAACTCAACAGGTGCACTCCACTCCCCCCAGGCTTGGCTCACCAGGCAGTCACTGCCAGCTGCTCTCATTTTCAAGAGGTACTTGTTTTTCATGTTGGATCTTTGAAATGTGTGATGAGTCCCTCCTTCCTAAAAACAAAGGAAAACTGAGTTGTTTTCTTTGTTGTCTAGGTGTTGATAATAATATGCAAGTTCTATTTACCAGCAAAATTTTTATAAAGCTAGCAGAAAGATATCTGGAATTATCTCACTTCAATACTACTAGAGTTGAGTGATTTGGGGCATAAACTGTCTGTGAACACCTTACCTTCTTCAGTTATTGCATTACTACTTTCAAGGAAAAACATAGCTTTCCAGCCAAACCTCCAAAATAAGTAGAAGACTACAACATTTAAGTGTTACTAGAATTTACTGCACTGATTCAAAGGAGATGCTGCATTCCTGGAAGACAACCTGTAACACAAAGGATCCCAAGGGGCTTTTGTAGTCTTTGTTTTTCATAAAAAGATTTAAATTCCTAGGTGTTTTCCCTCTGTCTCTTTTCTCTGCTGTCACTCATGCATAACTTCAAATTCTGCTCCACATATTTGAAGGGGAGAGTGGACAATATAATGTAAAGTGCTTACAGAAGGGCAATAAAGTTCTGCCTTGTATGTTATGATGATTTAGCAGTTTGACACACTCATGAAATTTATAAATAAGGATCCCATAAAGCATAGCACATTGAGCACATACTGGTTTAAAGGCATCTGCATACTCTTTGCTTTTCACAAATGACTATAAAACTAACATGTATTGCTGATCAATAGAACAAGTAGACTTACTTGTATAGCAGTGTAGATGGTTCTTCCCTCAGGATTATCCTGTAAAGTGAGAAAAGAACTTTATTTTTATGATTGCTTGGTTTGTGCTTAGAGAAGTCATTTTGATCTACTGCCTCCTTTTTCTGTATTGCTCTTACCTACCTGACCATTCATAACTAACAATTTACCTAACATTTAACATCGAATACATAATTCATCTAGAATGCCAAGTTTATATAGTAACTAATTCATCTATGGAAAAGCATTTGTTTTCCTTAACACAAAAGTTAAGAGAAATTTGATTTCAGGCTGGTGATTAAACTGATACAGAAGAAAACAAGACCTGAATGAAAACTGACTTTATTTTTGCACACACCAGAAAAAAACACCAGCCAATCCCAACCAACCAACTAACAGGATTAAAAACCTGCGAAGTGAACTTTTTAGATAGTATTTTAATTTACAAAAACTGCCACTGCATTTACTTGGAAAAACTATGAATATATTGTTTCCTTTTCCCTCAAATGAAAATATTCAGGACATATATTTTAGGCTGCCCTCCAACTATCTTTTTTGATAGATGGAATAAAATATAGTCAGCTCTTCTGAAAAGCCACAATGACTACCATGGAATGTAGCTTTCTTTGTTGCAATGGCCCAGAGATTCAGAGAAGTCATGCAGTTTTGTAGCTGTTAGCCCAGCTTGCAAGAAAACCTATCTATGAAATAACAATCCCAGCCCAGACTGAGAAGTTCCAAGGAGCAGAAATGTGCGGAATGCCTTCTGTCGGGCACCAAGTGGCTAAATCTGGTTGTGGCACTGGCAGGTGTAGTAATCACTCTCTTCCTTTGTAGTCACCCTCTGCCACCCTCTGGTCATCTGAGGCAACCCTGCCACTGTTTAGGTCTGCTCTGCTTGCAGCAGAACCCAGCAATCTCACTCCTTTCCTACTGCTGCAAAAAGACTTACACAGCTAAGGTCTGAACTAGACTTTCAGTAGCTTAAATGATTTTCTCAGTAACCTGTGTTTACTCACACTGCCTTTCTGCTTTCTCTCACATTTATTTCCCTTTTGTGCAACATTATACAACTACAATTCTTGGATCAACCACAAAGGAATATGCTGCTATATGTGAGGAAGGTACTCTATAAAAAAAAAGAGATTGATTTTCCTTTTAACCATGTGTACTGGTAAATGCAAACATATGTATTAATGTTAAATGTAGGTGGAGAGATTCCTCTTACCTTATACTTCATATTGATTTCATACTTAAAACAATTGTCTTGGTTAGAATGACTTATTTTGGGTTGTTGCCATTGAATTATGCAATCATTTTTAATTTTGGCACAGTTGACAATGATGTCTGATGGAGGCATGAGCTTTTCTGAAATGATACAACCAATAATTCAAATAATTAAAATTGCTTGCTCTCTTTTTGCTATCATAAAAGAGTGTAATTGCACATCACAGAATCACAGACTATTAGGAGTTGGAAGGGACCTCGATGAAGAAAGATACTAATTTGTATCTCTTTTTCTTATTTTGTGACTCAAGGTGAGACAGAGATAAATGCTCTAGCATTCTAATGCAACAATCAAAATAAAGAAAAGGAAATTTACTTACCAATTTTATACAGTGGAATGTACTCATCATAAAACTGGATTAGGGAGTCTCTGCTAGACCCATTCATCAGGAAGTAAGCTTTTTCAATCTCTATCCTCACATTTTGGAATCTACATCCCATGTTTCTGCCATTTTCATCTTTAATATAATCCTCACATTCCACCATATGATCCTTTCTGTATACAGCAAAGTATTTTAGTTAAACATGGGCAGTGTGATGTGTTGAATGAGAATTCAGACTTCCCTAGACTCAAGCAGACCTGCTTACCTTGAGTTCTGCCAGTAGAGAAAGTACTGGGTATCTCCTGGAGCATCCCTGCCTGCTTGCCAAGTGCAGTTCATGAGGGAGATGTTATAGATCACACAGGAGAAGTTTTCAATGGCTGACCTATTTGTGCCTGCAAAACCAGGAATATCTGTGATGAAGAAAAATCATGTGACAACTCCAAGCTGGAGAATCATGGCACATGCTTAGATGTGTTCAACTCCTGCAGCTCTACCTGGTTATTGCTTGGATTAGGAAGGACTTGGTTTATTTCAGGGACTACCACTGGAAAATATTTGCACTGGCAGATTCAATGAAGGATTTGTCCTTCAAAAATATGATTACAGCTGCATCTGAGGAACATCTTAGGGGAGCCCACGCTGCTCTAGTACACTGTGTCACCTAAAGTGACTACACCTGTGTTTTGAGTTACTCCTTCAAAAGGAAACTCCTTACTCCTCTTTCAAAAGGAAACACTTGTGCCACAATGCCAGAAACTGAAACATCTCCTTGTCATCTTTCAGCATCCTGCTGTAGCATTTCTATTTGAAGGGTGATATTCAGTGCCCTGTCAAATGAATGGAGAGCATGGGGAGCTTCTCCATGGAGAGAAGGTCCGTGGAGAAAAGAAACCAGAGAGGGAGAGAACCCCAAATGTAGAGTTGTGAAGTTTTTCAAGACTTCAGGGAGGTGTACATGTAAACTTATGACATATTTGAGCACAGTAGTGATACCTTCTTCCACCTTGTGATCAGGAATCCTCTCCTGATCACAAACTTATCTATTTACTCCTTAACCCTCACACCCAATAAAACCCAGTAAGGAGACTAAAAATACCTTTCAGAAGGAAGGATGACATTTATCTTCCTATAAAGAATCAGCACATACTTCTGAGCTTGCTAAGATAGGAAGTAGTGCTATTTTGTACATGCCAACTCCATGTTGCTTAAATGGACAGACCTTGTACCTCCCTCTCATATACATATATATATCATCTCTCTCATACAAACAGGAGCAAGTTCTGTCAAATCTTTCATTATTTTGGAAGGAGCACTGCAAAGCTTTGGGCACTACACTGAGTTGTGCCATGACAAAATTCTGGGTGTTAAAGAACTTAAAAACTACAGCCACAGTCCAATGTCCCACCTACAGACACAGTCCCTAAGTACCACATCTAAACGTTTCTTAAAGACCTCCAGGGATGGTGACTCCAACACCTCCGTTGGCAGCCTATTCCAAGACTTTACAACCGGTGCCCCAGGGATGTAGCAGACTTCCCTGTGAAATAGATCAGGACAGCATATTGGCCCTTCTGCCCCCCCTCAGTAGGGACTCACCCACAAGCATGACCTGTCTGCTTTTCCTTTTGAAGCCAATTGTGATGCTAGGTCTATGGTGATTTGGTCTTTCTGGCATTTCTGGCCTCGGTGAACCACCCTCCTCTCCAACAGCCAGTTCCTCCTGCAGGACCCCACAC
Source organism: Galbula dea (assembly GCA_013399015.1). Taxonomy (NCBI): domain Eukaryota; kingdom Metazoa; phylum Chordata; class Aves; order Piciformes; family Galbulidae; genus Galbula; species Galbula dea. Next base: position 30,224 of record VWZX01006705.1, read on the forward strand.
CTGTTCTGCAAGGATAGGTGGGAGGGTGGGGGGAAGCCAGGAGGGGATTTGCTTGCTTCTCTGAGCAGGGACCTGTTTTGCTACAGATCTCTTCCCCAGTGCAGTCATACCTGCCCTGAAGTTTATCTTGACAGCAATGACCGTTTGGCACATTAAGAGCCATTAATTCAGCATTAAACTTCTAATAGGTGAGTCTGGCATCTCTGCTACAAGTGTCACATAGTAAGATCTGTAAGGTGCAGGACTGATTCCCAGATTTTTAAGTGCAGGGGTTGCTACCTAGCTCATCTAAGACAGCACACAGCTTAGGCACAACCACCTGCAATGAGAAGCATGTTACAATCCACCTCAGATGGTTGCCCCATGGAAGGGTTCTACTCACAGTCTGTGCAGTGCCAGCCAACACATAACTGGGTAATCAGCAACATCCACTGGGTCATGAAGATGAATGCAAGAGGGGCAACCATCTCTTCCTCCTTGCAGAGAAAGAACAGTGAAACTTGCTTAAGGTGAAAGATGTCACTGTGAACATGACCTGCTCATATGCCTGGTTCTATACCATCTGATCATCTCTACGTTCTGGTGGAAGGAAAGGTTAGATAGACTTCTCATGCAGTCAGAGAAATGTTCAAATAAATAGTAACAAATTTAAAGAAATTGTCCTTTTCTGTAACAAAACACTTTATGTGATGATTTGTAAAACTGATGATCACAGGAATAGTGCACAAATGTTACAGACATCTATTTGGTAACTGATACTGTAAGGTCTAAATGTTATTTATCTATCTGCTATATACGAATGTTAGCATGAGCAGACATAAAGCAGGTGGGTAAACATCTGCAAAGAGAAAATATCAAAATGAATCATAGCAATAGCAATCAGCTCAAGTTACCCAGTGATGAACATGGTAAGTTTGGTGATGGTGTTAGTTCACGTGCTTTCAAGGATGTTTTTGTGTATATGCTTAAAAGTGGATCTAGAAGTGGTGTCTAACTTCTGCAAATCCAGTACCAAAGCCAGCATGAAAATCAAAATTATGGCTAGGACTTTTCTTAGCATGCAGTAGGTGCTTTGTTTACAAAAAAACACCCCAATCCTAAAACAAACAAACACATAAAAACAAAACAAAACCCAAAAGCAACCAAACAAAACTCCTTCATTCTGCTTAGCTCCATGTATTCCTCTGATAGCGTGTTCAGTTTTGCCTGGGACATCACCCCTCCAGCCCTCATCCTGGCCTTCCTGAGTCTCAGTAAATACCTCAGCAAACCAAACAGTCAGAAAGACAAAGATGGACCTACCTTCTATATCAAAATGCCTTTAACTTGTTTAACTTTATATTGTAATCTTCAGGCTCAGAGATGATGGGAAACCTTGTGTTTTAATTGACTTTGCAGCTGTAATTAGGGCTGTCCTCCCTCACTGCTTGTGATTTGGAGAACTGTCATAGCATCGGAAGTGTTGCAAGATACAGTGTTCATCACTTCCCTCCCAATTCTTTGCAAATTCATGTAATTGCACAAGTCATGATTTCATATAACATGAACAAGCAGTTAGCTGGTTAAACTTTCCTTTCTGTTGTACAGAGTCCTCTGGTGCTTAGGAATCCTGTTCTTTTATGGGAATTTCTCTCTAGCCGTAAGTAACACCAAGTAATACAAAGCATCCCTCAGTGCAATCCCCATCCCACCTCTGACATGGAGTCCTGGGCCCTGGGCAGCATGGGGAGAGCCCAAGGGGACTGTCCAGGGATGGTTTGTGGGGGCATCCAGGGAGAAGACAGTGCAAAATGTAGAAGTTCCTTAAGCTTGTGGAAAAAGAGAATTTCAAATCTTGGATATGAAGTCTTCAGAAAAGATATATCACAATCAAAAGTAGTGACCTGGGTTTGTTCACAATCCATTTCTCTCAGTGTCAAAAAACACCAAACCACAAACCATGGCAAAAACAGACAGATAAATTGCAAGTAGTAAGAAACCAGGTACAAAAGCCACTCCAGGTCCTGCTGCTGAGCATTTGTTCCCTTCTCAGGTCACAGCTGTGCATTTTCAGGGTTGTTATAAACACTAAAGACACATCAAAAGCTTCTGCATACCCTGAAAGGATTTACTTCACAGAAGACAAAGTAACTTACTTAATATGGAGATTCCTAGCCCATGTAAAGTAATTTCATGTCTTCACATGTTGAAATAGAAAAATCACTACAAAATATGACATTTTTCAAAGAGCAAGACAGGTTAACATTTTCCTCTTAAAAGCAGGCAAATCTGTTCTGCTGGAATCAAAAATTGAGAGGAGAGAGAACAGCCCATGTGCTTCTTTACCATTCCCATTTCCTGCCTGCCAGGTTTGGAAAAAAGTCTGCTGCTGCCCAGTACTCTTCCAGGATGCTCCAGAATTCACTTTTATCAAAATCCCAAGGTCATTCCTATCCTACTGCTTTTTTAGAGGACCAGTGTGCTTTGTGGTGCTCCTTCAGATTATGCACCTCTGTAACTCTGAGGAAGTCTGGGGTTTGAGGTTTTTGGGGTTTGAGTGCTTTTTGTTTTCAAACTGGAATATACTACAGCAGAACAATCCAAGCAGCCCACAAGGACAGTGACATTACCACAGACGAAGGAACTGTCCTACCCAGGGGATTTCTTTGTCTGTGTTTAGGGCAAGTCCTCACCTAGGACTTTCAAAAATGTAAAAAAAAGTAAAAAAACCTCCCCAAGCAACACTGATGCTGTGGATGATTCTACCAAAGTCTGTTATCTTTCAAAGGCCAGAAAACTAGTGTTGAGTGGCCTCTCTAACACCAAGGAGATGCAAGAGAAAAGAGAAGAGAAGAGAAGAGAAGAGAAGAGAAGAGAAGAGAAGAGAAGAGAAGAGAAGAGAAGAGAAGAGAAGAGAAGAGAAGAGAAGAGAAGAGAANAAGAGAAGAGAAGAGGAGAGGAAAGGAGAGGAAAGGAGAGGAAAGGAGAGGCGAGGAGAGGAGAGAAGAGAACACTAGAGTTGTTTATAAACAATAAAATTTGTCTCCTGAACTGTTTAAGAGTACTCATTTTGTATGAGTAAATGACCACTTTTTAAAGATACCAAGGGGAAGTCATGTTTGACCAACCTGATTGCCTTTTATGAGGACATAACCAGGTGGCTAGATAAGGGTAGGGCAGTGGATGTGGTTTATCTTGATTTCAGTAAAGCATTTGACACTGTCTCCCACAGCATCCTTGCAACTAAACTGAGGAAGTGTGGTCTGGCTGATTGGGTAGTGAGGTGGATTGTGAACTGGTTGAAGGACAGAAGTCAGAGAGTTGTGGTCAATGGGATGGAGTCTAGTTGGAGGCCTATGTCTAGTGGAGTCCCTCAGGGGTCAGTATTGGGACCAGTACTTTTCAATCTATTCATTAACGACCTGGATGAGGGAACAGAGTGCACTGTCAGCAAGTTTGCTGCTGACACTAAACTGGGTGGAGTGGCTGACACACCGGAGGGTTGTGCTGCCATTCAACGAGTCTTAGACAGGCTGGATAGTTGGGCAGGGAGAAATCTAATAAGATTCAATAAGGCCAAGTATCGAGTCTTGCACCTGGGAAAGACCAACCCCATGTATGAGTATAGATTGGAGATTGAGCTGTTGGAGAGCAGGGAAGGGGAGAGGGATCTGGGGGTCCTGGTGGATGGAAGGATGACCATGAGCCAGCAGTGTGGTCTTGTGGCCAGGAGGGCCAATGGGATTCCAGGGTGTATTAGAAGGGGTGTGGTTAGTAGGTCAAGAGAGGTTCTTCCTCTTTACTCTACCTTGGTGAGGCCACATCTGGAATATTGTGTCCAGTTCTGGGCCCCTCAGTTTATATTCTGTGATTCTGTGATTCTGTGATTTAATCTTGGCCAGTTTTCAGTAGGTTTCACCCAGATGACAAATTTTTATTCCTGATCATAATCACAATATGGCCACACCTTTTCCAAGGCACTGGACTGCTGGAGATCCTGAATAAACCCCTCAAGTTTGGTTGTTCTTATTTTGTTTGCATGGATTGGAAAAGCTGTATAATAACTTCCAAAGCACTACTGAAATATTTTTGCTGCAGCGTTGCAAGAATACTCATCACAAGAAGAAATGAAAATAGTCAAAACAACTGAAATCATTTATGGAAAATGCAATCAAATACAAAGAAGCTCTTAAAGATAAGGTTTTGTTTCTACAGGTAACACTATTGTCTGTGCTTGAAAGAGGGAGAGCATAGGAAAAACCTGTAAATTACTGCCAATAAGATATATGTATTTGAAAAAAAAAGGAGTTGCTCAGGTCACTTGTTTGTTCTCAGGTCACCTCTTCAATATTTGTTATTATTTCTTCAGCTTCATGATTTATTAATTGATTATGTTCTGTCTGTAAAAAGAAGAATAAAACATTTCATTAGCGTTTTATGCATCAGATTAGCCATTAGTTTACAATTTATGAATCTCCTGTCATCCAGAGAGTTGTTATTTGTTATATAGAAGCTGTAGTGGGACTCTGCCAATGAGAAGACTGAAGTAGACACGTTTAGGTCTTTCTTCTATTCTCCCCAAAAAGAAACAGAAGACTTTCCAACTCAAAAGCCAAGAACATGGAAAAGTTAAAGAGCATGGTAAAATTGTGTATTTTCTCCAATGCTCCAGGTAGATGGATGAGGATTGTTTCAGAATGGAAAAGAAAAACCAGAAGAATTATTTGCATATGGACCTTCTCTTTCAATACCCCAGAGAAAAGAAAAAGAAAGCAATTTTATCCTTGCTTCTATGCATCTTTCTGGCACTTAGGTCATACATTTTTTTGAGGCAGCAATGTATCTGTATTTACAACAAGTTTCAGGCAAGTAGAAAGAAAACATACCTGGAAATCCATTGGAGAGAGAGCATGGAATGGGTCTCTAGGCTGTGGTACCGTAGCAGAGGTTGTTTTCAAATAAATGCTTCTACAGTGACAAAAAGAATTGATGACGAAAAGACTTAGTATGCAAATATGTGAAACCATCCTCTATAAGAGTGCTCCTGAGGTATTATTTTTCTCCTCTAAGACTAAAGTTGTGCAAGTGTAACTAAAAATTGTTCAGAATTTGGATGATAATATTTTATGACTTTGTAGAATCATAGGAAGTTGCTTTTTGAAGTATATTTGAAAGGGAAATATCCTCAAAACAAGGAAATAATTCATGTACCAACCATCTACATTGCAAGGTCTGATAGGAGGAAAGCAGGACTGATACAAGACCTTGTCCCATTGTTGGAAAGTGTTGTATTATATTGATCAAGTGGATAAGAAGGTTGGGAATCAGTAAAAATAGAGCCCACTTAAGGCTCTACATATCCCACTTAAGGGACATCCAGCAGGTCATGATTCCTGCAGATTTTCCCTGTTTCTCTTCTCCTTTAAAAGGAAGCCTGAAGATTTCTGCTGAGGAAAGAGGTGATATTTAACTACAGAATAAAAATTTGGCACAAGAAACAAGGCTTACACTGCCCAGAGAAGAAGTGCAAGACTTGCTGCTAGCACTGGTATCAGAAATAGCATATATGTTGAAGCAGATGGAAGCTGTTCTTCTCCTGAAAGACAAGCAATCATGAAAACATTGATTAGTATCACGGAACAAGGATGGCTACGCAGTTATGTCATCTGCTGTGCATGATAATGTCAAGCATCAATAGGAAGTGGCTTCTTCTTTAGCTTAGCACCTCATTGCCCTCTGAGATAGGAAGGGACAGGGTGACTGACAGCATGTGGACAGCCTACAGTAACTTGAGACCTTACCAAGCATGTTGTGAGGGTACTTCAAGGTGGCAGAGGGTAATTGGGGGAAAGAGAAATTTATAAAGCCAGAAGTAGAAATGGAAGAAGGAAAAGAGCTGGCAATAGATCTCAACAAGATCTGGTCTATTCACTGTCTTCTTGCAAGAAGCACCCACTGTCACACCTGAACGCTTGGATACCTCCTTCATATGCAGACATATGCCAATTCTTCTCTCCTTTTCATCCTAGCAAACTATAGTGCAAATATTAATGTTCTTCCATCTGTAAGTGTGAAGTAATAAATGAAGCAGACAAGTAATAGCTGAGGGAAAACTAGGTCAAGGAAGTGATTTTCATTCTTACCAAACTCTACAGGTGTGCTCCACTCTCCCCAGTTTCTGCTCACCAGACAATAATTGTCAGATGCTCTGAGTTTGACGCTGTACCTTTTTTCTGCTCTGAAGCTCTCAAATCTGTAGGAGTTTCCTGTGATGTTTCTTTCCTAAACACAAACCAACTAAAGTGAGAGCTTTTTCTTCACTAGATGTACAGATGTTGAGAAAGCATCAGGTTTATTTAATGATTCAAACAATTGCAAAAGTAAATTTCACATATACTTCTGTGAACTAGAGTGAAATAACAAAAAGAAAGTTATCCCTTAATAAATTAGGTTGTTCCATCCTAATTCTTTTTGTTAGAACATTTTTGTTCTTGGTGATATGAGGGTGGAATTTTCCGTATGCTTCCCTGACTCCTTAACCTCTGCTAAACAGTGGGATTTTGGAAAAAAAGCAACCAAACAAAATCAAACCCAATAGTTTATTTGCAGCCTGTAAATGATATATTTTACTAGAAGGTAAGTCTTTAAAGATCTGACATTCCCTTACTGTGAAGGTTTTTATAACTGAAGTAGAGTTTTACAGAAAGGAAAATCCTTCTAGAAGAATATTGAGCTCTCTTGAAAAGTTGATTTTTTTTTTTTCCTTCCTTCTTTACACTGGATTAATATTTCAGGTGATATTGTCTTATCTCCTCCATCTCAACCTACTCCAGAGACCATTAATAACACAGAAATTCTCCACCTTTTATGTAATGTGGGATTATGATCCATATGTCTACATACACACAAATCTGGTAGGAAGTACATAAGACTAATAGGAGATTTTGTGACTTGCATAAGAGTAATAAAAAGTTCCATGTGTGCAGGTGTTTTTTGTGCATGTTTTATAAATAATAGTTGAAAACTTTGAGTTTAGGAAACTCACAAGAAAGAGCATACATAGGGTACTGAAATTGGTAGTGTGAAACCAAAACAGTTTGGTTGGAGGATGCTCTGATGCAGATGAAATTTCAACCCAGCATAAACATAACATTAGATTAATACAGTAATAAAGACTTACTGTTTTAGATGTGGTTCTGATGTTTTTCTCTGGATCGCCCTAACAAAAAGAGAATTATTTTATGATTATTATTATTTTTTTGCTACACAATAAAGGCCTTGCCTTAGAATGTTTCTCTTTCTGAAAAATAAAAATGTATGCTTAGTATTTTCAATGCCTTCATTCAAAGACCACATGAAAAGTTAAGCTGTTCTTCCACTGTAAGGTTTTTCCTCAGCACTGGTGCTCTGAAATACTGTACCTTTAAATTTGATTACAGAGCTGAGTATAAAAGTACTAAACAAGAAAATGCTCACTAATTAAAATTTTACATTTTCTCTATATTAAAAAAAAAGCATTTTAAAAAATACTAGAAAACTCAGACTATGTTTTTCTATTAAAACTTTTGTCTATGTAGCTTTTACATTCTTAAACATTGAACTGTTATCTCTTTTTTTAAATTATTTTTTTAGTATCAGTACAACAAGCTCACAAATATCTCAAACTTTGGTTTTGATGTATGTAATACTACTCTCCATGTTCATTCAAGTCTTCAAAATACCTATATTTACTGAAATGTATAATAACAACCATATACAATTAAGACTTGGGAAAGCTGCACATTCTTTTCCAATAACCTGACAGAAAGTTTATTTTTATTCAAAGGCATTTGTCACTTTAAGTCAACAAGAAAGGGCACAAAACTTAATAAAACCCCACAATGAACAGATGCTATATTTCTGTCCCCTACATCTGATGGTGAGAGCTGTGGTTCAACAGTCTTGACTGTGTATGCTGCAGACCTACTTTAGATAAACCTAACCTCCCAAAGTCCTTCAGCAACACCACTCTGGTGTCAGCCAGTGGAGGCAATAGGAGAAGAAGGCACAAAGGGACAGGGTGGAAAGATACTGAGGGCCAGGTGGAGATATGTAAGAACTTTTACAGGACATCATAACTTACAGGTGCACCTCTGTAACAAAGCACGTGTTACTATTTTGGACCTAATTTAGCAACACCACAAATCTGACTGAGCAGTAGTGACAACTACAAGAAATAGGAACAAATGTGAAGTGAGTTTATGAAAGACATGATGAAAAGTGACAGATAAGACAGAAGACTACAGAAAGGAAAACCACACAACAGAAGGTAGAAAGTCTGAAAGACCACACTGGGACCCAAATTGCCCTACAGGGACTCATAAAATTGGTTGCATCCAATTTAACAATAGCATTGCTTCTTTTTTTAGTGTAATACACTAAGGGTTTTTTTGAGGTATCCTGTAACTGTTCATAACAAAGTTGTCAGGTAATATGGTCCATCCTTCTGCATGTGCTAAAATAGCTATTCACCCTCAGTGTGGGGAATCGCTTGCCCAGTTTCTTTAAGGATCAGCAGTCCAGAGAACTGAAAACATTGCCTCAATTTGCTGCCCCTGTTTCTGAGTGGCAGCAGTCCTCAGCTTCTGTGCAAGATGGGCACAGCAATATCCAACAGAAGACATTAGTTAAGCAGGGAAAGAGAACAGGATATTTGTTGTATGGTATTATGTGTGGCAATACAAACATACAAACCAGCATCAAGAGTCATACTTACCTTGTTTTCTATTACAATTTCATATTTGAAACAAGCATTTCTTTTCACATGACTTGTGCGAGGTGGTTGCCACCGAATGTCACAGCCATGAGAAGCTTCTCTACAGTTCACAGTGACATTTAAGGGAGGAGTGAGTTTTTCTGCAATAATATAATTAGAAATACAATTGATTAATAATCAATTCAATTTGCCTGTTTGAAATATAAGTAGATGTTCAAGCAACTGCTCCCCAAATATGTATTGCAGCTTTACCAGAATTACTATATTCACCCTGTATTCTGAAGAAGTCCCTGGTTTAACACTCTAATTGAGGAGCCTGCAGTATCAGCAGCAACAGTAGGTAAAATTAAAACCACACTTTGTTAGATTTTACTGAATACAGCATATAAAGTGAGCAGGGGTTTGGATTTTTTTATACTGTGTAAATATTAAACAGAAGGAATTTTTTTTAATAACTAGCAACATTCTTCCACTAAAAAAGCCAAAAACCAAATAAAAACCATTAAGATTTTGCTCATAGTGTTAAGGGATGTTTTTGTTGGTTGTTTTGTTTTTGGTTGGTTGGTTTGGTTTGGTTTTGGTGTTATTTTTACATTACGTGGATTAACAGAATTACAAGTTACTGATTAAGATCAACTTCTGGAGTGTCTCACTCAGGCATCCTTAGGTAGTTAATCCCAAGAGACGACACCTTTCTTTCAAAGTATAAATATTTGTCTGAAATGTTCTCCAAACTACTGTTTCACATTGTCTCTGCATTCATTTGGTTTTCCTCATTCTCATACTTTTGAGTTTTCGACCATCAAGACTGGGAAAAAGCTAGAAAAGTCTGTTCTGAGGAGCGGAAGACATGCTTTCTTTCCCAGGGATTAATTCTTCATTCCCTTAGCATAAAATGAAATAAAATTGGGGAAAAACCCCCAAAATTCTTACCAATTTCATACAGCATAATCTTCTTCTCATAAGACTGAATGTTTTGTCCACTTCTAGACACATTTACCAAGAAATGAGCTCTCTTATTTTCTATTTTTACATTTTCAAATCTACATCCTGTGTGCCTTCCACGGTTATCTGTGATGTAATTCCGGCATGCTGTGAAATCTTCTTTCCTTTACATGACATATTTTATCAGTTAGATATTGACAAGTCACATGTCAGACCAGAAATTAAAATTCCCTGGTTTCAAGGAGTCTTACTTACTTGGAGTTCTTCCAGTACAGGAAATATTGGGTGTCTCCTGAAGCAGTCCTGTCTACATTCCAAGTGCAGTTCATAAAGGAAACATTAAAAATGACACAGACAAAATTTTCAATGGCTGTCCCATTCATGCCTGTGAACATAGAAAGAATATCCCATCTCCTTTCTGCTGAAAGACTCTATAACTGCTCAAATCATGCAAATCTCTGCAATCTCATTTTTAGCCACCTGATTAGTAAATCCAACTGCTTATTGTTTGGGTCTTAAAGGTATTGTCAAAGGTTAGAGCTGGGCCAGCTTGTGAAACACTGCAAGTTATTTTTGTCAGGGGTAGTGTACAAAATGGAATTATTGCTTACATGTTGGATATGATAACAGGGTAAAATTATGTCTCCATTCCTGTGATATTTTCAGAGAACTTGTATACGTGACACCTACTTCAGTATTAAAACTATAAGAAGAGAAAAGAGACTGTCATAGTTCCTATCTAGTGGTGCCAAATGTAGTGCTTCTAAAAGGAATTCACTCTGCACAGTCATTTTGCTTTATGGATGTAAAGAGCTAAAACCAGAGCACTTCCAATTTGTGTTTTCAAGAGAGAATGATATAAACACTCTTCAATGCTGCAATGCAGGCTTTAACTTAAGCAAAAGACTGCTATGCAGATGAGGCCAGGAATGCTGGAAACACTCCTAATTTTAAAATATCTTTATAGAATTATTTTCAGACTGTAGAAAAAATAAACCATTGACATTTTGGCTAAGACATTCATCAGACAAAAGCACTCAATTGCACGTAGTGCCTAGCCACCCCTCACAGATTTTTTTTAACAACATTAAAACTAGCAAAAATAACACAATGCAGTTTTTCTTTGCCTAGCTTCTTTGGAGTAAAAGAAAAGAAAACCAGAAAAGAAAATAAAAAAAGAAAACCAGAAAAGAAAATAAAAAAGAAAACCAGACAAAAGATAAAAGTAAACATACCTCCTCCTTGAAAACCTGCTTCCCTGTAGCAGTTACAGTAAAGTGGCACAGACAGGACAGAAACTGTGAATTTCCTTGGGTGGCTTATCTTCATAAACATTGACAGTTTGATTTCATTATTAAATTCTTTTGAACCACTCACGTACCAGGGTGTCAAATAATCCCGCCTATGTCTTACTCATTTCCCTTATTCTGTACTTCTGTAAGCTAACAAAGAAAAGCATGATTGCAGTAATTTTTTTCTACAGGGAGACAACTGAGACAGAGGAGAGGGGCATACTCCTTACCACTTCATTCACATTATTTTCACTCATTTCTGTCACAATTTTTTCATATAGGCTTCTGTACAGGGCACAACCTCAAAGGCAGGTGAATATATGAATCTACCTTCTGGCTCAGGTCATCGTTTCAAGCCTTGCCACTGTTTTCTGCTTATTGCCTAAGGTCACTGCCCTGCACAGAAGAATAAGCCTAGTGCTCTGGAATTCATAATAGCCATTCCCACTTTACACTAGCCAGCCTCCTGTAGATGAGTAACAAACCAATGCCATCAGCCTCCACAAATTTTCCACTTGATATGTGTACATATTTTTTCTGGACTGCATGAATTGAACACACAAACTAGGAAAAGTCTCTTCATGTGTGAAAATTCCCTGAGTGAACCAAATCAACACCATGTCACTTTTATGGGCTCATAACCTGGTCCCAGGAAGGGATCCCATGCCCCTTGCCCTCTGCCTGCAGAGGCTGAATGTCCTCTTTTCAACCGCATTTAACAATGGGACCGCAGACACAGTGTGGTGCTGACACAATCAGTTGTGCACTATCCAGACACGGACTTTCATAACTGCCCTTGTAGGAGACTCTGAAGTGACCAAGCCCAAGGACTTTTTGACATCTTGACTGCTTTTGGCACTGAAGAATATGTCTTGGTGCTGAAAGATATTTGTCCAGCAAAGCAGCTTTCTGTGAATAGAATCTGCCTTTTCATGTACCCTATAGTACAATCTGATACAAAGCTCACCTTTAAATAGTTTGAGCATGAATTCTAGGTTATTAAAGTAGACAAAGCATTTAAATCTGATTATTTATAATATTTACTGAGTGTACTGGTCTTACTATACATATCTTTTATGTCTCATTGGAGGAGTGGTAAATCAGATCAAATATATCCTGCTTCTCTCTGTCTGTATCTTGTACAGCTTCATTCCTACCAACCATTGTTCTTGTTGCTCTTCTGGGCAGAGGAGAAATCAAGGGCTTTCTTCAAATATTTCCTCTTCTTCAGGTCTCAATTCCTCTATTTTATTCATAGGGTAGACAACAGGACATAGCATGTTCCCTGTTAAGACACTTAAAGTCATGACCCGCAGAAGTGATGTCTTTTGTTCTCTTTCTCACTTTCTGTTGTGAACACTTCTATAAAATTGGAGTGGATTATGTTTTGGGACAGATTTGCATCAGTGAACCTGAGACCTTATTTTCTATAAGGTATATACCACCTGTCAGCTAGATGACAAGAATGTTGTGCAGGCTGGAAGCTAAAAACCAGATTCTTATATGTACTCCTAAGTTGCACGGAATGAAACAGGTCTTCCGTGGAAAAGATGTAAGTACATAATCACACTGTTGGCAAAGCTTTTCAGTATGTCATGTGACATGGATTTGGCTGGAACTGCTAAAATTCCAGCATGAACTGGAGTCAAAGCCAGTCAAGAGATACACCAGAATTGATATCGCTAATGTGTCTTTCTCAATCCTTTTGGCAGCAGAGCACCGGCCACAATTTGGTTTTACTTGAAGGACCATTTAGTACACTTGGAATTGACTTCCCCAGAGGTGGAAATACAGCCCAGCATTGGGCACTAAAGAGGACTGTTGTGGTTTAATCCCAGCAGGCAGTTAAGCACCACTAAGGCAGTTACTCCCCGCCCCCCTTAGTGGAATGGGGCAGAGAATTGGAAAAAAATAAAGTAAAACTCATGGGTTGAGTTTATAGGACAGAGAAGGAAGAGAAAATAATAACAATAAGAAGAACTGAATAGAATAATAGAATTAACAAAACAAGTGAAGAACAACACAATTGCTCACTTCCCGATGCCCAGTCAATGTGAGCTGTGGTGTTTCCCAGCCAACTCCCCATAGTTTATATGCTGGACTTGATGCCATATGGTACTGAATATCCCTTGACTCATTTGGGTCAGATGTCCCCTTCCAGGAACTTGTGCACTTCCAGTCTCCACTGGCAGGGCAGTAAGAGAAGCTGAAAAGTCCTTAGTATAAACACTACTTAGCAACAACTAAAACATCAGTGTGTTATCAACATTATTCTCCTCCTAAACCCAAAACACAGCACTGTACCAGCTACCAGGCTACTAAAGCTACTACTTTATTCCACCTGAAACCAGGACAGCAAGAAATCCTAGTTGGACACTGTGTCCAGTTCTGGGCTCCTCAGCATAAAAAAGATGTGGACCTGTTAGAGCGAGTCCAGAGGAGGGCCACAAAGATAATTAAAGGGCTGGAGGACCTCCCCTACGAGGAAAGGCTGAAACAATTGGGGTTGTTCAGCCTTAAAAAGAGAAGGCTTTGAGGGGATCTCATAGCTGCCTTCCAGTACCTAAAGGGGGACTATAGGATAGAAGGGAAGAGACTTTTTAGATTCTCAAACTGTGATAAGACAAGGGGAAATGGCTACAAGCTACAAGAGGGAAAAATTAGGTTAGAGATTAGGAGGAATTTGTTTACTAGGAGCGTGGTTAGGCACTGGAACAGGTTGCCCAGAGAGGTTGTGGATGCCCCATCCTTGGCAGTGTTCAAGGCCAGGCTGGATGTGGCCCTGGGCAACCTGGTCTAGTAATTGGCATCCCTGCCCATGGTGGGGGGGTTGGAACTTTAAGGTCCCTTCCAACCTCAGCCATTCTATGATTCTATGATGACACAATCTGCAACCCTCTTACTATTACTTTCTAGTTTAATAAATGAGGTTTTTCTCAGAAACAACTGTACTAGTCCAGTGATTGCTTCAATCTTTATTAGCTAAGTTCTTTTGTCCACTGGCAGGTTTGTTGCTTTCCAAATCGTCTGTTAATTCTAACCTCACTTTTAATAAACTATTGACAAAGCACAAGATCCTTGAACCTGTTAAGGGCAGATTGTCTAGAAAAATAAATGAAATTAAAGGAATTGGATGTTTTAGAAATGTCAGAGTGAACAAGAATCCAAATCCCATTAGTGACACATGCAAAGCCCTAGACAATTTGACACTCGATAAGCTAGTGTGGAGCTGAAGCACACACATGCCAGAGCATGGGGAATCTTAGGGGCACTGATCTGAGAAGCACTGTATTATGTGATTATTTAGAGTTCTTAACATTCCTGCACCAAGCATACCCCTAGACAGCAAAGCTAGGCAAATAGGAAAAATCCACAATATTATGCCAAAAGTTTATTTAGACAAATTGCATTATGGCAACATCTAGGAGGTTGAAGTTATTGTCTTCATAAAACAGGAAATGGGAAAGAAGAAAAACTTGGTTGGTCTGGTTGCTGCTCTGCAGAGGAATTGAGAGTCCCGCTCGGGGCTAAAGATAGCACTGAGACCTTTGTGTCTGCTCAGCCTCTGTAATTCTTGAAACTGGGACCTGCAGATTCTCAGAAGAGAATTTTTCTTGGAACCCTGAGCCCTGGCTCTGGACAGACTGCATCATGATGAATTAGGATACAGGAAGCTGAGCTCACATAAAATCCTTAGTTCTTTGCTAAGCAAATTTCCTTATTTATGAATTTTTTTCATGGAAAAGTTAAAGCCTTTAACATTTATACACAGTAAATAATATGCTATCAATTTCAGTATAGACAATTTAACTCACTATATAGAAAGTATGACTCTATGAAAATCCCCAAAATGCCCAAGATGACCTCTGCAGAGGATTTGAGGTATTACATGTGCATCCCAATCTTGCCATTCAGAGTCTCATAATCAGTGTTTGACCTAGACATTGATGTTTTCACCAAATTAGTTAACTTGAAGATGAATTTCCCTTTAGCTGCTGTACACCCTGAAGGAGGATTTGGTTTGCTTAATGAAAGGGAGGGGAGTTGCATGCCAGAGCAGTTTAGAAGCATCCTTTACTAGACTAGCATGTTTTACCACAGACTTTTTGGGTCAATCTGGATTCTTCTTAAAACCAAACTAATTGTACAAGCAATATGTGCCTGGCTTTGTAGCCTTTAATGTAAAACATAAGAATTCAAAGACTTGCACTGTCTTCTTCATATCTAATGCTAAGAAAGAATAATACTGTTATAGTCAAGAAGCTGATAAACAAAAGAGAATTTTTCGTTTATTTTTATTTTTGTTTCTGTGACATAATCTATTTTAAATTTATCACCTTTTATGTGAGATATCAGAAGCAGAATGTGATATTAGCAACTTGGATATGGATCACAGAATCACAGAATGTTGGGAGTTGGAAGGGACCTCCAAAGATCATCTAGTCCAACCCCCTGCCAGAGCAGGATTCCCTAGACCAGGTCACACAGAAGTGCATCCGGACGGGTTTTGAGTATCTCCAGAGGAGACTCCACAACCTCTCTGGGCAGTCTGTTCCAGATATGGCTTAAAACAGGCTTTTTGCTTTTGTTTTTGTTTTTTTTTTATTTCCACCACCAAAAATACATTTCTGTGTAGTAGAATTGCCCTAGCCCCAGGCTGGCTTGAGGACCAGCAACATTTTCTGTAGAACACAAACACTGTCTTCAGCTTTTTGAATGACAACTATGCTTCAAATCTTACAAGCAAAGTTTGGACCCCTCCAAGAAACAGGGCTAAGAGTCTATTGGCTGAATTTGGTTCAAACCTACAAATACCAGCAGACTCCTCAAACTACAGAACCGGCTGATTTTGTCCAAACCCCCCCTTTTCTTATTTGTGTCATGCAATCAAAGCTATTTGTTTTTCTAATGAATAAGATACTTCGAGGCTGTAGCAAGGAGTTTAAACCTTTTACTCCTTCTGCTTTGCACTTTAGAAGAAAAAGCAAAATTGCAGGCAACTGCAGTGGTGATATGCTGACCTCACATGGTAAAAGAAGTGTAAG
Source organism: Galbula dea (assembly GCA_013399015.1). Lineage (NCBI taxonomy): Eukaryota > Metazoa > Chordata > Aves > Piciformes > Galbulidae > Galbula > Galbula dea. Next base: position 46,240 of record VWZX01006705.1, read on the forward strand.
GGGAAGTTTGCTAGACATAAATTTGTCCATAACAGTGCAGAGCTGCAGACACCTAGCATATCTCAGTGTAGGGCTATCCAGTAGGTTCACTAGATTGCTCTACTGTGGATATTAACAGTAGTTGGCAACTGAAATATAGCTCAGCTCCTCACTGTGTGGCAGTGACTGGTCTCATGCTTGGTTTGATTTCAGTTTACAAGAAGTAGTAATTTCTCACCGTTTCCTTTACTTTGGGGATTTAGTTTGCTTGTTTCTGATCCTAGGCTACCATCATGTGGCCACTTTGAGAATCTTCCCAAGTTACAGAAACAAAGTGCTCAGCCTGGAAAACAGCAAGCTACTGCTTGTTTACAAGATGAAGGCCACATGTAGTTTTCACAGGGCTTTGCTTTAGTGATAATGCTGTGTCTCAGAGTCCTGGCCACATCTATCATCAAATAGGGGCACCTACACCCAATGCAGGTTAAAGCACATTTTTAGTACTTTGCTTTTTTTCTTCCTAAAATAAACTGAAGAGTGCATTAAAATTGAGTTAGGGCTAAATAGCCTTTTCCCTGTGATGACACCTGTGTACAGTTATTCTCACTGGCAGAGTAGTTATAGGTCAGAGTATGCAGGGACATTTCTTAGTCCTTAACTTAAACATTGTGCTTATCAGAAACAATGACCGGTCAAGGCAGGGTAATAGCAATTTTGGGAGAAGATGAAGTGTTGAATAGTCCTCATTTGATGTACCCTAAAAAGGCTTTAAGTGGGGGGCTGTTTGCACAAAAATCAGGTCCTTGTAGTTATCTACAGATCAGTTGTTCCTAGAAAAGTAATCCCAATACCATAGAGTGAGATTAACCTCTAATGTTCACAGAATCACAGAATTATCAAGGTTGGAACAGACCTCTAAGATCATCAAGTCCAACTGTCAACCTATCATTGTCAGCCACTATACCATATCCCTAAGACTAAACCATGTCCCTAAATACCTCATCTATTCACTTTTAAAACACCCCCAGGGATGGTGACTCCGTCACTTCCTTGGTCAGTCTGTGCCAATGCCTAACAACACTTTCAGTGAAGAGTCTTTTCCTGATATCTAATCTAAACTTCCCCTGAGGCAGCTTGAGGCCGTTTCCTCTTGTCTTCTCACTAGTAACGCAGGAGAAGAGATCAAGCCCCATCTCACTATAACCTCCTTTCAGGTAGTTGTAGAGAGAGATAAGGTCTCCCTTGAGACTCCTCTTCCTCAGACTAAACAACCCCAGTTCCCTCAGCCATTCCTCATAAGTCTTATTCTCCAGACCCTTCACCAGCCTTGTTGGCCTCCTCTGAACATGCTCCAGCACCTCAATGTCTTTCTTGTAGTGAGGAGCCCAAAACTGAACACAGCATTCAAGCTGTGGCCTTGTCAGTGCTGAGTACAGGTGGATAATCACCCCTCCGATCCTGCTGGCCACACTATTTCTGACCCAAGCCTGGATGCTGTTGGCTTTTGTAGCCACATGGGCACCCTGGTGGCTCATGTTCAGCCAACTGTCAACCAGTACCCCAAGGTCCTTCTCTGCTGGGCAGCTTTGCAAGGGGTTGTTGTGACTGAAATGTAGGACCCGACACTTGGCCTTGTTAAACCTCATCCCATTGGCCTCTACCCACTGTTCCAGCCTCTCTGGGTCCCTCTGAAGAGCTTTCCTACCCTCAAGCAGATCAACACTACCTCCCAACCAGGTGTCGTCTGCAAACCTACTGAGGGTGCACTCAATCCCCTGATGCAGATCATCAATAAAGACACTAAACAAAGCCATCAGCAGTTATTCTTTTTTTACAGGCAGCTAAACCCTGGGTGAAGCACTGCAGAGTGCATTGGCTTTATGGACATTTTTAGTTACATGTACACTGTTTTGATCAGCCCAAATCAATATGTGGTTCCAATGCAGCACTTAGATGAACTGAAACTATTATTTAGTCCAGTGTGAGAGGCTACTAAGGATGGAAAACAGTTCATTCTTGCTTTTCTCAATAAATGTATAATGTGTGATTTATTTTTAATAGCTTTCTTCCTTTTTATCTTTAGTTATTTTAAATTATAAGAATACTCCAAGAAACATGCCACTAGATAATGATTTTTCTCTGAAGTCAGCAGTGGTAGTATGTTACTGGTGCAAGAACACAGGAAGAAACCTGCTGCAATGGCTCATGTGCTACCATCACTTCAATGTACAAATGACACTTAAACCAGATAACTTTACATGTTTTGCTAATAAGCAGAAAGCAAAGTGGAAAAATAAGTTTCCTACATTTGAAATACAAAGTACTAGACCTGTTGTCAGGTTTGCTACTATTACCTTTGGATTCCAGATTCAAAGTCAGACTCTTTTCTCTTACATACATGCATGCTTCTAAATAAAGTTAAAGTTCTCAAGAAGCATTTACCTCCCTTTTTATTGTTAGAAAAGTATGCTTTTTGTAATATTCATCTTCAGCTCATGTCTGATAAACTCAAGAACAAGGGAGCAGCTCTATTCAAGGCATTAGAGAAAAAAGCTGTTGGTTCTGCTTTACACTGTGGAATTGCAATGTCTAGTGCTAACAGTAAAATAACACATGTTTTTTTCCATAAGTAAAGACAAAAAATAGTAACAGCTCTGGCCATTGAGTTAGTCATCCAGAGGTATGCTTCTTTCAAGGTATTTTGAAGAACTTGGGTAAGGTTCCAGTTAATGGTCATGTATTCAGAGGTGTGTTTTGGTCCCACAGAGGGAAGTGACACAGGGAATGGGCTTTTCTGAGGGGCTGTCCTGCAAAAAGGGAAGTTTCTTGAAGCAGTTTCTTATTTCTTGAAGCCCGTAGTCTTGAGACATCCTTCAGTGTTGATCTCTCCTGCGTCTCAGCCTAAATGATGCATAGGTATCCAGGATTTAACAAGCACTGAAATGAAGGTAAGCTTTGAAAAAAGAATGTAAATGTCCTGCTTCTTTGACTCTTCAGATAGCCAGAATTTTACAAGATATTTGACCTGTATTGTTTTGTTCAGCATTTTGAAATTGATTTCTACACTGTCTACTATCAAATGTGGAGGCTCTGGAAAATATGAATAGACAGCCTTAAATGAAACATAAGTTTTAAGTAGTCTTAATCAGGCTGCCCTAGTGAGTCCTTTTAGCTAAGACAGTGCATTATAGCCACGAACAAAAGGTTTACTTTGTTAATGATTGAACTTACTCTCTAAATTAAGCAAAACATATTCTTCAAGAGCACTTGAAAATATCTTTTTGGAAAATTTTAGTATTTTTTCCAAAGTAAATATTTTTAAATGCTGTTTCTTAAAACATTAACCTTTGCATTTAGGAAGCTATAATAATCAGCTTCAAAAGTTTTCCAAAATGACTTTCAAAAAGGAACAGATCTAAACTTCAGGAAACCTTCAGGTCTCATGAATTTTTAAAATGAAATGGTTCATTCTCTCCGCTCTCCAAGTAACAGCTCTTAAATTTTGTGAAGACTGGTTTCACTACTTTCATTTTTCTTGTCCTGACTTCTATTTCCCAGATTCACCAGGTGGGTTTTGCACAAACGGTTACAATATCTGCAGCTGCAGCTGGGTATAGAGTGGCAGCTCTCCTTATGTTACCTTCCCTTTCTCTTACTCTAGCAACCTGCAATTGTAAACTAGGCATTGAGCAGCAACCAATAGGCATTGGCTGTAGCTGAAGTTCAGCAATGAAAACAAAGGGAGAAACAAAAGACCAAGAAAAAAATGTAGAATGTTGAGTGTAACACTGCTTTTAAATATTAAGAATACTTTCCTAAAAAGAAAAAAAAAACAAACAAAACCCCAACAATAAAATATTTTTGCCAGTACACTCTTTAGACAGCAATATTTTGTGTTGTCTTTATGGTTATTTTTTATTTATTTATGGTTATTGTAATAATTTCTACCTCATTAGTTCAACAGGACAGCCTATAAGCATGTTTGGCTACAGTGCATTTCTCTAGAGACAAAAGGACCAGAAAGCCTTTTTAAAAACAATTTGTCAGGCAGTGAATTTTATTTTACATCCACTAGACTGGGTCTCAGCACCATATGCTAACATAAACCTCTGTGTAGCACAGGATTAGAAACACGCAATCCTGCCTCCAAATGTCTGAGAAGAGTTGTTCTGTCTTTCTGCTCATGTATGTTGGCATAAATGGAACCATTCTCTGAATGGTCATGAATCCAAAGCCTTTTATATGTGAAGAGCTTTTCTCTCCCACCTGGTCACCTTGGTCATCCTTATGTTGCAGTGTTTTCACTTATGGACCACTTAATTGAATATAAGCATAACAAACACCCTCTGGGCTCAGCCCAGCCGTCCATCTGCTGTTCTGAAACAGCAGTGGCAATAGGAGATGCTACTCAAATGTAACTCTGGCCACCTCCTGCAACCCATTCTCCACCTATTCCCCCAGCATCTACAGATGCTGAATTAAGCATGTTAAGAGTCTACATCCATCTCCAACACTTTTTAGTAGCTCTTCATATACCTGCTTTCCTTGAATTTGCCTAGTCCTGTACTCAGCCTGCAGACACAGGAGTAAGGTGTAGGAGGTCATTGCACACCCAGCAGAGAAGTGCCTCTCAGTGCTGTACAAAAGGTTCTCCTAGGAACAAGTCCCTTCTGGGAAACAACAACAATATCTCCCAAAATGTCTTTCTTTGACTTCACATTGCTTCTTTTTCTCTATGTTTATTTAGATTTGCTTTAAATATATCTTTCTTCTCTGTGCCTTTGTTTCCTCTTTCCAACTGAATGTATTTTTATTACCTCACAGATGATTTCCATTTTTGTTTCTAACACCAAAAAGTTGTCACTACTTGAAGATTTATTTTGTTCCTTTTCCTTTTTCAGGTCCCCTTTTGACTTGCATTAGCCACAAATATTTTAACTTGCTTAGTGTTTTCCATCACCTTTCCCTTTTTCTTAATTTAAATAAAGTACAAACACAGCTTCTTTCCTGGATACACCATGCAGAATTTACTCACTGTTTTGTTGGCTATGTTTATTGTGTGGCATACATACTACAGCTGAGATCAGTACCAGAAAGAACCAGGTGGGAGAATCTCTGCCTTAAAGCATTTTGTGATTTTTTCACAGCACTTCATAAACAATAGCAGCATTTGTTACATGACTTTCTGTTCACTGCATTGTGCCAAAATAGCTTTAGAAATGAAGTGGTATGTACCCATATTTGTGTAAGTGCATGTGTACGAGTATTTTCTTTTCCAGGTAACTTGATTGCAGTTTTTTTGGATGTGCTGAACTTTCATGCACTCTCCTGTCCACAATCAGTGTTAGTTGTTATATATCAGTGTATTATGAACACTTTGATATGGCTCCATGTGTCCTTTTGCTGATCCCTGGAAGACACATACAGAGTGTGTCTGAGGTTTTCATACTGAAAATGATCAGAGCCAAGATAAGTCAACTAGTTTGTATGCAATAGACCCCAAACATAGAGATGCATTAATTCTGTGGAGAGCTCAGATGGTCTCACAAGTTGCTTTACATTAAAGCAACCTTTGAACAAACACTCAGCCATCAGAGAAACAGCAGTTATGTCTTTCTAAAACCACCTTTGATCAGTGTGGAATCTGTTTGCTCTTTGCATCCCAAATTTACCAAACACCTGATACACTCTTGCTGATACTTGCTTTGGCAGGATTCATTTCTCCTCAGACAGTTAAGGTTCATATCCTTCTAAAGCAGACACCTAAACTAAGTATCATAAATATCAACCTGGAAGTGCCACTAGAAGCTAGATAAGTCACACAGACACAGCTGCTAGTTTATTATCTAGCCAAAGTTGTGTCAGGTTGTTCCTACCCAAACTGTCTGCTTCCAGTATCAGTAGTGTCATATTTGGGGTCTGGCCTAGCAATCTAAGCAGTGCTACCATTCAAAACCAGGCCAGCATGTCACAGGTGTCATCTTTGACCCCAGCATTCAGTTAGAGTAGGCTTAAATACAACCATCCTGGGAATAGAAGGTTCCAATCAGCAAGATCTGTTAAACATATGCAATTTAATATTGACTTCTTATACTTTGTACATCACTTATGTGGTTGAGTGACTGTTTCATGTTATTTTACAGATGCAAAATGAAAACATCATGTTCTAACTACTTTTTCAACCAAAACTGGAACTCAAGAGTCTGTTTCTTCAGACCTGTGTTCCAAAGCATTTGCTATGGCATGTGCTACAGTTGTTCCTGTCATGCTGATATTAAGTTTTTTCCAGCATAAGACACTATTTTCCTCTAGTCTGGCAAGTGGACAAGAAGCTGTAGTGGGTAAGTAAAGCATTAAGTAACAGTTCATCCTGTGGTAACCATCCCAGATATCTAATCTGGTAACCATCCCAGATACCTAATCTGAAGTTGCTGTCAAGGTGCTTTTTACAGCCCATAGAGGTACAGAGACCTGCTCTAGGAGAGGTGTCCAAGACAGGTAAAAGGGTAAAGGTAAAGGGTTAGGTAAAGGGTACCTAACATTTTGGGAGACCCACACAGGTAAACATGAATCCCACTGCTAAAGCCTGACACATTAAGCAGAGCTGTGAAACCATCTGCTCTATGTAAGAACAGAGATTTTGGGAGAGCTATTGGGTGTGTAAATCTTGCTGAGAGACAAATCCTTTGTGCATACAGTGGTGGGCATTCACTTGCCCTATGCAATACCATTGTAATTGCAGATGCACTTGGGCTACATAATGTTCTGTGGATTTCCAAGCATGAGTCAAGAGTCATTCTGTCTTGGAACAATAACCTGACAAAAGAAGAAACTGAGAAGTACACTGTGAAGTATATTTTGAGTTATAAGTTCTTCAATACCACTCAAGAAAGGAAAGTAAGTTGTTCAGTTGTTACATATAGTTTAAAGTGAAATCATCTACTACTTTATTGAGTAGATGAATTTGTATAATTCAACACTTAGTACTGTCTACCTTTATGCAATCCCTTCTTCCTCCTTTTAGGAAAGACTGCAGGAGAAGAAAAAGATAATACATCTTGAGTTACACTCTGGCTTTAATGCTAAAGTTAAAACACAACTTTTTGCAAAAGAATCAGAAGATATAATTAAGGAGAGTGGCTGGACAGAACTTTCTTACAAGGCACCTCCAGGTCAGCTATTTCCTACATGTTGTTAAGACATAGAAGGATTCATTATAATGTCCTGTCTTACTTGGAAGCACATGACTTCTGCAAGCTCATTATTATCTTATGCTACTGTTTTGGTATGGTTTTGTTAAGAAGATGACAATTCACCTTGGAATATTGCAGAATTATTTCCTTTATTAGACATGTTCAGATTCAGAGAGCTCCAACTCTGCTGAGCAAGATGTCAGAATGACCAAATCACTGTCTCCATTCTCCCTGGCAGCTCACATCTCTTGAAGATTGCCTTCTGTGTCATCTGGTTTGAGGAAATCTTAGAAGAACAGGGCTTTTCACCTACTACTGTGGTCATTTTTTTCTTTAAGTGAGTTTATAAGGGTTTTGATGGTAGTAGCAGATGTGCTTTTCAGTTCTCACTGTCCAAAAAAGCTGAAAGATTCATTTGTTCTCAGCTATCATTTATTCAAGATTCTAGAAATAAGTTTACATAATGGACTGGTAAAGGCAAACCTCACTTTGTTATTGGGAAATTCAAGTATAATAAACATCACTCTTCTTTTTCCCTTTTTCTTTGTTGCAGTGTATATTCAGAACCTTTCATGCATCATATATAATATTTGTTATTTCAATTGCACCTGGCATATTAAAGCAGAAACTCCTGAAGATATCCAGATTTCTTTTTCATACAAGTAAGGGTTTTGTGCTAAATAAGTATGAAGCCATATTTTTGTATCCAAGTCCTTGATTTACAAGACTCATTATTTCCTTCTCACAGACATGTAAGGAAAGATTTTGAATGCCAGCAATATATAAAAAATGCAAGGAAGAAAAATATTGGGTGTCATGTGAAAGAAATATATTTCCAACCATCAAGAAAGATCAATTTAAACATCACTGTAACTGATCTGAGAAATAATTCAAGAGGACTGTCTTATTACAAAGCTTTTACACCTCAGACAATAGGTGAGTACAGTGTATTACTTATTATGGAAAGTTAATTTATTGGTTATTTCATTGGTCTGGAAAGCAAAGGAAGGAAAGAGGGAACTGGAACAAAGTCAGAATATTAATTCTAAATTTTTATGTATTCATATCTCTGAGAATTTTACTCAAAGATTAAACAAAATAGATTATTGCTCAAAGGTAATATCATTGTTTATCTATACTTGGCATTTAAAAATATGGAGATTAGTGTGAGAAAATGCAATTGAAAAGCATTCTACTCTTCTTTTCTCCAGTTTTTCTCTTTCCTATCCTTTTTTTTCTGTAACACTGAAAAAGTCATGAAAATAAAGGAACATAAACACAAGTCTCATTCATAACTGAATTTAAAAGTATGAATGTTCTCAAACATTAGTAACATTTCCATTCATTCATGATGTCATTTTTCAGTTGAAAATACTTGGATAGTTTTTATTAACTATCAAGAGTTTTGAATATCATATAAAATTATTTTTGTTCTTTCTCTAGGAAGTTTGACTTAATCTCATAGGTAAAGAAATTCATCTGAGTTTCAGCACAAGCTGCAGATTCAAATATCTCTTAAATTACAAATACTTTGTTCATATTCCAGACCTGTAGCACTGGAATCAGTCATAACTCTAAGGATAGTCAAAACTCATTTAAAACTATCAACATTTATTCGGATTTATTCTGAATTAAATTTCATTTATTTAGTCTTGTATCCAGTTCTGGGCTCCCCAATTCAAGAGACATGAGGAACAGGGATTTTTTGTTTGCTTACATCTTCTCAGGACATCTTGCTTCCTCCATATCAAGTCCTTGCCTGATCATGTATAAGAGAGGGAGATTTCAGGCATTGCCACAGGCTGCCCAGGGCAGTGGTGGAGTCACTGTCCCTGGAGGTGTTAAAAAATGTGTAGATATAGTACTTAGAGTCATGGGGTTCTGGGTTCATGGTTCCAGTTCTGAGGTCCTCAGCATAAGAAAGATGTGGACAAGGGTCCAGAGGAGGGTTACAAAAGTGATCAAAGGACTAGAGCACCTCCCCTATGGGTATAGGCTGAAGAAGTTGGGGTTGTTCAGCCTGGAAAAGATAAGGCTTCAGGGGGACCTTATAGCAGCCTTTCAGTATCCATAGGGGATTACAAGATAGAAAGGGACAGACTTTCATCTGGTCAGATTGCAACAGGACAAGGGGGAATGGATACAAGCTGAATGAGGAGAAATATAGACTAGAAATTGGGAGGAGGTTCTTTACCCAGAGGGTGGTTAGGCACTGGAACAGGTTTCCCAGAGAGGTGGTGGATGCCCCATCCCTGGCAGTGTTCAAGGCCAGGCTGGATGTGGCCCTGGGCGACCTGTTCTAGTGAGTGGTGTCCCTGCCCATGGCAGGGGGTTAAAACTAGATGATCTTTCAGATCCCTTCCAACCTCAGCCATTCTATGATTCTATAGTTTAGTGGCATGGAGGTGATAGGTTGAAAGTTGGGACTTGATGATCTTAGAGGTCTTCTTCCAACCACAATAATTCTGTGATTCTATGATTTTGTAAGTACTTGTTGCAAACCTCATATATTGAAAATGACTTTCCAGGAGCTGGTAAGCCTTCAGTAACCCCTCAGTGAGAGATGAAATTCCATCTATTCTTTTGGAGTTATACTACCAGGCTTAGTGAGCAGTACTTTGAAAGAAAATTTCACTCACTGAATGCCATCTCTGGGTGTGCTAAACTCCAAACCAGTCAGCTGTGTATTTTAAGGACTAATGCACTGTGTTTGTTTTTCCTTAACATGACTATGAGAAAGAGTGTGAGGTACAAAAGGTCTCTGTGCTCTTTTTCTTTTTTTTTCAGAGAAACTGAATCCACCTCTCAACGTCTCAGTTTCCCTTGAAAGCAGAAGTATTAAAATTCAGTGGAAACCCCCACCCACTATTGGTTCTGCAAGTAACAAATGTTTTTTGTATCAAGTGAAAATAACAGGTCGTAAGGTAATGGAGTTTTTGGTAATACATTGGATTTGTATAGCATATCTGCCATAAAAACTAGGCATCCCTTGAATTTAACAGAATTAAACTCAAAACAAACTTTAAAGGTCTTTCATGAATAATCCAACTTTTCTTGTCTTCCTGGTCAACAATGAAAATCAACACATTTTATGAAGACTTTCATTGTGCTTGCATTGAAGTGGAATGGATTTTCTTTTAATTTTCATCTTAAGTTTAAATTGTACATTATATCACATAGATTATTGACATTGCTATAAATATCTTTTTTGTTATAGAAAAAGGAGTGTTGTTACAAATAAGTTTAGCAGCTATTTTGACAATATTTTTAAAGAACCTTTCCTGTGTCATTGTTATTATTTCTACGTACACCACTGAAAGACTCACCCCTGTTGTTTGCATATATTAGGTACATTTAAAAATCTTTCACAGTGTATCAGCATCTTCTCTTAGTCTTACCAGTAAGAATTAGAAGAGTGTTACAGTTTAGGTTACGCAATAAGGTGATTAAATGCTACATTACTTGGTGGCATTTTTAAATTACTTGTAAATAAGAGCTAGGATTGGCAAGCACCATGGCAAACAGGATTAGAATTTGAAATGTTTGGTAAGTCTGAAATCAACAAGGCAAAATTCAGTAAAAAGAAAGATTAGAAAGTACTCTAAATTAAGGAATTAATTTGTAGGCAGTAATACAGAAGAAAAAAGGTCTGTGGATTACACTTAACCACAAACTAAGTCAGTCATTCCATGTTATTACACAGAAGTCAAATATTATTCAAGTATATATGGCAGACATGCCACGTGTAAGATATGGGTTGTGACTAATCCACCTTTCTACCTACTGAAGTTTCAAACTGTGCTTTGGCTACCACCACTGAGTATAAATATGCTGAGAAAAGATCAGAGACCATCAGTGAGAGTTATCAAAATGAGCATAAGCTTTGCAAAGTGCTGTAGGAGTGGAAGACTGAGGGACATGGTCTAGAGTAAAGGACTGTAACTTATATTAACAATCTTCTGGTTAATAAAAGAGCACAGGCATCATACTTACCCATGCTAACTTGTCAGTAGGATAAAAAGCGACTGTGTAATTTCTAAGTGAGGAAAATGTAGAGTAAAAGTTAGGTAAAAATGTCTTAATTCCAAGGAAAGCCTAGCACAACAACAGGTCTCTGAGGCTGCTTTGGGGTGGCTTTGTACAGAGTTACTGACAATGGATTAGACATTCTCCACAAATGCTCTGGGAAGGTGTAAATGAAGGCTGCTGCACATCATGATGGCCAGAAGGTGGCCTACGTAATTTTAAAAGAAGTCTTTTTCAGTCCTGTATGTTGGAAATTTCCTTTGATGACATAAGTTTATTATTTGCTCTAGGAAGAAATTTTCAGGCATAGCACTTGGTTAGCACTTAACCCTCATAGTCATTTGCAGTTTGATTTGAAAGCCCAAGGACTTTCCCCCATTTTTACTTTGGAAAAACATAGCATGTGAACTTTTAGATCTATTTTTGGCACCAGATCTGGAAGGTCTTAAAAAGTGTCTAGGAAGAAAAAGAAATGGCATGGCACACAGGGTCAAATCCACACTTCACCTGTCAGTTTGAGAGCAGGGGATTACCTTTTCTTGAAGTTGGCCTTATAGTGTTACATCATTGTGCTTTCCTTACATTGAAGTTGCAAAGATTTTGGGCCCCTTTGTGTCTGATGCATACTTTCCGCTTCTTGGCAACTTCCTAAAAATATTTTTTAATTTTTATAAGCAGGAGCTTTCTCTCCTGCTTTCTTTTTTGTTCTTTCTTACATTCTTAATTTACAGAAGTTGGCTTCAGTTTTCAAAAGTGATGAATGATTTAGAGTTCTTTCTGGTTTAAACTCTGACACTCCTTGTGTGTGCTTATCTTTTGAAGTTAGGTGCTTTCTTTTATAGGCACAATTAAGGATATTTCAAGATAGTCATGAAAATAGGGGACATCCCTCACCATCAGTCAGTGGAAAAATGCAGCATTTTATTCTACCTGACAAGCAAACATAGCACACTGCTCACACCCAAACATTGAAACTTGCAGTTTCACACTTACTGTATTTGTATTTGTCCTACACTCAGTATGATAACAAAAGAAAGGGCAATCAGTGTTTTCAAATTCTTACTGCCCTACTCCAGTTGATGATACCTTCCATTTTCTGTCAGCTTCATGCTCTCCTCCATTTTCAGTCCTGAGTCTTAACATATGCCAGGTAAAAGTCAGATTGGTCAGGACAGAAAGACTTGTTCTGCAAATCTCTTCCTACTAGGTGAGAGAATATTTGACATCTCTAGATTTATATCTCTCTGAACTGCAATGTGAAATCACCTAAAGTAACACCCTAAACCTATCTTGATAGATTGTGGATGTCACTGCAGAGAAATATGAGTATCCTTTTCATAAGCCAACAAACAAACATGCAGCACAAGTGAGGGTAAAGAAAGAGAAATGCATAAGAAACAAGATTTGGAGTGAATGGAGTGAACCAGTCTTTATTCAAGATGGTAAGTGTTCATGTATTTATGTTTCATAACACTTACGATTAGATATGTTATTACCATTTGACATATTTACTTCATTGTTGCATCTGTTCTTGTCCTTGCTGTGCCACAACAGTACCTATAGGTCCATGACATGCCTGAGGCTCACACAGCTCTGGGTGCTGTAGGGAAAGGCAGTCTATGGTCTAATGAATTGTACTTCCTAGGTCCTAAGGTAGTCTAGCTCAGGGCTGCTCTCCCAAGGTAAATTGTATCTGACTCCTGACAGCCTTTAGAAAACAATAAAAGGTCAGCAGCCAAGAAGCTTAAAACACCCCAGGGACTTCCCTGCAATGGACAGCCCAAGCATCTCTACAGGTACTTTCAACTGGAGTTAGTAAGCCAAGAAACTACAGAAGTCATAATATTCATCAAATCAGGTAGTCCTTAAGGACTAAGACTAACATTTTGTACTACATCAGAGGCAGATGTGTTTCTGGGTGTCCTGGTCTAGGGAATCCTGCTCTGGCAGGAGGGTTGGACTAGAGGATCTTTTGAGGTCCGTTCCAGCTCCTAACATTGTGTGATTCTGTGTGATTCTATAATAATCTCTTATTTGACAGAGGCAGGAAATGGTTTAGCTCTCTCCTAACATATGTGGTCTGGCCCCTACAGCCGACTTCAATGCAAATTAAACAAGAGCCTTGTAATACTTTGCCTTCCCTTCCTGTGACTAGATTTTGACATTCATGTGCTAATAAGGGAAACTTGTGTTTTCTGGGATAAGAAAAATGCCTCCATATGCAGTAGCTTCACAATATCAGGCTAGGTAAAGGGGAATTAGTATCATGGAGTGTCACTATATTTATGGAAACTGATACATAAACTTGTCTCTGTATGCTGATATGCAAAAAAAAAAAAAAAAGCAATGCTGTTAGTAGTAAAAGAGAACAAAATAAATATTTTTAATTAATACAACAGAGACTGAATGTAGGAATATCTCTTTTTGATCTATTGAACTTCAAGCATATATTTATCTGAAGGCACAGGAACTACAAAGCTAGACATTATTTTTGCAATGGATTGAATGTAAATTCAGTCACAGGGTTTATAGGACATTGCCAGCCTACTCCATCAGGTGCCTCACCCCATCCCAGTGGTCTGTTGCCGTCTCTCAGCTGCCATCTTTGGTGGGCCAGATTAATTCATTTCACTTGGAGAAAGAAACCTAGTTGCTCCACAGGTTCACTGTGGTGAGGGAGAGAACATGTCTCAAGCAATCAGAAACTTGTATTGCCTTTTAGAGAGGCTTTTCTTCTCACTGAAGACAGAAAGCATAAGACCATAGCATGCTCAGCAGAGAGGTCTGCCTGTTGTCAGACCAGACACACCTGATGACTGTGGAGGCTTCCCTGGTGGGGGATTTTTTGCTTCCTCTCTGCCAGCCTCTCCCCAGAAGAAGGAAATGGAGCTGAAGAGTCACCTCTCCTGGTTCCAACCTACCAAACCTTGCTCTCAGCAGTTGCATGTCTCCTTCAACTGTTTTCAGCACTGCTGCTTTCCCAGCTTCCACAGCTTCAACAGCTGCCGTTGAAGCCGAACAATCACAGCATGTTTCCTCCACTTCAGAAAAGTTTAGGGTGGACAAGACCACCATTACCTATAAGTTGTAATCTCTGCATCTGTTCAGTGCAGCATTTTGATTTATGCAGCATTTTCCCTTCTTCCTTCTTGTACTTGGAGAGGGTCAGTGGCTTTTAGAACCTGAATCTGTTAGTATATTACAATGAGGGGTCACACGCTCAGGCAAACCTCTTGAAATATCTTCTTTGATGTCTAGAGAAATTTTTCTGTCCTTTTTCTTTGTATTCCATTGAAATGATTGTCTGCTTCTAATCAGGAACATGTATAAGTGGATGTTATGAAATGCATTTTAATTCAGCCTAGATTAAAAAAATCCTGGTATTACTAGTATCATTCATGGTAACTCCATGAAGTCATGTACCTAATTTCATAGACTTAGTGAATTGGAAAAGTTGAATCTTTCTGTGGAGTAACCTGAAAGGAAAAACTTCCATTTGGTACTTTTATTTTGGAATGTGTCAATTTTATTGCTGAAAGTCTTGAAGCAGTGTGCCATGACCTGCTTTTTGTTTGCTTCTACATGACATTCCAGTGTTTCATCTAGGAAATGTGCTACTTTTCTTTAAGAATGTCTTTTTAAGAGGCATTTGAACCTTCATTAAAAAAAGCTGAAACTTCAAAATGAAATAACATAATTCAAAACATTACTAAAATATTTGTTCTGAAATGTTCCTTTGACATGAAAAGAATTTGTTAATTTTCTCATGGGAAACACATTAATTCTCCATTGGAATTAGCATATGCCTTTGAAAAAACCCCACAATTTAAACTCAGCTGAGCTGTTTAGTATAGAAACTTTCTGCTAAAAAAGAAATGTTTAATCAGCTTTATTCATATAGAGAAACTCAAAATAATTGGTCTAAGTTTTAGAGCTGCTGAGCATTCATAGATCTCTTTGAAGTTAATAGTTTATTCGGAGGTGTTATGCATTTTTGCAAACCAAGCCACTTGTTTTGGTTTCAAAGCCCTGTTTCAAATCTGTGACTAAGTTTAAGCATTTCCCTCTGAAAAAAGCCTCACCAAAAATGGCCAACCTGAAAGAATAGAAGTGCTTCTTTTTCTTCCTCCTTCCCAAAATACATGAAGTAAGAAAACAAGAGAACCAAACCTCATTGTCATTTGGCTGATGCTTCCTCTTCTCCCATGTGTCTGTGTGTGTTATGGGGTTAGCAGAATGAGACAGAGCAATTACCTCAAACAACAGATATTTTTCAGACTATGGTTTCTGAGACCTCTTCTGAAAAGACAAGAAGGGAAAAACTGCCTTTTCATCTTAAAGGGAATCAAGATTAGTTTTGTATTTTAGCAGGACATAAAGGTTATTCTTACATACTGTGAGTTCTGCCCAGAGGTTTGAGAGTTCTTTTCTTGGTTTCATATAACATTTGTGGAAATTCATAATACCCTTGATTTAAACTACAAATGCATTCAAATGAGGAACTGTTGTTCAATTCTTTTGTTCTCTGAATTGGATCTAGATTGATCCTAGAAGCACTGTTTAACTGCCCCTGGACTATATTAACATTTCAAAGAGCTGTTCGAGTCTATTTTCCTTCAAAATACTTAGTTCAAAGTAATCCAAACTAGTTGTGGTTCTAAAGCTAGGTATTAAACAAAAAAATAAAATTTGCCAGACATATCTTTTTGAGACATTGTTATTTGGGTGTTTGGGGTATTTTGGAGGAAGGAATGCAAGGTGCAGAGCAGTAGTACTTGTTGAACAGTATAAATAGGTATTTCTTTAGGACTATGCCTAGCAGGGTTAAAAAAGGTAAATATAATGAAATCCAAATGTTGCTTCTTGAAGCAAAGACAGTATTTTTTTTTGATCAAAAGCTTTTATTTTCATTTTGCCTTAAACCAGTTACAGATGTGAAGGGGTGAGGAAGCAGCAGCAGGAGGGGCTGGCTCATGGTGTGTAGAGATGGGAGGTGGCAACAGCAGAAATCCAGAAGCAGCTGGGACAGTCGCAGGAGTGTCAATAACAGATGTGCAGAGGGTTTGTTATCCAGAAGAATCAAGACTGGCTGGAAGTATGCAGTGGCAAGAAAGAACATGACCAGTATACGAGACCACAAATCCAGGGAAAACAGGGGATAGAGTGTACTGGAGCAGAGGAAACAAAGGAATAGGGTGGATCAAGGCAGCAGCCAGGCTGAGGGGTAAAAAGAGGAGGAAGGAACACTGTTGAAGTCAGAAGCCCCTGTTTCCCCTAAAAAAGCTCCAGGAACTTTAAATCTGTGGCAGTTCAGAAGTAGTATGATATTTATGAGTCAATATATAATCCAGTCATTTATGGACTACTCTTTCCTACATTATTAACATTACCTTTCCCTCTTCTTTTCAAGACAAGACAGTGGACGTTATGCTGCTAAGCCTCACGTTGTTTTGTCTCCTGATTTTCCTTGGAGGTTTCCTGATATGTGCATGTAGAAGGTAGTGTCTATTTCTGGAAGATAGTATAAATTTCATGTGGAAGAGAGATCAGGGTGAGGGTGAACAAACCATGCAATAGATTAAAGTCAAACACAGACCTTCTCAAATAAATTAAGTTTACAAGAAGCAGTTTCCCATGCATTACTGACTGTTGTTCTAACAAGGGAACAGTAGGTGTAAGCACCTGCTGTAAGAAAGATACCCTACCCTGTCATTGTCACCTCCCATCACAGGGAGTCCCTGGAGCTCCAGCCTTACACCCTGCTCTCAGATGTCTTTCTGCCACTGTAACTGCTGCCTCTTTACAATCAGTATGAGTTTATGCTTTTGCAGGTTCTGCATTCAGGGCCAGCCAACATTAATCATGCCACGCTGTAACCCAAACTGAGAACAGTCTTTTACTTTAAACTGAACAACTTACAAGAAAGAAATAAAAAAGGAAAGTCAGGCTGATGGAAGGAATTTGTTTTGCTGCTTTATTAATATTAGCACAACAAAGTAATGTCTTCTTACACCCACTAACAGTTAAGGCAGCCAACTGCATCCATACCACTACCCTTCTGCCTGGCTACATAGTCTTTGTATTGACATGGCATAGAACGCTTTTTGAACTGAAAAATAAACTTGTTCAGGATAGGATGATAACTCAAGATGTCTTAATATGGAAAAGTGCAGTATGCAAATGGAACCTCTGTTAAAAGTAAATTGATTATTTAGTTAACAACTAAATATTATTCCTGCTTAAGATAAAAGATGTTATCATGTGCTCTGTCTTTAAGGAAACAAAGACAGAAGGAGCTGTAGATATGAAAGAGCTAATATAAAGACACAGAATAAATAATTTCCCCTGAGGCAAACAAAACATGTCATTAAAAGCCATCTGCATCTAAATGTAAAACAATATTCTGGTCAAATAATGAAGAGTGACTCTGGCCTCAAGAGAGCAATTCAGCTGGTAGATTTTTTGGTGGAAAATTTACATAGTACTCGAAACCAACAGAGAATCCTTTGTGATAAATCAATATGTTTCCGTGGTTCTGTGTAGGCACCACTCTCTCAAACCTAAATTCTGCCAGGCCTCAGCCAATGAGTTAAAAGATGTTTCCAACAGTATACATGCTCCCTGTCATCTGATGTTTCTTTCTTTGCTTATCACACTTTATAGGTCATGTTTTTAATTATGAAAAGCACATGTAGGAATAATTTTTTTTAACTGTAGGCATAGTAGCATGGCACAAGCTCTCAGTTTGTTGGAAATCAAATGTTTGTGCGTACCCATACAATTCTTTCAAATCTCTAGCAAGCTAAAACCCAGTCAGGCTGAAGAAGAGCTGGAGAAAAATGCTGAGAAAAATGTCTGCAGTTTAAAAAAAAGGGTAGAATGGTTTTAGAAATGATAGATGCCTGTCTAATTGGTGTATCTATTACAAAGCATCATTGACTGATCTGTTCCTGCTGACATATAATAGTTGCGTGTCTGTATCACTGTCTTGTAGGTACAGATGTCTGGAAGTTATAACCATGCCTGTTCCACATCCTTCAGATAATATCAAAACTTGGTTAGCTACAGAGAAAACTCACCACCAGGTAGTGTGTCTGTGTGTCTGTCTTTTTTCTCTTACTACATTGACAAGTATGATATTACTTGGGATGGGAATGGTCCAACATTATATTTGGAGCAACAGGACATTTTTAGGAAAAGCTTGGAAAAAGGTATGCATAATGTTTGTAGTGAAGCCAGGAAAGAACAGAAAGCTTGTGAAGGTTAAAGGACACCGATCTCAGTAGACAGGATGGAGAAAAATCCTCAGGGGAGTATAATTTCCAGTGTGACATGCAGTGTTTCAACATATCCACACTCTCTGGACTGACATTTCAAGGAGCAGAATAGCCAGTTACAGCATCACATATATAAGTGTGTGGCCAAGTTATCAAAAGGAAAGTTTTGTGGAGATCTGCAAGTCATTGGCTACGTTGTAGTTAATGTACACATTGCTAAATAAGAGAAGGCTCCACAATGCACACAACATAACCTACCTCAGCTATGCACCTATTACAGGATAAAATCAGAGGTATTTATTTTGAAAGAGTTGATGTGCTGAGTAAGGTCAGATGCTACCTTATCTCTTAGCAAATTACAAGTCTTTAGTCAACAGAGCAAACCAGAAAATAAATATTCAGTATTTGTGTGGCTAGTGTTAATGGAGCTCCTTGGCTGGTGCTTTCATTGCTTCTTATCTCTGTCTGTTATTGTGGGAGTTAGAGGAAAATATGTGCTAGTCAGGCTGTGGTCTAGATCCTCATGACTCTGGTTAAGCTACAGAGTGAACTGTGCTGCAGGAGGCAGGGTAAGATTGCCTCTTACCTCGTTCTCCTGAAACACGTGATGAGAAGGTGCAGGTGTGCTTAAACTATGCTTTTTGGGAGGGAAATATCATTGAAATAGAAAACTGTAATGGGCATTTTATCTGTCCTAGGTACTCAAAACATTTGTTCAGAGTCTCTGCAGGATTTCTATTAGTTTTTCTATATTCTACTTTATTATTGTGCTTACACTGCGATATCAAAATACCATCTAGTAGGACATTCAGCAATGTGACCAATAATTGCCAGTGTGAGCTGTTGTGCCATCTTCTCTCTCAGGGGAAAACTATATGCCTTCCAATATTGTGTTTTGTAAAAATACACCTACATGATTGTGAACTCTGACAGAAACCATGGATGATTTCAGTTGAAGAATGACAATGTGAATGGTGAGGCAAGAGGCATGGATTCTTTTGGCTTGTTTTCCCTTCTCAAAGACAAATTAATTGGAAAACTAATGTGCATGTGATATGCATTATAAATGACAAGACTCAAGTGTTTTGAACTTGCACCTGGAGTTCATTCCACAAGCTTTGGGCTAGCTCCCAAAAGCAGTTTGTGCTCCTCTTCTTCTTTGCAGTCATCATCTCAGAAAAGAAAAGCCCAAGAGCTCCAGAACTGGACTGAAGCTTAGTCTCTTATTCTCAAGATTGACACTTCTGGCCAAAATTATTTGACCAAATTTGACCCCAAAAGCTCCATATTTACCATCTTTTCTGTGCAAAAATCCTTTGGTGCCCTCTCACCAGTAATGTGCAAATTGTTGACCCCTTGTGGCCATCACATATGAACGGGCAGAATGTAAAGATAAAATCATCACCATCAAACTTCTGTTCTGCATCTCCCTCCACCTTACAAGTACATAAACCGCTATTTAGATTTTCTTTGTACTCGATATATAAATAAAAAAGTCACAGCAACCAATGATCACCACAAAAAGTATATTTAATATCACTAACAGAGAAAGAAGAGATTTATGTCCACCAATCTGTTACAACCACTGAATATACCTTTGACAGGAAGACCTCAGCATAGCTGTGTAATTACTGCCTGGATGATTACAACAAGTGACTGAGATGACTGTTGATGGCACTTCTAGGAAGGATAAATTGAATAAAACATATGGAACATATTAGTATCTCAAATATTGCTGATGCCTGAAATAGCAAATACTTTGGCTTTGGACATACTGTAAGAGTTAAGGTGACTGTGGAGAGTGGTGGGGTTTTAATCTGTTTTATCCAACAAATAAATATAATCTCTGAAAACTAGACTGTAACTTAGACATAAACTTTAGGTACATAGTTGTATCATCCTGGAGGGTGACAAGTGACAAAATTAAGGCTCAGAACAAGTAACTCATGTAACCTCTGTGTTCCAGTTACACGCCAGAGTAAGTAATCTGTACTGGACCCAGATACACAAAATAAGTAACATGCTTGTAACAATATTCAGAATTTGTAATACCATTGAATGCAGATGTTGTGCATAATGCAACTTTTATCCAACAGAAAAAAATGTCAGTGCAAATGGAGGTGCTCTCAGAGGTTACTGAGGGAATACCAGAAGAGAACAGAGATGAGAATGTTCGACAACAGGAACGTTTGAAGGAATCTGGATTAGAAGACCTGTGGGGAGGAGTTTCCTTTCTGTGAGCTGGACAATGTTTTGACATATCTAAGAATGGCTGATACTGAAATGTGTCTGAACTCAGTAATTTGAACTATTTTGAGCTCTGATATTATGCAATTCTTAAAATGAGTTTTGAATCACAAAGGCAAAGCAGTGTCTTACAGTTTGTCTCTAGCTACTACTGATCTTCAGCCCAGGAAAATTACAGCACCTCGAACAATATGATTTAATACTGAGGTCCTCTTGGGTTAAAATAGCACTGGAGTTTGTGGTTCATGATGCTGCAATAGCTTCCAAGTACTGCCTGATAGATCTAAGCTTTTGAAGATGGGCTGTTCATACAAATTTCATGCTAGCTCTTCAACATCTGATTGAACTGGTCATGAGAAATGGTGGAAGCAATTAATGTTTCTGGAAACAGCAGCAGGAGCTCACAAGGGTGGTCTAAAGCTCCAAAACAAATCACTTTCTGCTGCACTGCATTGTGTAAGCAGACATCAGCCAGAAAGAAGAGTCATATGTGAAGACATAAAGTCTTTCAATGTGATGGATTTATTCCTCTGCAGCTAGTAAAAGGAGAAAACTTTAGACAAGATAAAGAAAACAACGTTTTCAACTGTTGTGATTGTTTAAATAAGTGTAATTCAGAGAAGTTCACAACTGATTAACTATTGCTATTTATTTTCCCCTGTGCTTTTAAAGATACCTTTCTTGCCATTTCCATAAGGTGTTGAGCCATGCCAGTTCATTTTGTGGTACGAAACCATGACAGACTATTTTAACTCTTAGTGGAGGCAGTATTTTTTTGACTACAAAAGAAGGGATATAGGACCTTGATTTTGCAAGGAAGACATTTCTGTAGACTGTTTTTTTAGGCAGGAGATGCAAATAAATGATAGTTCTAATTTTCTGGAAGCTACCTAAAAAATTTTTGGTTTCATTATTCTTAAAATTTCTCCAAGTACAAAATAATGTTGTTGAAGGAAATATTTGATTTCACTTGAAATAGCATCTTTTGTATCCTTGTAGAGGACAATATAAAATGTTTGTGCTTTTGAAGCATGCAGTTTATAAAATACACTTCTGTACAGAGTTTTGATTCACCTGAATGTACTTTTTTAGGCAAAAAGTCTCCCTCACCACAGTGGAGAAGAGTGCACTCTTTCTCCTTTAATACTAAGAATGTCTGGTAACACCTCAAGAGCTCAAGCTGGAAATGCCAGAACCACAAAGGGACTATCACTGACTTTGTCTGCCATAAGACCAAGTTCATGACCTCAGGAAAAACAATCAACTTTACTAGGTAGTGTTACCTTTCCTGTTGCATTGTATTTTTTAGAGAAGGTGAAGATGGCCATACCTTTGAACATCAGTGCTCTTCTCTTCATACTTGTCAGCCTGATGCCTACACAAATCCTTAAGGAAAAGGAGGATGGTAGATATCAGGTACCGAATCAAGTTTCAGTGATGACAAGTCCTGTAATTTCTCCCTTCTCTGTCTTGAATGCAGATGGAAAATCCTGCAGTCAACATACTCATTTTTCTCTTGCATGGTCAGACACCATCTCTGTGGGTAGACAAGACAGTTCACCCCACCAGCCATGGTCCAGACATGTTTTCTCAAGAAGGGGAAGGAAAGAATTACTACTTCAGTTAAAAATGATTACAGGATGCCTTTAGAAAACAAGGGTCATGAACTTGCAGATTCCTTTCCTAGTGAGGATATAGAATTGATATAATGAAACAAGCAGAATATGTGTGAGCTAAGTGGGGTAGAGAAGTACCACACATTGGCCAAACACATCTGGAATCCAGACTTCATACAGTGAAATGAGACCACGGTGAACAGTATATTGTTCCTTAAAATATATTTTATATAGTTCTGGCTTGCAGTGATGAATCCCAAAACCAGTGCCAGGATTTAAAATAAAACAGAGAACTTGCAGATTAAACTAATTTATTGTTTACCTGAAAATAGAATAGTTCTTTTAATTTAAAATTGCTTTTCTATGAGAGACCTCAGTTTTGGTCAACACCCACAGTTCTTCCCACAGGTACATGACAACCTCCAGAGACACACCACATAAAATGAAATATTATAATATCAGTTGTACGGAAACATTCAAATTTGATGATAAAAAACCCAGTATCTGGACCTTTCTGAGGAGCATTTGACCATTTTTTTAATACAATAGTATCTTTTTTCCTTAAAATAGGAATATTATCCTAAACCTAGACCTATTCTGCAATAGTGGATTAATATGCAATATATGCATACAGAAGTATAATTATCTAAAAGCAAAACTGCACCATCCTCAGTCTGGCAATAAACACTTAAAAATACACAAAATATTTATCAAGTTCAAAGATGACACCAAGTTGAGAGGTACAGCTGACATGCCTGAAGGATCCTATGCCATCCTAAGGGACCTGGAGAAGCTCAAGAAGTGGGCTTGTGTGAACCTTATGAGGTTCAACAAAGCTAAGTGCAAGGTCCTGATCTTGGCCTGGAACAAAGCTCAGTGTCAATACAGGCTGAGAGATGAAGGGATTGAGAGTAGCCCTGCAGAGAAGGATTGGGGGCACTCATGGATGAAAAGCTAGACATGAGCTGGTAATATTTGCTCGCAGCCCAGAAAGCCAAACGTAACCTGGGCTGCGTCAAAAAAAGCACGGCCAAAGCAGATCAAAGGAAGTGATTCTGCCCCTTTACTCCACTCTACTGAAACCCACCTGGAGTACTGCATCCAGCTCTGGGATTCCCAGTATAAGAAATACATGTACCTACTACAGCAGCTCCAGAGAAGACCCACTAAAACAGGGGTTGGAACACCTCTCCTACAAGGAGAGGTGGAGAGATTTGGAGTTGTTCAGCCTGGAGAAGGGCAGACTAAGAAACCTTATTGTGGACCATTTCTGCCAAGTACATACAGCACACATGGAGTGGTATTTGTGTTTCTTCCTGAGCATCAGTAGATCTCAGGCATACCTTATTGTAGCTTCTGAAGGCACAATAACCCCTTCCCTTTGCTTCAAAAGGAGGATAATTACAAGATGACTAAAGGAATCAACAAAGCAACCCTCAGACTTGGGACTCTGTGCAATGACTGATCAGATTGTCCATTGCTGCCATCTACTGTACAAACAACCTACTTCTAATGAGAAATATTCCTCAAATTTTCAAGCTGGTTTTACTCAGGACTGGTCTGCCACTTCAACTGCACTAGTGTAATTAAAGACATCTCTCTGTATCTTGAAGAACTAGCCTTAGATACAGGATTCTTCTCACCTAATTTTAGCTTCCTTGTTCTACCAGCACAGCAAAAGAAGTCACAGTTAGTATTAGGAATAATTTCTTCATCGAGAGGGTTATCAAGCATTGGAACGGGCTGCCCAGGGAAGTTGTGGAATCACCATCTCTGGAATTGTTCAGAAAAGGTGTAGATGTGGTACTTGGAGACATGGCTTCTATTTTTGTATTGATTATATTTTATTGATGTGATTGTTTTTCTATGGTATTTTGTGATTGTATGTTTCAGACCTACATTATTAAGCCATTAGGAGCAATTTTTATCAGAAACAGCCTGATCAAGAGCCAGAACAAAGAATCTCCACAGTGTTTAGGCTAAAGTCTGAGTTTTCTTCTTCTCAATATAAAGTGGAGAGGCTGCAGGACAAAAGCATCTAGCTTACATGTAATTGTATACTGTTATAAGTTTTACCAAAGGGAAATGTATCAAAGAAAGAAGAAGTGTACAAGTGTGAGCGATATGTGTATGCATGTGGAAGGAATGAGGACAAGGAAATGCTGCCTCTATGGAAAAAGGCACCACTATTCCAAGCTGATGAGTTTGTGAAGTATGAGGCACTCAGGGTTATAGAAAAGCTGTAAATTATTTGCATCCTTACATCTGTCTTCATGCAAACCAATAAAGAATAAAATGGCAGAATGTCTGTCGCCTTTATAAGACATATTTTGAATTCCTTTAGATTGAAGACAGTGTATGTTAAAGGATAAGGCTGTGCCTGGTGAGGTTAGTCCTGGTAACTTGAAATGAAGAGACTTGAAGATAACCTGTTTGGCCAACTTATATTGCTCATCTCCTGCCATATTCTTTGCAGAGGGACTTGTACTGATAGCCACTCTCCCAGCAGTAGAAAGGGGGGCATGGTTGGCTTTGCAAAAGCACAGAAGTGCCAGGGCCACCTCACTGCTAAATGACAGGCAGCTTCCCTCCCAGTTGTGAAGCCATGGGTTAGTTGTACCAGCAGAGGGAGATTTGGGGTAGAGATAGCACATTTCAGATGATAGTGAAAATATGGTGATTATCAGGCTATGGTGATTACTCATGTAGTAACTCAGTATAGACAGATTTCTTTAAATGTTACTTTTCTAGGGCACCTCAGCCCCAGACTTGGGTCATTGCTGCTGAGATGGTACTTTGAAACAACAGGGAGCTCTTCTCCCTAAAAATAATCCCTTTTTGTTGTTTTATGCCCTTTATTTTTCCCCGTGTGACTAGATTTTAAACACTAGGTGTCAGTCAGTCACCTCACAAAAGCAAACTCTCAAGTCATAGCACATTCATCTTCAACAGTAAAAACTTCTAGAGATAGAGTGTAGATTAATAAATACACTAAGTAATAAGTGCAGCAATGCCAAAGCCAGGTAAGGTGATTATTCCATAGGGCTGTTAAGCAGCTACAGAGATCCCAGAGCCATGAAATTTGGAGAAAAACCTTTTGTAGACAGACTCTTGCACACACAGAATCACAGAATATTCTGAGTTGGAAGGGACCCACAAGGATCATTGAGTCCAACTCCTATTTAAGCACAGCACAACCCCGAAGTCACACCATGTGTCTAAGAGCATTGTTCAAGTGCTTCTTGAATTCTGAGAGACTTGGTGCCATGACTGTGGTGAGTATTAAGACCATCTCCATAAAAATCTTTGTTAATCTGTTGTCTAATGCTGCATGTGACTGGTAAATTCCTCTGACAAATCACCCTTGCTCCTCCAGCTTCTGGAGTGTTTCTAAAGAACTTGTGTTTCAAAAGAAAGGACACACATCAGCTGGGCTGAAGAACAGGAGTTCAAGCAGCACTCTTCTCTTCCACACTTCCTCATAGCTGAGTTAGGGCATTTGGTAAGGGGTTGTGCTACTGCATTTCAAGAACTTTGCCATCGAACTTTGTTAAGTTGTGCTTTTACAAATTAATACTAAAATCACCTTTGCTAATACCTTTGATGGTGATACTTTAAGTGATCTAAATTACTCATTCTGTGACAGTCAGCAGGTTCCTAATTCAGGATCAGTGACAAGGACCCAAACTAATATGCCCTCGCTGAGGTCCCAGCATGGATATGTAAGGCATCATCCTGCTGCTTCTCCACTCTCTGATTTCCACATCCAGTTTTCCCTTCAGATTGCATCATGAACCTGTCTCAAATGCCCATAGTTCCCCTAGATGTTAGAGCACACACATCATGTGGGTCATCTAACCAACATCTGAAACTTGGCGTTGTAGTTACAGAGTTTTTAATTATTCTTTTCAGCTACATTTTGATTCAGAAATCTCAATAATCCTCCACAAATCCATCACCTATTCTTGAAACACATTCACACTGTTTTTCTTTCCTGAAATAATACATGTTTCTCATTTCACTCAACCACTTTTAAGACAATGTCACAGTGTATGAAGAAATGTATTGTACAAGTCTGATCTCCACTTTTTTACGGATACATTTAAAATTACTGAATCTCTATTGTGAAACTTGGAGGAGAAATATCTTTTATGACATGCAGACCCCACAATATACTTTTTTTTCATCCAAACTGCAAGATCCCAGGAGGCTAGGCTTATGCTGCTCTTGACTATCTGATCCTGGGGTACCAAAGGTTTGGTTACTGCAGCTCCCTCCCTGTGTCAGCCTATAAAGTGAAGGACAGTTGAGAATAGAGTGTTAGAAGAATCAGGTAATAGCTATCAGGCTAAAAGAACCCTGCTGGATTTTTTTTCTGCTCTCTGCTTTGTGAGGTAGAATACAGCCATGTGCAGGACTACCCCATGAGAGCAGTTGCATTTCCACCCACTCTTCACTCACCCTGCCTGTGCATAGGTCACTTCAGAAGGTGAGGGGACTGGAGAACCAATTCCTTTGATGTCTAGACTTTCAATGTGTTTGGGTCTTTTTAATATTATTTGCTTTATTTGATCTCACATGGTCTCACATGTACTTTTTTTTTTTTCTGGTGATGGGAAGAAATAGCAGTGAATTAGTTCCTCATCTATGTACCTGTCTTCCTGCTGTGATCATTTGGCCATCCTTTCTTGTTCCTTTTACTTTAGGGCAGTTTTGCACCTGTACATCATCATGATGACCATGGCAGCCCTTCAAATCCATAAAAACTAGATGTACTTGGATGGCAAGCTTTTTACCAAGACAAAAATTGCCTTGTGTGGAGCAACATGCAAACACTTACAGCCAAATTCATGGCTCTTAAGTGAGCTGCCCCTGTTTGAAAACCAGAACCCCTTTGTAGCCCTTGGAGAAAGACAGACACTCCCAAAGGATGACTCTTTCCACCAGAGGATGTCTGTTTCTTCCTACTTTTTTTCCTGGTCTTGCAAGAGCTCCCTCTTTCTTTCCCCCTTACTGGAAGATCTCTAGCTCAGCATGTAAAGTTCATTAAAAAGAGCTGAGCTCCTGCCTCTTTTCTTTTGCATCTCTTGGCAAGGGGAAGAAAATACATAGTCTTCAGAGTGTAGATAATCTCATCGCCTTTTCCAGGGGTGTGAGCAGGGGTGGCCTAAACCACCTTCCTGGAATCTATTCTCTAGAAGTCTATAGAAAATTCCTAAAAATGGTGAACAACATTAGAATATAACCTGGCACAGTAACAATGTCCTACAGCACAGCTACCCATGATTTTGTCCAGAAGCATATAACCTTCTGGGGCTTATTTTTAATGTCCATGCTGTCATGGCTCTTACTGCTGGGTTGTGAGTGCAAGCACAGCACTGGCTCTGGCAGCTCCCATTTCTGCATGAGGACACTTGCCATGCAGAAGTGTCATCTACAACTGATGAGCACATTTCATATTTTGACTCCCTCCTCTGTCTTCTTCCTCTCCCCTTAGAAAGAGAAGTTCTCATCCAAAGATGCTGCCTGAGCAAGGAGGTAAAGCAGAGAATCCATATTTTTTAAAAACAAAACTTTAAACTTGCTCAGTGTGTTCCTCTATCTTTCCTTTGCTGCTTGATAAAGGAGATAATGAAATTGAAGATAAGAGAAAAAAAAGAAGAAAAGGCCTATCTTGATTTGTTTTGTTTTGTTTTTTTCCCCTGCAAGTACTGTGCCTTTAGTGTCACTAAACTTTGTTTCCCTTGTTTAATGTAACATTGACTTCAGTAGAAATTATTAGTCATTTGTTATTTGTCGAATTTATCATTCTTACTAATCTGAATTTATTCATCCTTAATTTAAGTCTGTATTTCTACACAGAACTGGGGCTTGTTCCTTCAATGAATAAGTGGGGAAAATCTTGACTTTCATAGTTGATAACTGCTAAAAGGGGAAAAAAACTGGAAAAATTCCACTTTTCTGGCTTGCACTGAAGGCAGCAATTTATACCAAGGGAAAGCAAGATAAAACTGATGCATTTTGTCATTCACCACTGATGGCAGAAGACTGGTGAAACAATGTTTGAAGGGACTGGGCATTCAGGCTGACCCTGTGAAGGTGTTCCAATTTGATCCTCTTGTCACATAAGTAAACCCAGAAAGCTTCTGCTCTGAAAGCTACTCAGTTAAAATAACATATATGGGTTTGTATGGGAGAGGGGCAGTGCAAAGGAGAAGCAGCAGAGGTGGGAAGCTTGTATTTATTACTTCTAAATCACTTAAAAGTAAAATTTGCTCCCTTCAGAAGTGTTTTCAGTCAGCAATGCAAAGAGAGAGATGTCACAGACCAATCTCTTGTGAGTGTATGATCCAAGAATCCTTTTTTACTTAGGCTCTCCAAGACTAGTTTTTATGACTCCTCCATATCACTGAAGCTGGATGCTGATGGTCAATATGTGACATCATCTTGGTCAACAATTACAATCTTCTATTGTAAGCCTGTAACTGAGATTGGGCAAGGGTTGGCTCAAACATTATTTCACTGCAGCTATCCATGGATTGCTAAAATTCTCTGCAGCTGAGTGGTTTTCAGAAAAGACAAGCATGGGATATAACTATCTAGTTATGAAATGTCAATGCAGCAGAAAATCTACTTTGCTTGCATTCATGCTCTATCACACACAAACATCAACTTAAAGAAGAAAATTTTCAGGGAAAGCAGATACAACTTTTCAGCATGATTTCCCATCCCAGTACCACATTTTAAACTGAAGAGAAAAGATCATGTTGCAAAGATGTTCTTTAAGAAAAGCAGAATCCTACTTTCCAGCCCCCTAAAAATGTTAGCTTTCTATGATCCCTCCCAGCCTCTATTTGCCTTCTAAAAAATACTAAGAAAAAAACCCCTCACCTTAATATGCATTCTTCCCCTTTAGTTCTAATTTGATAAGAACTGCCACCCTCCACTTGCCATATGTCTGCTGGCCATGGCCGTCACAAAGTTAATGCTGTTACCAGAAATCAGATCGATTTAACCCAAAACATGTGTTTGCCTGTACAACAACATTTTAGAAAACTGCTTCTATTTCCCCATCCTCAACTTTTCTATGCTTTGTTTGTTTGAAAACAACATTTGAAATTCAATTACATTTACTGCAACTCTGAGAAGGGCCTCTGCTTCCTTGTTAAAACAGCTCACGGGGAAAACAAAATGAGGGCTCTCAAGAAAACAGCCAAGCTGCTGCTGGAGCAAGAAACTGTAGAGGTTGTCTTCCCACTTCTTCCTTTAAGCAGATTTGCCTATTTAAGAACATTATCTTGTGCATTCCTCACTTCCAGTTAGTCTTGCACTGAAGAGTCCTCTCAGCAGTCAGTAGTAACTGAACCCCATATATGGGGTTCACTTGAGAACAGATGGAAGTAGTTGTAAAACACCACAAGACTGACATAAATTAACATAATTCTGTATCAAACAGTAGTATGCAAAAAAGAAGTCTGGGGTTTGTGAAAAAAATACTAAAAAAAAAAAAGGACTAAAAAAAAAAGTAAGTTTCTTCTTTTGCTTCTTTCTCTTGAACTAGTATTTTTTAACAATTTCAAACTAATTTAAATATACGACTAGAAATGAATACACTTCACACGCCAAAGCTCTTCATCAAGCAAGAGACAGATCTTTAGATCTAATCCTTGCATATTTTTATGAAGGCAGCTGTTCTGGGCAAACAAAGTTGCCTGAACTTCACCAACCAAAACCCAGTCTGGAAAATCTGCCAAAAGGCAAACTCCAAAATGTTCTACTGTCTATATATACTCACCAGAGATGCATTTTACAAGTGCTCAGAAGATTTATCTGAAATCAGATCTCTCACGTTTGAAACAATTCAGTCTTTGTGAAAAACACAGCAATGCAAAATGTTGACCAAAATAAAAGAAAAAAATAGTTTTAGATTTCATTTGTCTTTTTTCTACAAGAAAAGTTGGCTATTAAAAATTATTTCTGTCATAGTCCCATTTTTAAGAGGAGCATTTTAATATTAAAAAAAGCCTTGTAGGGCTGTTCAGGAGTATGCAGTGATCCAAAGTTTGTCATGAAACATATTGTCTTTTATGAAAGGAACTCACAGACCTGGGAAAGAAAAAAAAAAATCCATCCCTGAGAAGCTTTTAGCAGGCAAAAATTTTACAGCTCTGCAGCAATCCTAAGGCTGCACAAAGGCTGCAAAACAATTGCTAGGTTTAACATAAGTACATTCATCAGAAAGGCAGTGAAAAGAGATGTACCACAGGAAGAAGTGATATGGTCTTAAACCTGGTCAGAAAGAGAGAGAACTGGTGTCAAGTATGAACTGGAATGGATAAAACAGATTAACCTTTGAAGAAACTCCAAATAAATTACTCCTCTTTTCTGAAACCACGGTGAGCCAGGGTGACTCATTGTTTCCTTCAATTTGCATACAGATGATATTAGGATTTAGGCTAAGCAGACCCAATGTGTTTTCCTTGGGGAATAGGGTAGGGGAGGAGGAGTGGGAGTATTTTGAGAGTTTTATTATGGTTTGTTTTGCTTTGGTTTGTTTTTAAAGAAAGAACTAGACTGTTTTCACATCTTTGGGAGCCCATCAGCATTCCAAATACAATTATGCAACATGAAGCTCAAGGGCTGAAATGCTGAATGTCAATGCTGAATGTGAATGCTGAATGTGAATGAACCTGGGGCAGAAAGGAGGACAGCTTAGGAGAAATACTTCAGGTCTCCTCTGCTGAGCTTTCCACTCAGGCTAAAGAATTGATCCCAAATCTTTCCACCCTGTTAGATATTCCAGGGACTTAACTTTTGTCAACATATTCTCTTGGGTTTATAGACGTGAAAAAAATAAACTTCTAATAGCCCAAATAATTCAGCTGTAACCAGGACCTGCAGGCAACTTTCTTATTACATGAAGGTAAGTCCCTCATGACTTGCATGCATAGCCTTGCACACCTGAGCAGTTCAGTTGAAAGGGATTCTACATCCTCAGTGGGAAAAAACAAATTTGGGAGGTTGAGTCTGGAAGAAATATCTTGCCAGTTCTGTGGCTTTCATTCGAGAGTTCTTCAAAGAGTATTTTGCTATTGATTTCATCACTTGGAACAGTTATAAATGTTTATAAAATAAATAGTTTATAATTTGAACAGTTATAAAAGAACTTGTAAAACATATGATATATAAATAGGCTATAAAGTTCTAAAGTAAGTTGTTCTGGGTCTTCTCTTTATATTAACATACCTGATTAACAATTATCAATACCTAATTAACATTTGGCCAACAGCTAAAGCCACCACCAGGAACAACTAAATACAAGCTTTCACTTTTCTAGTTGACAAATGAGGATTATAGCTTCATTCAAAGCACATGCCAGAACAGAATTGATATTTTACATACACAAGCCATTTTGAGTCTTAGAAAACCATCCAGTGGTGAAAGTACTTGGAAAGACTCTGCATGATCTGGGAGTTATCACCACCCAGGTGATGTGGCACCAGCTGAGAGCACTTCTCAGACCTCCCATAAAAATGCAACCTGGCAATCTAAGGCTCCCAGGCATCCAAAAGGAGAAAGCATCAGGTATCCTTCTGGCTAAAATGTTGGGTTCAGTGTGTTGGCTGTTCAATTCCTCCTGCACCCTACAGTATGTGGAACTGCTTAGTAAGCCAGTGGGCAACCAAATATCAGGAAAAAAATTAAGAGCTCTCCACAGATAACTCTGTTTTCACAAGATCTGCACACAAAACTTGAGGGGTGCCAAAGTAATAAAAATGACCTTTCATAAGCTTAGCTAGGCATATGTCTGATTTTACTGAGCTTATTTAATTTTCTAAATCACTTTGGGGCATAAGCTGGTCTAAATGCAAGAAATTCATATAATGAAACTAGAATTTTATGCCTAGAAAAAAATGCCAAGATTCATAACCATTCCCCCAGCTAAATTCCATTTTGCCTGATTTTCTGAATTAAGTGGTGGTAATTATGTGCCTAATATGCATTCCTAGTTAACATGCTTGTCTCTATAAATTCAGTAATTGCTTATTCAAACAAGGCAACAGGCATGTAACACATAATTGGCATGCACAATTACCTCATTTGCATCAGCAGTCACTGTAATTTCATGTCACACTGATTATGCATGAAATCATGAGTGTATTTTGGAAGACATTTGAAACCCAAATGCAAAACAGAGACACAACATAAGTTTCTAAATCAATAATCTTTTCCTTTCACCTTTAAAAATACTTTTTCTTCCATGGTGTTATTCTTCTATTTTTGTGTTTTTGCTTGTGTTTATTTATTTATTTTACTTTCCTTAGCCCACAGGCCTGTAATCAGGTCTGTAAAAGTTTGTGACCAGCTAGTCCCATGAGAAGGATAAAGTTCCTGTGTCCAACAGGGTCAGCTAAATGGTGCTGATGTTCTTCCATGGATGTTGAAAGAGGCCTAACATTTTCAATAAGCAAATTTTAATAAGCAGTGGCTGCCTTCTGAGAAGGAAAGTTTCCTCTAAACATAGCTGATATTAGTGATGACTATGTATTTGATCCTCCCAATTATTGACATTCTGATTGCTGTGTTTTCATTAAAACCCATTTAAAACTGTTATTTCAGTTATGATTTAATTTTCCACTTAATTAAACTGGAACTTTGGAGAAATTACCATTTGCAGTTCTTGGTGGTTTAAACACTTCAATGATTTCAATACATATAAGTTTAATGAATGTTTTTCATCTGAATTTTGTTTGCTAATTGAATGAATATATTTTTTTTAAAAAGGTTGATTTTATTGATGGAACAAGTTAAAGGAAGCTGTGCTCCATTTTTCACTGTGGAACATAATACAGGGAAAAGCAGAGGATTAATTTAACAAGGTGAAACACAAGTAAGTGTAGCCTTGTTGGTGTCTCCAGGATGGGAGAGGTGGAGATGATTCAGCATTTCCAGTGCCTGCACCTAGCTCTATCATGCTTCTCAGCTCAGCTTGGCATGAACTTAAATGTTCATTTTTAAAATATAGCTAACTTTCACCTTTTGAGTTACACAGGCATTCAAAGTCATTTTATTGTCCTCTATTCCCTGGAATATCCCCACTTGAGAGCCACAACGTCTTAAGCTAGTCCAAGATCTTAAGTAGTGACAGCAGAGTATTAACTTCAGTAGATGCTATTTTCTCTTAAGACTTTATCCCCACACAGTTCATGCCCATTCTCACACTAGTAGATGGATGTTCAAATGGCTGTGACCTCCTGTGGAAGAGGCTGTTTGAAGCCTGAGTGCAGAGATGGAGCTCTTGCCTTCCTGGAGCTACTCCCAGCCCCACACTCAATGGGATCCTGGGCAGAGGCTGGTTCCAGTAGACTGTGATGCCTCCCTGGGACCTCCCTGAGAGGCTGGGACTGGCACAATCAGTAAGTTAAGACTCTTGCCATCTAGTGCCATTTAGCCTATTTCAACACAGCCTCCACTGGCTGAAACACTAGCATCCCATACCACCAATGTGGAAAATCTGCTGGGATTTGGTTTTTTTCAATTTATAAGTCAGTGCATGTTGTAACTGGAGCCCAACTTCTTGACATGAACTCCTAGCTGGAAGGTTATAAGCACTGGTTTTGCTATTGCTGTAGCTCAGACCATTGCAGCCATGGAAGATGTAGCAGGAATGGTCTGTCACTTGGCTTTTTCTGTAGGCAACTGTAAACAATGACAAAAATCTATTTAATTAATCTAATTTGTCTCAGGATATCCAATTTAACACTCAGCAGCAGAAAAATGCAACAACTGCATTTTGTCTTAACACATGAAAACAGCTGCATTCATAAGAAGTTAATAGTATGGAAAAAAAAGATTCATTCTTAATGTTCTTATCTTAGTTTCAGCATCTCCTATACAACTGCATGTGCAGATGCTTCTCCGGAAGAGCTCTGAAACTGAATGCTTATCTCCTCCCCATCAATGTCTGCAACAGTGGAGGGAGGAGGGGGAGAGAAGCTGCCTGGAAATTCCAAGGTGCATTTCAGAAGAGTTTCCCAGCCATTTGGGACTCACCAGTACGCAAAGGAACCTGTAACACCTTACAAGAACACCAGCATGGAATCCATGCCTGTCTGATGTCCATCTTGTGCCTGTCTTCTTCATGCCCTAGTGATGATTTGAATATTGCAGGCAAAACCCTCTTGGCTCATGACCTGCTTTCCTAGAAGGCTTATCCCTCACACAGCACCCTTGGGGATGAATACCTATTCTCTACAAACACAGTAGCAAATCAAGACCAAATCTTATTCTTTCCCTCCCTTGATCTTGTTCACACATTAAGTGCAATGTCCAATTGCTTCTTAAACTTAAGAAGAGTTGATGCCATGACAGCCTCCCTGGAAGCCTGTTCCAATGCTCCACCACTCTCTGGGTAAAGAAGCTTTTTCTAACATTCCACCTGAAGGAAAAAGTAAACTGAGACAATTTGTTTTACTGAGCTATGTGGTGATCAAAGACCACGTTTTACACTGCTGATGAAATAATAGGAAGGGGAATAAAAAGAGAGGAAGGAAGCTGGTGAAATTCTGTAAGGACACTGGAGGTTGCAGCTGGCAAGTGAAGCCACCTCTGAGAGCTTCTGTCACGGGTGGAGGAGTTGGCAGAGGGCCAAGGGCTGTCTGTGCACTTTGATCCAAAGTGCAATATTAAGTCAAAAGGATTTATTTTTATTTACTTGCTATACTTGCATTGTCCTTGTCCTTAGGCTGTCTTGTTAAGAGTTTTTTTTACTGGCAGTCAAAGTCACAAGCCCTGGCTGCTAATTTTGAGCTCACTCTCACTCTTTGCTTTCCTCTTTCTTGTATGAAGTTGCAATAGTAGGATAAATCTTGTTTTCTCAAGAAAAACAGGGACTAGACAGTTACAGAATACTTTTTTTGTGTCAGACAGTCATGTGGAGTTCTCAGGAGTCACTGAGATTTGAATAGGTCTCCCTGCAGCTTGCAATGGATACTCAGTGAAAGTATCTCAACTAAGTATCCCAACCCAAGAAAATGGAATAGTCAGATCAAAACTGATATCACATCACCTAACTAGAGACTTTGATGATGTGACAAAGTTGGCAAGAGTCTCACCTGACAAATAGTACATTTGTGTCAAAAAGGACAGAGAACATGTTAGAGTAGGCTCTGAGAAGAAGGAAAATAAGCCTAACCAGAAATCATGGCAGCACTTCTGGGTGTATTCTCAGTCACAGTCGAGCTCCCTACCTAGTACCATGTGTGGAAAATAGACTTCTACTCTCCCTGGATGAGAAACTAGAACAAGAAATGAGAATGAGAAACGAGCAGCATACATGGGCCCAGGTAACATAGGATGAAATTCATCCTAGTGTTCCCTCTTGTGTAATAGCCCCCTATCAATAACAGCTCAACTCTCTGTCACAAAAAAGCCCAAAACTTCTGCCTCTCATTTGGTGACTGAAATGGCTCAAGCCAGCTGAGGTGCACCAGGCATGTGGAGTGGTAATGTAAACATCTGCT
The DNA here is from genome assembly GCA_013399015.1 of Galbula dea. Taxonomy (NCBI): domain Eukaryota; kingdom Metazoa; phylum Chordata; class Aves; order Piciformes; family Galbulidae; genus Galbula; species Galbula dea. The sequence goes on from VWZX01006705.1 coordinate 82,101, forward strand.
AGCAGGAACAGCTCCTGATTTCTAATCTTGGAGGCAGGCTACTTGTACCACTTGTACCCTCAGGCCACTGGGCACATTGAGGTGAGAGTCTTCATCTATGACATGATGTGGTCACAGCTACTCACAGCTACCAAGTTCTCATTGATTTTTTTTTTAACATGGTAGGAATAATGTGTGCATTCCAAAGTCCTGCACTTCTGATTTGTTCCTAAGTAGAGATTTGTCAATTTTATTTCCTGTAGTCATTTCCTCCAGTTCTCTCCAACCTTCAGTATGAAGTGATCAAATAGTAAAGTCCAGAGATTATGATTACTCATCTCTTCACAGCCTGTTAAGTCATTCCAACCATGAGACTCATCTTTCAAGCATGTTCAATGATCTTCACACTGGGCAACCTGATGGCTTTTCAGTCACAATCCTCTGGTAAGTTCAAATACCTAGATATTTATTTATGAATTTAATATATTAGCAATATTTCTGTTCATACCTTACCTCATGTGTTACAATATCCACTATTTGGTTTTTCTGGTGAAAAGAATCAACCAAATAGAAACAGCAGAGATGAAAGTTGGATTCTTAAAGCATCCCAGTAACAATGAAGTTTTCTAATTAAATATTAAGTCAGAACTCTCTTAGCTTGTGTTTGTACTTTAAGCAGGACTACTTACTGTCTAAGGCAGTAAGATAGAGTTGACTACAAAAAAAAAGGACTAGCCTTCACACTGAACACAGATGGATAAAACAGATTCCAGCTAGGACTTCAGCGCTTAGTATTCAGCAAGAATGAACATGATGGGAAAATATCCACTAATATCTTGTGCCTGAGGAAGCATCAAGGTAAAAATACTATTTAACAATGAAATGAATAAAGACATTAAAACTGGTTAGTTAGCTACCTAAATGTAAACTCATCTCTATTTCATGTGTTTGTCAACAATGCCATCACTTACAGCTTGCCAAAGATAAACGGATTATTACAGGATCATGCATACAGCCCCACACATAGACCAATAATCTAAACTTCCTTCTTCTTCATTTATCACAAGTTCCCTGTCATTCATTTTATAATGAGAAATAAATACTTCACAGTTATTTTCTCATCTTGTCAACCTACGAACCAGCTCTGTTCTGCTGTACATACAATAAATACCATTTTTGGCAAATCAGCACCACCTGCTTCTCCAGTGTTACTTGCTTCCATGGGTCACTGGCTCTCCTGTGAGGGGACTTAACTCTTCCCTGTCCTGAGACAGCAATCCCCTATACCTGTGATATACTGATGGCATGACTTTGTGGAAAAAATGTTGAAAATTACAGCTGTGTTCCTTATTTAATGCAGTGTTGTGATGTCTAACATGGTTGACAATCTTCTGACAAAACCCACTCAGTTTGATGGGTTAGAAGAGTGGTGATATAAGGGTTATGCCTTGTCTCAAATTATCTGTTCCCTGCATTCAATTCACCAGTCTTGTCTAGAAAGAGTTGCAGTTTTGCCTACATGTGTTCCTATTAATGAAATGAAAGCATTCTCATGGGTAGGCAGTATTAAGGGCAACAAAAGACTGTAGGCTCAGATCTGGGTCTTGCTCTCCAGTAGTATCTATACAGGGTGCTGCAATATGTGGAAGTTCAACTTGTGGTTACTTATCAAGTCTCATCAGTGAAAGGAAATCAAAAGTGGTTTTTCTTTGTTTTGTTTCAGTGAGGTTGCAACTGTTCCAGTACTTGCATGTTCCATTCTGTTATCTTTGCAGATTAACATTCTGACTCTCCTTTTTCTCTTTTTTTTTTGATCTGTTCCATGACATTCAGCCTTTATACAATGTTCCCCTTCAACAGTACTTTTTTTCTTTGTAATAGCTTTGAAAAGTTCCTTGGAGGTGGAATGTACTAGATGTACTTGATCATATTCTTGCTCATGGTTGATTCTGCATAATTTATTGCGTAAGGAAATTTGTTTCTTTTTTTCCCCAGTAAAAGTACTTTCTCCACACATCAGAATGGTATTTTCCATGCTGCTCTTTCCTGAAAAGAGCTAGGTGGCCAGCAGTGCCTCTGATGTTAAAGTCTTGTGTGGAGCACTACCAGTGCCCATCTGGTTTTACCAGAGATGTAGACTTGGATATTTCTCTCTGAAGCCCATGCTCCAGGGCACTGGTATGTGTCCTACAGCACTGCAACATGCTACATACCTAGCTAGACCAGCAGGCCATCCTCAAACTCAGAAAGTTGCTGCCACCCCTCTTTAGCCCAGGGACTGTCTATTCATAACACTTTTGACCTTTCCATGTATTCATTATCTAACAGAAAGGATGATCATAAATGTGTTACTTTGGTCTATTGTGTGCCTCTAGAATCATGAAGAGAAGAATGCTTTAAATAACTACAATTATTTTGGAAGAGCTGGCACATTAACAGAACTATCTGTTGTGTTACAGGAGGATTCACAAAAATTCCATCATAAAGAAAGGGAGAGAATGGTATTTTGTCATTTTTCATTGTGCCAAACTATTGTGCACATAGAAACAGCATGATAAATTAATTTTGAAATTTAAATACAGATCAAGAAAACAAGTACTCTTCCTGGTTTTCTTTTCATAATCAAAGCATGAACATTAACAGTTCTTCCTCAAAGTGAAAATATCTGCAATCAGACTAATTATCACAAAGTGGAAAGTACATATTTTGGTCTTTCTAAAGGGGATTGAAAGGAGTCATTCTGTACTCATAAAATTAACTCAGGACAGTACAGTGTTCTCCATTCACTACCATTTATATTCTTTTTTATGAAGTTAATTTTATTTAAAGAAGGAGAATATGTAATTATACACTCAAATACACATTTAATATGCATTTTACTATCTTTATAGAAAATCTAAGTCCAAGTAGTCATATGAATTTCAGTTACACTAAGCATAACACTGTATACTGCACATCACAATCATGCTAGAATTTAGTCTATAAAAGTTAAAATATGGTAGTGCAATTGCAGACCAAGAAAACACTGTTAGGCACTTTGCCATCATATTTCTTAGTGGTTTTAAAGACAAGATCATCTCTTAGACCTGCAGAGGGGACTTACAAAGGGCTTGAGAAGTTAGGAAACAAGGGCTAGGTAGTCTCTTGTAACAGAAGCAGAACTGGCAATAAAAGCTAAAATCCTCTCTTTTCCTGTTAGACAGCAATTCCAGCAGTGCTAAACACTTTATGTCTGGAGACAGCAGTCTGCAAATTTAACCCTCAAGTAGTTTCTTGCTAATATTCAAGGCACATTTTCTTCCTTTTTGTTCATTCAACTAAACATGATTTTACATCTTACAGAATACAAAAATAAATAATTCATCCTTCTCCTTGACATAGAATAGATTCTGCCTTCTTAATTTCTCCTTTTTCAAAGTAAGATCTATCTTTTTTGTTTGACTGTGGAATCACAGAATCACAGAATGTTAGGAGTTGGAAGGGACCCCAAAGGATCTCTGCCAGAGCAGGACTCCCTAGACCCTGACTGACAAAGAATTAAAATACCTGGGAATCTATCAAAAGCTATAACAAAGAGAAGGTCAGGACAGGAAATAATATCTCCATGCAGTCAGAGGACACTAAATGATCTTGCTTGTCTGTAATTGGTGCAATTGGTAAAAACCACACAGATGGAATATGCTAAACCTACTTGTGTTGATCCGCTCTGGGTTCCTATGGGTCTTGACCTGGTCTTAACCTGTGGTGTTAGTCCTTTGTATCTTACAGTAAATATCTGATAGTTTGTGCACAGGCTCCATGTGGTATTAGTTCCCAGATAGGTTTCCTTGGCAGGAACATTTTAGCAGGTACTATGGGGCAAAGCTGGCCTGCAAAGCTCTATGCATTGCATACACTTGAACCAATTTATACCTTTTGGCCCCTGGGACCATGGGGTGTTCTTTGGTATTGTGCATGCTTTCAGTTTGCTATTCTGCAAGTCTAATTTCAACCTCTCTAGGCTATTTTTTGCTGTGTTCTTGCATTTGAGATATTCTCACGTACCCTTATTTTATGTTCATCTGAGTCTGTTGCACACATATCTTTGAAACACTGATTGCCTACCAATGTCAAGAGATGCTGAAATCATTCTCTCTGTTAATGTCCTGGGCAGGTTGGAAAGATGCCATCAGCACCAAAATAATCAATTTCAATAACGAGAAGATGCAGATCACATGGGCAGCAAGAGAACTATTTCCTGGCCAGAATGTGTCATTTTCTTATACGTGAGTATTGACACTGCCTACTCTTCTCTTCTTAAACGATTTATGTTGGGAGCCTGAAATATCTGAGTTCATTTCAATCTTCTGTGAGCTATACCTGAAAATGCTTTTAACATTTGTTAATCATCCAGCCTGAAAACAGTTTATATTCACAACCAGGTACACAAGTGTACAAATCAATAAGCCTGCTGAATAGTCAGTCACAATAGACGTTGCTACCAATATGAAGGAGTTGTCCCTCTTCTGTCTCTTTGCTAAATGCTAATTATACTATTGAAAGCATTTTTCCCCCACATCTGTCTGTATATTTTCCTTATTCACTGACATCATTAATGACTAACAGAAATTTAATGTTTTGGTTAAAAACAGTCACAGTGTTTGATCTTCGCTTCTCTTTCTGGGTGGTGTATCTGAAAGAACTTTCAGCAGTATGATCTTGGAAATAGGTTCAGGAAAACATCTGTCTGAGTAATTAATTCTCTCGTTAGAGACACACAACAACAACAACATGAAGGAAACTTGATGTTTTCAGACTGCAGCAAAATCCAGGGCTGGAAAGTCAGTGAGGTTTAGGTAATTAGTTCCCTCAAACCACTGTGAAATCTGCCACTTCTAGAAATTCCATATGCAGAGCACACTTTGTAAGAGCATTTGAAAAAAGAAAGAAAGAAGAAAAAACAGACAAAAGAAAAAAAGAAAGATGAAAGAAAAAAGAATAGTAGCAAAATGGAATTCACTTGTGTTAACTGACAAGAGTGTTCCATTCACTCTTTCATTTATAGGTTTGATGAAGGCAAGCACAAAGTTTGGAAGCCATGTCCCACCTACTTATTGGATCAAGAGTATAATTCTGGATGTCTTTTTAAGACAGAAGGACCCACCCTTGCCATATCTATCAGGAATAGCAATGGAAGTGAAGAGCTTTTCTCTAAAAGACTAAAATCTGATTTTTATAGTAAGTATGTAGAATCACAACTACTTTGGTAGTCCTGATGTCTTCAATGATTCTCTAGCTGCCCTTAAGTTGTAAAGAAATCTGTAGCATAGGTGCATAAACTGTTATTGGTGCATGTGCCAAAACCAACCTGTAGCTATCTAACCTTTATTTTCATCCCTTGCCGTCAGCAGTAGTTACACAGACATGTGTACAGGTGCAGTGAAGTGAGATTGCATGGGACAGTTGGATTTCTCTCAAAACATTGCTTTAAAATCAGAGTGATAATATTAAATATGTGGATGTGCTTAATACAGGGCAGGCCTATTCAGTATTTGTATCAGGAAAAGGAATAAAAGTCGATAGTTTCTTCTCTTAGTGCTGGCTGTGTGATCTTTCTCGTATTTCTAACCTTCCATTCTTTTGCCATCTTCCATGGCATGCAAGGCAGCAAACTACTTCCTTTCAGAAAGGCTATCATAAAGCCATCAGGAGATGTCAATAAAAATTAGTTGAGTCGCTCTGGTACAGTCTAACACGTAAAAGACACATCCTCCTTCTAGCAGAGAGATGATGTTCCTGGTTTTGTTCAGTTCCTCCTCAAATACTTATTTCACATCTAGAGTGAGATTAGTTATAAAAATCTTCTGGAATTTCACACAAGTACAGGTTTAAAATGGAGGATTTTTTATTCTGGTGAAATCACAAAGCATACAACACAAAATTAGCTTCTATTAACAATATTTTAGCAAAAGGGATTAAACAAAAACCTGTCAAGGTAACTAACTTTGAGAATAGTTTTATATCTTATATTTTTACCAATATCTGGTAAACTGTAGAAAGATGCAGCCTGGTCCTCAAACTTTGGCTGTTATCACCCACTGATAGTAAAAGGAATTTCAAAAGGGTTAGGTAAAAAAGCACAAATATCAAGGATCAGACTTAAGTCTTTAAATTTGGAAGGCAAGATTTTCATAATGCAAAAAGGCAACTAGAAGGATTAAGAAAACAGGTAACACTCTTCTCACTACTTTATTTCCCTCTACTGAGGTCTAACTAGCTACATAGATCAAACCATTGCATGCTCTTGAGACCACTGGACAACACTGAGGAGGATATTCAGTTGTGCACAGCTAGGCACCCAGTGCTTTTTGCACCCCCACCATATACCACATTGCCTCCAGCAGCTGCACAAGTGTGTCTTGGAGGTTTTGGGGTAGTGAAGTTTTTCCAGTGAAGAAGCCTCTTACTTTCTCTTGATTGCAGGGAGTATGAGGAGACTAGAATCCTTCCTTAACTACTTGCAACAGGTTTCTGAAATAAAATGGAACCCAACTTTGAATGTGACACCTTGAATGGTTGAGCAGTGTCATGTGTCAAGCTCTGTTTTGTTGTTTAAAAAGGAGGTCAGCTACAAAAATCCATCCTCTGAGAAGAAAGTCCACCTTCTTCACTCCACTACTCAGAGAAACAATGAGACAAGGAAGGAATAAGAATAATTTTAACTGCAAAGTACTTCTTTTTAAGAGACTATAGCATAATATGTTTATCTCCATCTTAGTAAAACCCACCCGACCAGAAAATGTGACCTTCTTCTGGAAAGAAGACATGGTTACTGTAAGCTGTAATAAACCAGAGAGAGGTGTGAAGTGCTTGAGACTTGAGCTTCAATACAAAAGCAAGTTTGACAAAGACTGGCAAGTGAGTTGGACATGATATTTTTAATGAACATTGGAAGCAGCTGGAAGTAACACCTCCATAGCATGTAAAATTGAGTTGTTTTCAAATGTTCTCCCATCCTATATTTTCAAACATAAATGGTAGTAGAAAGCTTGTATTTTTAGGATCCTGGATCCCTGCTATGCCAGAGATCATTTACTTTTTGAGTTATATCTAGGTGTCACCCAAAGACCTGAGGACAATCTGAGGGAAAGGTTATACATTCAGAATAGAGGAATTTGGGAAGACAAAAGCAGAAAGCAGAGTAGAGAAAAGAAGGAAAAAAAAAAAAAGAGAGGAAAGAACATGAAATAAATTGAAAGAACAGAAACTGCATAGGATTTTTATTTATTCTAAAGTTAGCTGTTAAATATTTCTCAATACTATTTCATGGACTTAAACCATTCCAGTCTCAAACATAACTTGTCAATATTTTGTGGATCAAAGTGTCTTTGTAAATATGCAACTGTAAAGTAGCACACTATGTAATGATTGTTATGACCTCCAGCTTGGATATAAATACAGAAGGATTAGTCAAGAAACAGAATTCCTGAAACGTAAGAGAAGTTACAATTCAGTTCCGATGTTTTGTGTTGGCCTATCCCTTGTCCTCGTTGTGACCATTACTGTGTAGAATCCTGAAGCTATGTCTTGAAATCCAGAATTAACAATGTTATACCTTCCTTCCAGTCTAGAACTTCTAAGTGTTGCAGTGTTGGAGAGCAAGGCTTTGATCCAAGGAAATGCTATTCTTTCCGGGTCAGACTGAAGAGGCTGGTACCTTTCTGCAATGTACTTAATTACAGCAGTGACTGGGAAGCAGAAACGTTTTGGATGAATGGCACATTATTAGGTAACAGTGGTGTTGCATTCCTATGTTGTCCAAGTACAAATAAGGAAGGGGTGACTGCAGAAGAGGCTGGGAATATTCAGTAAGTTAATGTTGCATTGTTGCATTCCATCTTCTTTTACCAGAGAAAGTTCATGTGGATGTCTACTTGCCCATGTTTAACTCCTCTCCACTCTGTTCCTAATGGTCCATAACTTATGCCATAATCAACAAAGTTAAGGGTGTTACAAGAGTGTCTAGGGTCTAGCAATGAAAGCAATGTGATGCAAGGAGGGTGTGTGTATGTGGGCCGGGGTTTGTTCACATGTACATGTTTGGTACTTATGGTTTCCTGGTTTATAGTTTGCTGAGATGGGGGAGTTGTTGTTTGTTTTATCTTGGGGAATAAGAAATGTCTTACATTTCACATGTCAAATAGCACTTGCAGCTTTGGTGGTTGTTGGAATCATAAAATCATTATGGTTGGAAAAAGACCTCAGAGATCATTGAGTCTCACCATCCACCTAACACTACCATGCCCAAGACTGAACCATGTCCCCAGGTAGCATATTGACACTCCCTGGGTAGCCTGTTCCAATGCCAGACAACCTTCTCGGTGACAAAATTATTCCTAATATTCAACCTAAACCTCCCCTGGTGCAACCTGAAGCCATTTCCTCTTGTACTATCACTCATCTGGGTGAAGAGACAGAGTCCCACCTTACTACCACCTCCTTTCAAGTAGTAAGAGAGGTCCTCATGAGACGTTTCTTCTCGAGACTAAACAACCCCAGTTCCCTCAGCCTCTTCTCATAACACTTGTGCTCCAGACCTTTCACCAATTTTGTTGTCCTGTTAGCAGGTTTATGCAATAGAGACCTTAGCACAAAGTTGCTGCATCACTTTCAATATAATGTGATGAAGGTGAGAAGAAATACTTGATTAATTCATAATACCTCTCACTCTTTGCCTGTAAGCCTGCTACTTTGTCCTGTACCAGGTCAATTTAGGTAAATAAAAATACAATTTTCTTTCACTGAAAGATTTGGGGATGGATGGCTTTTCTTTTCAGTTACAGTTAAACTCTTGAACTTCTCTTATTTGTTTTTCTGGGGTTTTTTGTTTGTTTTTAGAAAAAGAAGTCAATGTTCTAATAAGATTAGGGATATTTACTGTTAAAGAAAAAAAAATATTATTTTACACATTTTTTTGTGATTATTCCTAGATTCATGTGATGAAGATATAAAATCTCAGTCAAACACAGCAATTGTTTTAAGTTGTTTGCTGACAGGGCTTCTAATGTTGCTTGTCCTCTTGATTCTTCTGTGTAAGTGGCAGAGGTAAATACAATTTCATTGGTTTCTCCTAAAAAAATATATCATGAAAATAGAGCTATCTTTTAGAATCAAGTCTCTTAACACTCAAAATTCTCATCTGGTACATGAAGTCATCATGAAGATGTAGAAGTCACTAGCTTAATTACTACCTATAATGTATCCTGGTCTTTCAAAAACCAGGCCTTCAACTTTTGAAGACAGAGAAATTTTGGTAAAAACCCAGTGTTTCAGGATAAAAATCTGTCTCTTCCACATTATTTCTTCTTTTGTTTTTTTTTTTTTTAGTAATCTAGCTAAATCTTGAGCAGCTAATTATTTAATTATTTTGGTTATTTTTTTTCAGATTGACATTCTTTTTTGCAGCTTTCATCACACTGAATGCCTGCACCAGGCTGAAGGAAGCTTGAGTGCATTCAACTTTAATGACATATCAATATTTAGATTTGCAGTTAAATGACCCTGTTCATATTTAGACTCTACAAATTTAAAAAAACAAAACCAGGAAAACAACAACCAAATCCAAAACCAACAAAAAATCCAAACCAAAAGAACCTGCCAAACAACAACCAAAACCTGCAAAAGCCCAAAATTTTGGCTTTTTGGTCCAAAGTAAAAGCCCAAAAGGCAGTATTTTCAGAGCTTAAAGTGTATGGGACTCTGATAACCTTTTTAGATCATAAGTTGAGTTTTTTCTCCTATATTTCTATGACTCAAGTTTAAATTTGTGTTTACTAAGTCAGCCAATACCAGAGGGCAATGTGGCCAGGGAATGCAATGCTCTGACTACTGCACTGGTCAGAATGGCACTTGCTTGACTAGCTGAGAAGTTGTATAGAGTCTAGATTTTACTAGGATGGAGTTGGCTGAAAATCCATCAGAAAAGTCTCTCTCAGCCTGATAGCATTATTGTACTGTTATGACTGCTTTGTGCCTTCAGTACATATTTAAAAGACATCAAGCCTACAATACTGTCATGTAAAATACATTTGTGGCTACAGAACTGTGCTGAAGTAGATTTTTGTGTGAATGATTACTCTGTAACAAAATATTGATTTGTATTTTTCTTTCCTCTTTGAAGGTTTCAGCAGTCAGTCATGCCTGTTATACCAGACCCAAAATATGTATTTGCTGATCTGTTCAATGATCATAATGGAAATTTCCAGGTAAACAGCAAGGCTGTAAATTCTGCAGTGTTGAGAATAATTTTAAAGTAGCTACTGATACTTGTTCTGTACAGACATAACCACAAGCACTTTCTGGCTCAAAAGAAAAGCCCTTCCTCTTGTGGAACATCACCAAAAGGATCCACAAAGCAAATATGGGAGCTCATACAATCAGTGTAGTGCTGCTTTGGTATTGTGAAAAGACACTTGCTATAGAAAGAAACAAAGAAATTGCTGGAGAAGAGTGTAAGGATTTCTAGAGGCGCAGGATCAGTGACATGCCATTGTGGTGTTTGCATCCATTCCTGCAAACAATAGCTCAGGGAGCTTGCTTCAGTCTGATTTTGCCTTTCAAGTTTGGAAAGTGCTATGAGACTTAGTGCTGCACCAGTAATGGCATTCATACCTTTGGAGGCATTGGTCACAGCAGGTGAGGTCACATCTCTTTTAGCCAGAGAGGGTGTGTTGTCACTAAACATTTGGACACAAAATTGTTGTCAAATTAATAGATTACAGGTTTTGTTTTTGTTTTCTTACTGCTTCTTGAGTCCATGACATGTACGATGTATTTTCTGTATCAACTGAGCTGTCTTTATCTTAAGTGCTACTAAATTTCTTTTGAGTGGAGACAGGGCAAATATTTACATTTTCAAACCCAATGACGACATCAAGAAGCAGTAACAATGTTTCAGTGACAAAATAAAAAGTTTCTATGTATAAGACAGCTTTAAACTGAAACTGAAGAAGGATGCAAATGCAAATTAATACTGAAACTTTAATACAGAAATGCTATGTTGCCTAAATCTCCATGTAAACTCAGTCTTAATTTAGATTAAATCAGGACTTGGGTCAGAGAATGCATGAGTCTATCAAGGAGGGAAGATCAGGTGTTTTACATATTCAAGGTTTTCTAAAGGCCCTGCTTAAGTACAAAGATGCATTTAATGTGGTCTCAATAATAAATAGGAGTTTGTATGTGTCTGTGGAATCCTATCTGCTTTCCTGCCATTCTGCCTTTCTTCCATTCTGCTACCTTATGTCCTGCTTATCTATATTGCTTCCTTTCCATCTTCTCCAGCTTGCCCTATCCTGGAAAGTTGCCATTACTAAAGGAAAATCAGTGTCTCTACAGCCAGGTTCCTTTTGATTGAAATCTCAGTCCCTGACAACATCAACATTTTCATTTTCCTAGGAATGGATAGACAAAACTGATCATGCAGTGGTGCAAACCAAGCTAGAATATGAAGAGCCAGAATGCATCATTGAGGCAGAAAGCCATCAAGAAGATGAGAAGAACAGTGGCAAAAAGGAGCTTCAGGAAAAAATCTTCGCTTTTGCAGGGGCAGCTGAAAACAAAGACCCCAAAGCAGCTCAGGTTGCCTGCCTGGTGCCAACATCCAACATTACAGCTTCTTTTGCTGGCTTCCAGGTTTTAATGAATGATGACATGTATGTGATGTTATAAAATTTGCATAACGCAGGAGGCATTAGGAAATTACAAGAGATCCTGATGATTTTAGGGGAGTGGATGAATAGAAAATTTTGTCATGACTAGATTCATATCAAGAAAGACACTAGGCTGTATTATTAGGTTTCAGATCTGTACTTTCCCAGCACTTAACAATCATTTGGGCAGGCCTTGTGTTTGAAACAAACTCATGATAATTTATACAGTTAGGATCTGTTGTTTTAATTAGGTTTTTTTCTGTAAGTATGAGCCTCATTTTCGGGCTATGGATAAGAAAGAACCAGATCTTCTCCATAATACATTTGCAGAGCTGAGACTCAGTCCTTTGGCTTATGGAAGATATAGAGCAGTGCAAAGCGTACTGTTTTTCTTCCCGGTTGAAGAAAGAAAATAAAGGGATTTTTCTGCTAATGGTCTTTGTCTCACAAAGATCAGACCACATGCAGCTTGCTTTCACAGTGGTAGGACACTGCTTTGCAAGTCCTCCTTGGACTAGAAACACTTTGGTAAGTTGCTTCTCCCACTGTGAACCTGTGCTATACAGCACACATGAAAGGTTTCATAAAGAGAGAGAATAAGTCCCATGTCTAAGAACAAATGAGGATGTACAGTGTTGAGTCACATTTCATCCTGCAAGTAGTGCTGTCTAGGCAGCTTCCTCCAGAACAGCAAGGCTTCATGAGCCTCCTCTGAGGTAAAGCCCTCAGTATCTTACAGTCTTTGTGTAATTGAGCAACTTCTTCTAGAAAGCTGAGGTTCATTTTGATCAATATTTATATTTAACTGACTTGCATTTATTTCAAACTGATTTTTAGTGCAATCAGCAGCTGTAGACCCGAATTAGGACATCATGTTTTATATACCAGCCTCTTGTTGTCAAACTATATTCTAAAGTTTTCTAAACATGCTATTTTTTAAATATGTTTAATTTTCAATTTAAATACCATGCAATTAGATCTCAGAAAGGAAATCCAGACTTTCCTGTATCACTTAAGTTGCATGTTATTTGAAAGCAAATTTTGTAAAAAGGCTTAAGTTCTAGAAACATCTATAATATGGGTAGGTTCTTGTAGATATATTGTATTTTATGTATTCTAAGACTGTGACAAAATGCTACATATTACCTTGTTGTTCAGATAAGAGGCATTTTCTTTACATTATTAAAATAAATCTTTTTAATTCATCTTTGCTGTTGATCTAATGTTCATTTTGCAGGAGGGTGTTGGGCAGCTCTGCAGCAAATCCAAGAGCCTTCGCTTGGGGTGATTTACTGAACAGAATAGCAGACTGGCTTCCTGTTTTCAACTACCGTCACAAAGAGTGACAAGTTGGAAAAGAGTAAACTTGAGGCCTCCCTAATCATCCATCTGCCATTTTCCATCATTCTATCATCACTTTTTCTTCTGCCCATTCCCCAGATGGTCACACAGCTCTGCAGCCCATCTTTCAGAGTAGGGTTGCAGTGATTCATGCAAGCCTAGCTACAAATGAGCAGATAGTAAAAGGCCTGTTCAACTCCCTGCAGTGAGAAGAAGGCTACACAGCAACTTTCACATCTTCCTTCTAATTTATTCAAAAGTTGTCATGTTCTTCAAAAGCCTGAGTCCCTCAGATGCTACATCTTGTTCCTAATTATATCCACAGAAAGGGAGAAACTGAGTATCATATGGTAGTCTAGACTAATTGAACTGCATTTCCTCAACAGCAGAACAAGCAAACTGTGTATTTATTCCTCATGCAATTTGGGTGCTAGCTATACCAGTGCTGAGCCAATTTACATTGATGGATTGAACATCTATACTGCTAGCTTTGCTTTTGATTTGTGATGTGTGATTCACAAATCACAAGAAGAGGAGAAAACCACATTTTATTTTTTAAACAAAAGGAGCTATTGAAGTCAGTCTTGCAACTTCTGCTTTCCTCTTTTTTTTTGGTTGCTTGTTTTTAATTACATTATGTTTTTCAATTTGTTTGCAAATATGTTTTGTGCAAATATGTTTTTCTACAATTATCAAGTGCATAACTTTCAGCAAAAAATTATTACTTCTTTTGCAATGAACCTGGATTTTCTCACAGTATCTTCATGAAAGCGTTCAAAGTCATCCTTGCTTTTTTTAAAGTGACTTACATTTTTGCAGTCACTAGACTCAGACATGCAAAACATAGTTTATTTTGCTTTTCCCTTTTCCTGAAAATGAGGTGAGATGCAAAGATGAGCTTGGAGGGTCACACTCAGTGAATGCTTGAAAAACTGGACTAGAAAATTGTTTGCTTAATTTTATTCTCTTTTTTTTTTTTTAAAAAAAAGAGCCACACAGTCCTAAACTTGTCAAAACACCAAGGGAAAAGAGTCAACATTTTCTGTGGGAAAACACACCCCTCACTGACCTTTTGCCACTGACTAAGTAGACATCTGTCATCAACTAATCTAGTGGCCAAAAGAGCAGCATTATGTAAGAAAAGAAGAAATGCAATAACAACTCATGCTCTCCTGGAGATTTCTAGTAAGCCTTATGACCTGTGAGCTGGACTAGTGTCACCTGCACAATCCCTTCCTGGCAACTGGTAGAAGAAGGCTTTGTGGATAGGAAATAGGAGGTGTATGCTCATCCTGAGCAATAACTTGTCTCTGCATGCATCCACACTTACCAGATGGCAAGCTTGGAGAGGGGACCCAAACATACAATAGAAGAAGCTGGAGCTGTTTGAGGTTTGTTTCTCCTCCTCACATGGGTGTATCAGGGCCAAGGAAAAAGTGAAGGCAGAGCTTGTCTTCCCTCTGTGCCTACAGCCCTGCAGGGGATGCTCTATCATAGTCTGCAGAGGAAGAAGCTATCTTCTTAGTGAAATAACATCATTTCTTTCTCAAATTGGAATTCCTAGGATTAGTGAAAGGATATGATCTTGAGGGTCCTTTCCAACCGTAATGATTCTGTGATTCACGTCTACCTGCTCTGTGGGTGGAGCTTCTGTTTTCTCAGAGGTTAAGTGTGAGAAAGAAACAATGCACAACATATTAAATCAATCTCCTAGCTTTTAGCACTATGTTTTTGGAAGGTTATTAAAGGGAAGAAAAAAAAACAGTTTCGGCTTTTTAATTATAAAACAATATGGGTCAATAAATTGTAGAGAATAGGTCTTGTAAGGCTGAGAGTCAGAATGAACTGTATCCTAACTTTAGCACTCTGCACAGCTGGTTTATCATATAAATAAGAGGAAACATTTCAACACAATCTCCTTGAAGGGTGAGATATCCTTAATAAACCTGCAGAAGCTTGGGTGCCCATACAAGGCATAGAAAGTGTCCTTAGTATATCTCTTAACTGGGGAAAAGCTTAAAGGCCCCAATAGTAAGATGGAGAGGGATACATATTATCTATGCTGTTGTATCTCAGCACAAACACCTCTGCTTTGTTCACTGTGATGAGATCCATGGATAAAGAGTTGCCCTCAGCTTTTGGTGGGAATCTGTGAAGAAAGAGCAGTAAGAGCCTGACTTCTACATGTTCTGAGTCCTCCAGCTGCTGAGCAATAAGGTTAAACAGGGAGAGGGTGAGGGGAGAGGTCCCTCCCATTGGTAACAAAGGGAAAATTTCAATTTTGCATGCACAAGGAGGCTTAAATTTCAATGTTTGGTCAATGATAACAGCAAATAATGCTTTTCAGCTGAAATTCTCAAAGGATGGGGTTTGAGATATTAATTCTACGACCACTTAAATGCATTCATAGAGGCAGTGGAACCACAGCCACTTACCACTTTACACAGGCATTGCTCAGCATCTGTTGGGTATCCAAGTGAAACACAGGCCAGGACAGCAGCACCAGGCACACCGGTCTGCTAGGCAAACAACCACATTTCCAGTGCATCCAATTGTCATTGATCAGATGAAAATAATAGATACAGACAAAAGTCTGCCTCTACTTTACTGCAGATCTTACCATAAGCAACAACGTTACCACTAGAAAACAGACACATTTGGGGATTTCTCTCTAATTACTTAGCCAAGACCTGAATCTTAATTTACATCCACACAATTCTTCATCCACAAGCTGTGAAGCTGAATCAGGCTTATTGTGTGCCTACAAATACCTGCTCTACCTCTGAGTATCTTACCTTTGTGTATTGAGTTTTCTCAGGACTTTTTGCATTCTAAAAAAGGAGAGAACACCCCAGACAGCCTGGCTTCAGATTTGTGTATGAGAAAGACAAAATACAGCAAAGCCACTGGAAACAGATGTTTTTGTTTCCTGTCATATCCTGCAGATGTTGTTCATAAAAAATTTAAAGATGATTTGGGGGGGGGTTCTTGTGCAATTTCCCCCTCCCCTTCATTCCAAAATATTTGAGCTTCACTACAAAGAGAGCAGTAAACAAAGGGTCTAGCAGACAGTTGAGAGCAAGGTTATCACTCATGGTATCTCTATGCGTGCAAATGTCTCTTGTCTCTTGCATGTTGTTTTGCAGAAGATGTTAGATCACAATCAATAACACAAAGGATTTGAGCACCCAGGTACTGGAGATGATCTCCACATCTGAAAAGAGTCAGTGAGCTACCACTCCCCTGACTAAAACAGGTAGCATAGCTAATGTGGTGTAGATTAAAAACAGGAGGTAAAACACACAATCAGCAGAGAGTTTGTACTTCTTCTTAATTTTGATTAAACTTGTGAAGTTAAACTGTTAAGCTGAAATCAGTCAAATCAGAATTGTTTTCAAAGTTTACACCCTGGCTGAGGTGCTGCTTCTGCTACCATGGGATTCAGCTGGAGGACGTCTCCTCAGCAGTCAACTCAAGGGAAAGGGAAGAAAGTGGAATAATCTAGAGTGTCATAGCTTTAAGAGACAAAGCTCAGGCAACTGAATGATGTTTCAACATTATGATTTTGCCTCAGGTGTTATATAACAGCCTTTTATAGCACCATTTGGAATGATAAGTGATAAGGTTTGAAAGTATATTTAAACAAAATAAGAAAAATATTTGGCAACATATGCACAAAGCTACCCTAGTATTAAAAGGCTCTGTTGTATGTCAGAGATGAATTTGGCAGCATTTCCCCATATTCTGCTGGGCAGTTGGCAGAATGTGATATCTGTTGGATGTTGAAAGAAAATCCAGTTGGTGGGGGGGGGGTTGTTGCAAGAAATTTTGATATGACTCTTTGAAGATGAGAAACCAAAGGATTTGAAAGACAGAGAATTTACACAACCTTTTGTTCCAGTGGTGCTTACAAAGCAACAGGGAAATTCATATTAAAAATAAATGATGCTTTTAAGATAAGGAAGAGCAATCTGACTGGAAAGGACACTTCTGAAAATGATGCTTAAAAGTTTCACTTGTATAAGCTTGCATGTGATTTTGTACTGCAAGTATATTAACTGTACCACAGAGTCAGAATGTGCAACCAGTGCCATACAAACATCCTCCATTAGCTGCTAAAATTTAGATTTTATTCCACACATCCAGGTATTGTGTAGGAAAGGCACTTAGACAGGAATTCCTAGAGAATAGTAAAACCTGGGGGTACAAGAGAGGCATCAGAGGGTTTGCTCCTTTTCTTTTCTTTCTCTTGCAAAAAGGGAAGGAACCTTTTATTTTCAAACTTATGGTCTTGCCTAGCTAGAAGAGAAATCACAGACCCACACAGAATCACAGAAGGGCTGAGGCTGGAAAGCATCTCTGGAAGTCATGTAGTCCAACCACCTGCTCAGAACAGGGGCAGCCACAGCTGGTTATCCAGTACTGTGTGCAGTTGTATTTTGAGTATCTCCAAGGATGGCCACAACCTGTTCCTGTGTTTAACTACCCTCACAGTAAAAAGTGCTTTCTTGTGTTCAGAATGAATTTCATCTTTTCTGGTTTGTGCCCATTGCCTTTTGTTCTGTCATTGGGCACCACTGAGAGGCCCTTGACTCTGTCTGCTTTCCTGCTCCCATTAGTGTATTTATACCCATGGGCAAGATTCCCCCTAATCCTTCCCCTCTCCAGACTGAACAATCCTAGCTCTCTCAGACTTTCCTTGCACGAAAGGTGCTCCAGTTCCTTAACCATCTTTGTGGTCTTGCATTAGCCTAGCTCCAGTATAGCCATGTGTCTCTTGAACAAGGCACCCAGCACTAGATCAAGCACTCTATATGTGCCTCTCTAGTGCTGAGCAGAGGGGAAGGATCACATACTTCTGGCAAAGTTCAGTCTAAAGCAGTCCAGGATGCTCATGGCATTCTTTGCTGCAAGGTTGCATTGCTGGCTCATTGTCAACTTGTCATCTGCTACCCTTTGCCTTCCCTGCCAAGCTGCTTTCCAGCTGGTTGGTCCCAAGCCTATGCTGATACCTGGGGTTGTTCCGCCTCAGGTGCAGGACTTTGCACTTCTCTTTGCTGAACTCCAGAAGTTCTTGTCATCTTGTTTTTTCAGCCTTTCAGGATCACTGCTTAAAGACAAATTGCAGATGACACTCCTGTGTAAATGTGAAATGCATGGTTCAACCACTATTTTGACCTCTACCAGTGTAAGAAATAGTACCTTTTGAAGGGTGGAAGTTGATAACACCCATTACATGTAACAATAGTGTAATAAATTGTTGTCTAGTATGTTTGGTAAGGTAGTATTTAAGAGAAACTTAAGTGTGGGACACTATTGTACTAGAAACCATGCAAAGAGTGCATAGAATGCATAGAATTATAGGCAGCATCTACAGAGAGCAAAATACTGAACTCAAAATGAAGCAGGGAGGAAGGTGGGTGGGGAAGGGTTAGCACACATGCTGTTATATGCTTAACTCTCAAACAGTAGAAAATAAATCTTTTTCATGCCTTGATGCAATTTTACTCTCGGGGCTCTAAAAGAAGCAAGAGTTGAAGATGGAATACAAATGCTCTGTCACCATTGACACATTCTGTCAGCATTTACATAGGTGTTTGCAGCTCAGTCTTTGAAGACAAGGAAGAAACTTTGCAACCAAAGTCAGCCTGAAGGGCAAAATTATTTTGCAAATCTAATAAAAATATGTTCTCTAAGGTACAGATAGGCTATTGGACCACACATAAACATAGAAAACATCTTAGTAGTATCTGATGTATTTCTGTCCTCGTAGTACTCCCACAATACAGTCAGCTGCCTCTGGGTGTTTTGGAAAAATATCATTATCACAACCTGCTATCTTATTTTGCATAGAAGTTGAGTTTATTGCTTCAGTACATTAACCTTTATAAATGCTAGAAACCTTAAGGGGTCTTGCAGACTAGATAACATAATCATGCACATCATTCCAAGGAGGGCTATAAAAAGTGCTAGACATATGAAGACAAAGAGCAGTCTGATGATAAATGTCAGGAACAGCCCGTGTGCTACAGTAGTATGGCTCTTTGACAGCACCTTGCTGTCTTGGAATAGTGTCCTAGACAAACACTGTAGTCCTTAGCGGTCTCTCCAGAAGCAAATTGGTATGAAAGTGTGGCATTTAGCTTGCTGAGTAGGCCAGATGTTAGCTGTCTCACATTCACTCAATCAAATCATCTAATGTCACCATAAAGAAAAACAACAGGCAACTCTAGAGAGCAGTCACCTCTAAGTCAGTTTGGATAACTTCTGAGTTCCTGCTTCTCTCCATTGAGTAGAGTGCAGCTAAGACATCTAACTCAGATTAGTTCATATAACTTTTAAATGGGTGAGTCTGAAAGAGTAAAATCCTGCCTGAATGTCCAAGAATGCAGCTGTTGCTGTGGTTATTGTATTTTGCTTTCTGTATAGGAGGGACTGGAACCCTACATAGTTCCTGTCTGAAAATGGTCCCATATAAACTAAGAGGCTACCAGAGACTTTTAAGAAATCTGTATAATGAAGGTCAATAGCTATTGCACATGAAGCCCTGTCTCTGGAAACATTCCAGGTCAGCTTAGACAGGGCTCTGAGCAACCTGATCTTGCTAAAGATGTCCCTGCTCATTGCAGTGTAGTTCTATTAGATGGCCTTTAAAGGTTCCTTCTATTATAAAGCATTCTGTGAATCTATAAATCTGTGAAATCTTTCAAAAAGGAGATTCCCATACACTACAGCTATTAATTAAAGAGCCTTTCAAAACACGCCTAACCTCTGAGGCAAAGCAGCCAAGAAACAATACAAAAATGTGACATTTCCCCAGGTATGTCATCAGATTTGTCCATTAGAAACAAAACTTCTTCCCAGCACTCACATGAAAGAAGTTCCTAAGTAATCATTCACACATAGTGTATGTTTTGCCTCCATCCCATCTTCAAAGTATTCTCTGGTGGTCCATCTATAGGTATGAGATAGTCTTTTTATTCTCCACCCACATGAAAGTCAGTCCTGAATCTCCACCAATAGCTTCCATGTGAACATGGGAACTGCCCAGGGGGACACTAGCAGAAATCTAAACCAAGTTTTGATGTTCCAATAAGATAATATGAGACCACACAGACAATTGCCTCTATGAAATATTAAACGCAGATTCTTCTGATCTCAAAAAATAAGATACTATTATAATTTATTTCAATTCTCTGAAAGATGGAAATAAATAATATTAAGTGAAAACATACTAAACACGAATATTTTTAATGTGGATAGAGACATTCTACATTATTTTTACTTGCATCCTTTTAAGGCAGGACTTTTCTGCTCTGGTTGTGGATTCCACACACACCCATTCTGACCCACACCACATTCTTCTGTCCCTGCAGCATACCATGGAGAGATGTGCTTGGAACTGGAGTAGGAAATGAGGAGAGGCATGGGAAGGTGGGATGGAGGAGGAAGGTTTAGAGATTTGAAAGAGATGTGGTGAAAAGGGAGGTGTCAGGAGCTAAGCAGAACCGAGGTGGAAAATCCATCCCTGAGAAAGATAGAAAATAATTAAGGAGAATCATTAAGAGTAGTTCATGAGACTGAACAAGAAGTGGTGAGGTAAGACACTGGAGGGGGAAAAAAAAGGAATAAAGGAAGATCTGCAGCTGGAGAAGAGCAGGGACACAGACAGTATTGTATCCAACAAGACATATTTCCTTCAGGCACTGAGCAGAGAAGAGCTAGGTACAGCTTTATTCAATGAAGGAATCCTGAAGCTACTACGTGGATATCCTGTGATCAAGAACATGTAGTACATGTGTATAGGAAAAGGGGCAAATAAGAGTGCCACAGCTTTCCTGCTTCTCTTCCAATAGATCCACACTCCTTAACAACGTCACCTGTGTAAAATCAACAGCTTTTGAATCTCAGTATTTCTACTTTGCTACGAGGCTCGGAAGTCAGTGGTCAAATGTGTTCCTCCACCTCCCTCTAGCGGGAGGTCCACACAGCCAAGTGCTTCCTCCCGTTTCCAGTTTCCACCATCCTTTGAGGAATAAAGGGCTGCTCTGCACACCTGGCAGCCCTGCTTCTGCTTCAGTGAGTTCAGTTGTGTGGAGACACATGTGTACATAGGTTGTGGTCAATTATTTTTCTCCTCTGCATTCAAATTAATTAGTTCTAAGCCACGAGGCTACCTTGAAAGAATCTTTAAATTGCAAAATTGCCCAGTAGTCCAACATTAGAATATGTCCAAATGAAGTTAATTCATCACTATATGATATGTATTATGCCTGAGGATTGAAATTAAAGATCATAAGACTCCAACTTCATTAAAAATACAGAATGAACAGTGCTTAGGTGTGAATCAAGTTTGTGTTGTGACTGAAGATGGCTTGATACTTTGGAGATAGGCACTGTCAGAGGCAGATGAACAAAACGGATTGTGATAAAAGTCACTGAATGTCCCTGAAAAACCAGAACCCATCCTAGCTTTGTCAGAGATTTTTCTATGAAAATCAAATAAATTCTCTGTTCTTATATTTAGGGCATACAACTTGTGATCCTGCAATCTTTTTTTAAGAATTGCTGAGCTTCTGCAGCAGTCACTAAGACAAATAGGAGCACTAGTCTGAGCACACATACTGCTATATACTCTGAGAAATCAGACCTCAGGCATCTCAAATTACCACCCCAAATTAGTTGGCACTTTTGACAATTCCCTATCTGTAAAAGGGGGAGAATGATACCACAGGGATATTATGAAGATAAATTCATTCATTTCTGTTAATAAGTGGGATAGTATTAAAAAAAAAAAAAAAGCACCAGGGAAAAGCCCATTAGGAAATGAATAATTATGTATTCAGTGCAAAGTTTGGATGGTGTGAAGAAAATTAGGCATGGGGACATACATTAAAGGATGAGAAGAAAAAGAAATACTGCATGGTTGATCATTTTGTGAACAGAGTCTGCCTTGTGCACTGAATGAGGCAGGGGACCTGTAGGTGGACATGGCTGTGTAATTAAAGACTGCATCATCATGCATGGACACAGGCCACTGTATCTCTTATTTCTTGCAATTGTTATATCTCTTTATTAACTATATTGCAGGGTGATAAACATACATTTAGAATAGGAAATAAACTGTGTAATGTTAAAAATGGGAAATTCTTAGCTTTCAGCTTGAGAAATACTGCTGTTTCACAGAGTCACAGAATGTTAGGGGTTGTAAGGGACCTCTGGAGATCATCTTGTCCAACCCCCTTCCAAAGCAGGTTCACCTATGGCAGGTTGCTCAGGACTGCATCCAGATGGGTTTTGAGTATCTCCAGAGAAGGAAACTCCATAAATTCTCTAGGTAACTTGTTCCAATGGTTTGTTTTTGGTTTGGTTTGGGTTTTGTTTTTTTGGCTAGTTAGTTGATTGGATTTTTTTCATTTCTGAGCTGCTACCCACCATCAGTCTACATAATACTCTTACCAAAATGCAGTGGGGACAAATTTGATAATGTGAGTAAGTATCTAAACATGAGGTAGTCACCTCCTGGGTGTAACAAAAATGCTTCAGAAAGTAAAGCTGGTGAAATACCTCTGAAAGTTCTCCTTGAGGTCTACTCACACTTCTAGGTGTCTGAAGCAATTGGGAATTCTGGTTGTTAAAATGTTCCTCATATGTATGCTCTTCTGGAGTTATTTATCTCTGAATTTCTCACAATGCTGAAAATGAAACTGATTGCTAACCTAATAGAGGCTTTCCTAAAAAAAAAGCATACTCACCAGAGAAAGGAAAAGGAACATCTTTATCTACAGCTATTCCAGGAAATTGTATTGTTGATAGGAAATGCATTGATCCTAATTGCAGACAGCTTCTACTGGCATGTTATTTCATACTATTTTTCTGTGCAAAACAAGTGGAAAATATATAATTTTACTCCAGTTCCTTCTTGGTATCCTAAGGTCTCCTTCCAATGTAATCTTCTGCTTAAATCTCCTTATGCTCTCCTTTCCCTTTTTTATTTTCTTTAAAAAAATAGGTTTTTCCTCTTGATTTATTGGTGTAGTTCAATAGGAGCATTTGAGTGAGAGATTCAGTATGTTTATTTTCATTTTAAAAGCTCTTATTTGAAAATATTTGAAATGAGATTTTTATTTCTTTCTCTCCAAGAGGTTCATAATTTATAACTCAATCGAATTTGCAATTTTTCTTACATTTTTTTCCATTCTAGTTAAATTTCCTTAACAGTGTAGCCATCTAACTTTTCTGGATTGTCATTGTTTATTTTTTTAAACTGAGAAGCCCAGCAAAATTTACATGTTTACAGTAGTGCTACTTTTAAAGAAGTTGACCTTGTACAGATAATCACATGACCTGTGCAAATCAGACTATTTTCATGTTCCCTCTGAGATCTCTGCTCTATTCAGCTAATTAACATTTTCTCTTAGACATTTTTGAAAGACACCTGTATAATTCTTGTACTTTCATGAGATCTGCTCAGTCTCCATCTGTACTGTTTGGTTTTTTGATTACCAGCATATTAACACCAAGTGCAAGTGATGATGACAGCTGATTCTTGAGGAGAATTTGTGAGGGAAGATATCTGTGTATTGTGGTAGTGAACAGTATGTGTGAGTACTAATTTCAGAGTTCCTTGTTTTCTAAATACTTTTCAGATCTCATCTTTCTTAACACTTTATGATCATTCTTTCACTGAGCCAAATAACTTGTGAACCAACTTAAAAAGTCCATATTTTCCTTGCCTGCCTTACTCTTCTTCTAAGATCAAACTCTTAGATCAGCTTAAATTTAAATGGTATGAGAAATGTTAAAAACCTTTTCCCTAGAGTCTAAGGCATTTCCATGACACAATTAGGAGGTTTTCTTTCTGCCCACAGCGTGCCACCTACTCAAAAATGTGTGCTGCCTACTTACTTTTCAGGCCTCCTCGTAAAACAACATAGCTCAGTACTCAATGCCCTGAAAATCACTTCATAATTCCAAACTTAGGGGGAAAGTAAGATTGTTCTGGGTTTAGGATTATTCTATTTTTGGTATTTTATATGTATTTCACTATGCTGTGGAACTGCTTTTGTTTTGTCTTTTTATTGTAGTGTTAAATTTGGCATTAGGTTTTAATAACTGTGCAGTGCTTTGAGACCATGCTGAAAGGTATTTTATCAATATAAGTTACTCTTCTATTATTACTTTGCCCCAAGGCTCACCTCATTTTGAGCAAAGCCCACTCATTTTTTGAGGAGTCATCACTATTTCCCTCTATTCATTCTCCTCCCAGCCTTTTCTTTCTCATTCAGAAGAGCCAAATGAACAGCTCTTTCTAAAGCATGGCTCCATCTGGTCAATATTCTCTAGGATTATTCTGCAGTGTAGCTTACCTGCTGCCACCCTCCTCAAAAGCTAAAGGTACCAGGTATGACATCTGCATGTACCCTGTCTCTAGGAAATAGGAGTATATAAGACACATGAAGGTCCACAGTTAGAGTTTCATATTAAGTTCAAAAGTACACAAAATATACAACCACATCCAGACTTTGAAGCATTTCATCCCTGCTTTCATGACTCTTCCAGCTCCCAAACCTAGACTTGAAGAAGAAGGGAGAGTGTTTGATCTAGCAGTGAGGAGTGAAGACAAGGTTAAAGTCTTCCTCCAAGTCTGTGATGGAAACCAATCCATCAAACAAGCTGGTTTATGATGTGGAATAATAATTTTTAAAAAGTCATTAATAAATTGTCCAATATTGCTGCCAAGTCTTTATACAGAGAGGGAGAAAGTAGACTCTTCCAAAATAGACTATTTATAGATTTCAAGTGAGACACTTGGACTGGATTATCTTCTACAAGTGCTTTTCTCTCTATAACAACTGCAAAGACAAAGTGGTTATATTTTGGGACCTCAGGTAATTTCCTAAAGCTAGATTGGCAGAAACCAGGCTAAAATTAAAAGTGCATTTTTCACCACTGCATACCTTAACATTTGCTGTGCAGTATATTTGAGTAGAACTGTTTAACATAATTGCTACTCAGTTGGGTAGGATGCTGAGCACTGAGATGGTAATATTTGCAGATGATGCAATTACTTAAATGGCTAGGACTTAATGATCTGTCACTAGCCTTTCTGAAACAAAAGATGAACTATGTAGATCACTGATCTGACTTGGCATACTCCCTACCAGATGCCTATACTGAGCTTTTGTCACTATTGACTAAAGTCCATAAAAAACACCAGCAACAGTAGTAGATTTCATGCATTGCTCTCTCTTACCTAATCAAAGTCGTGATAAGACAGAAGTATGGAATAATTTTGATGATTTAGGGTTTGAGAAAAGAAGAATATAGTTGCATTATGAATCTGACTTCTGGTCAGGAGCTTGTTTTTTACCAAGAGGAAACTTTGAAATGTTTCCTGATCTTTGTTGGAACATTGTCCTGTTGCAAAATCCCTTAGTTGCACTATCTCAAGCAAGAAAGGTATATTCCAAGTTTTCACACATTTTGCTCTGGATTCTCAGCTGAGAAGGAGAAAGGAAAGGAGGCTCAACCACTAAATTTTGTTCAGGGAAGAAAGATGACAATATCTTTCTTGCAGTATGTCAACATCTATGTGCCCAACAGAACTAAAAAGGCACGCAGACCCTTATCAGTCTTGAAAATTGTTCTTTTCATATTTTTCCCTTGTTCCTAATACTTTAACAACACATGAGCTTATGAAGGAGCTCTTATTTTATCCACATCAGTTTACAACTTTCAAAACAAAATTAGCTGGCAGTTCAAGAGCTATGCAAACACTGGATATTTTTCTTTGCTACAAACCCAAACAACAGTGGGATGAGAACTAAGAGAATCTCACTTACTTATTCTCCACAACTTAAAGACAGTTCTAACTTTGGAGTGAAACAAGCATGGAGTAACTTTAATAACAACACAAGACCTAGTGCTGTAACCCAGGTTTGTAAGTTTTTTGTTGCCTTCAACAAAACCACCACTTAAATCAACCTCTCCTTAAGAAATGCTGATCTGCAGAATATTACCAGATGGGTCTCCTGCCTTCTGAAGAAAGAGGGAAATGAGAGAGCCTCATGTTTAATGGCATATGAAAGAAGAAATACAATGTGTAAACTTTCCACTGACGGATATAATAGTGTTCTCACTTTTAAAGAAAAACAGTACTTCCTAGCAGGATGCCTGCAAGAAATTTAACAATTACTCAAGATTTAGTTGTACAGCATGGCATTCTCAAACATGTGCAGAGTCTATTATTTTTTGTAATTAAATTAATTTAAATAATAAATAATGTAATTAAAATACGTTTGGACTGTGCAATCCCTAGGGCTGGAACCGTGTGTGGAGAAGTGATGCATATTCAATGTGAAGTTTAATGAGTAGGAAAATGCAGAATCCTATGTGCAACACAGTTTTGGCATCCTCCCCCTTCTACCCCATTCCTTTTCAGAGTAAAAAAGGGCCCAATTTACCAAATCAGGTTTTAAATCATTCACAAGTCTCTTTTCCTAAAAAGGAAACATTGCTGGTGTTTAGGGTTTCTTTAGCACAACATGTGGTTACCCAAATGTTTCCCTACAATAGTCCTAGTGAAAAGTGATAGGAAATTGCCTCTGTAACCCTGTAATAGCAATGTTTACTTTACCCCCATCAGAATTTTACAGACTATAGGAAATCATTACTTGTCTCTCTGTTACAAGGCTGATTCTGATTAAAAACTCCTGCTGAGCTTTTCAGAAGAGACTAAGGTTGTCAGAGATTTGCTTTCAGGGGTCATCACTGTTCTTGATTTTCTGAGGGTAGATGCTGAGCATTTTCTGAATATCAGTCTCTGTTAAGCTCTGCAACTAAAACTGGGAGTTCCCAGTCTCTCTCCCTAACTTGCTCCAGACTTTCAGTTTTGATGTAGCCTGATATGTGAGCACTATGTTATCTCTGTGATCATGGCTCCTGATCCAATGCAGAAGGACTTGGATTTTCAGGCATGGTTTTCCCCATGACTGGATCACACACAAGGTGTGACCCAACCAGCTCTGCCTTTGGGCAAAGAGCTGAGCCTATGTTGGAGGAACAGCAGGGACTATGGCCAGGAGATGTGAGGATCTACAGTGCCTGACTCAAGGTATAATCCTCCCAGGTGCCAGGGTTCATTTCTTTGTGAGAGGAGAGGGGGAGCCTTACATGTGGTGTCTTGTCCCCTTTGGTGTTTGGCTCAGGGTTGCAAAGCTCAGGTGAGCCTGAGCCATTGCTGCTGTCACCCTTGGAATGAGACAGTACCCATGATTGAATGGTAGCTTTAGGGGGCTCTAGTGTTCTGTACACTTTGGTGGGCTCTAAAAAGCTAATGCTCATGTTGCTAAATTTCCTGATTTCACAGACAATTTAAAACAGAGAATTATAAAGATTCAAAAAACAGATGTAAAATAATAATATTAAAAAACCCCAACAAACCCACACCTTATATCTCTATTATTGTCTTAAGCACTGATGATCATAAGACCTGTCTAATGGTTTCAGGAGGCCTGAGTCAGGGGTTTGAAATCATTAGCAGTATTGATGCCTCTGAGAAGAGAATGCTTAATACTGTCTTTCTTGTGGCTGGCCAAAATGACTGTTCAGTCTGTTACTTTACTTATAGACAAAAGAGCCTTTATTTCAAGTGGTAAAGGTCAGGGGTTTGGTGCTGAAGAGGCAGGAGAATATCCTGACAGGCAAATATAGTGCACACGTGTATGTGGCCACTTTCTGTTATATTTAGCTATTATCAGTATTTACATAGCAGAGTAATTCGAAGTTTGGAATAAGTGATTACAGAGCAGGCAAGGGATAGCCCCCTGAGTGTTTTAAAAACTCCTTCAACAGGAATTAGCTTTTCACACGTCCTTTTCCATCGTTGCCATGCCAAATACTACAAACTATAAACTTAAGAGGTCATAATAAATGAAAATAGTGATGGGTTTAAAGTTCTTGGGATCGTTCAGAATAAGCTGGATTCTGTGTCTCTTTCCAGTTTTGGGCACAAAACGCAAAAGTCTTTCAACTTCTAACACTGACTGATCTCATTGGACACTTTGGAGCTGGAGCTGGGCACGTAATGCTTTTCTATATTATACACGCAACAGTGGGACCCCTTCCCTAAATATTTCACTCAGTGTTGTATTCATTCCAAATTTCTTGGTGTATTTTGATGAAAATTAAGATAATGTAAAGCTGTAGCTGACAGAAGGATATTTTCACTATTTAGTGAACCATAGCCACTTGTATTCCACAGTGCTGTTTCTGTTAGGGACATGGAAGGATTTCCAAGCGATCAGAAGGTGGCAGCAGATCTCTGTTTCATTTCTTCTGAGGTGACTCCAAATTCTAGAGCAACTCAGAAAGAGAGATAATAAGAAGGGGGGAAATAAAGTTTAAAATTTACTTACTGAGGAAAAGAGGTATCTCAGTTCCAATGCCACAGGTAGCTATGAGACTTCCTCTCACCTCTGTATATCAGATTGTACTAATTCAACAGCAGGTCCCTGAACATCATCCCTTGAAGATTCAGCAGAGAAGGGAGAACATCGCCACCAGGCCAGGAGTGCAGTGTGAATGGCAGCCTGTAAAGCAGCCAGCCAGTGGTTTGACTCAGTGAATACACAAGCAAGGGCAAAAGTGTCCTCAGCTCTCACAGCAAACACATCAGCGTGGTAGTCTTTACTCATGCTGAACAAATGCAAGTACGCAAGCCTGATGCATCTGTAGTTGAGCTAATGTGTTGGACATTACAGTTCTTCTTCCTCCAAGACCCCTCCATGCCCTCCTATCTTCTCCAGAAGCAATGCCTGTGCAGATGTAAGGGGCAAGGTCTCTTCTTTCTGTTAACTGTGTTGGGAAAGTCTCCAGGACAGTTATGATGGATCCTCCTCAGATGGGAACCCATTCAGAGGTCCCCAGGGAGTGCCTGGGTCATAGCAGAGTTGGTGTCACAGGCAGGGGCCCATGGTAGTCTATTGAGCTTGCTCGGGGTGCTCACCTGCTGGAGTGCTGCCTTCACCCTTCTCTTCTCTCCTAAGAAGCCAAAAACTCCCATGATTTTAATTTCCAGATTTCTATGAATCCTGATAGCTGTTCCTTCAGAGCCATGCCCAAACAACCCCAGCTAATAGAAGGAACAACCAAAAAAAAAAAAGGAATCATTACTTTGTCTTGTCCACATACTGCCTCCTCCTGTCTTTGCTGACTTGTCCCTTTCCAGTCAAATTTTTTTCCCTTTTTGATCTGTGGATGCTATGTACAGGTTACAACTGCTTCAGTTTATGAGCCACGGACACAGAAGGATCACTGTTAGAAAAGGAGAAGAATTCGAAGGGGAAGAAGGGAACTGCTTAATAACAACACTGAAAAGGTCATAATTAACGATTTGGCTGTAAAGGTGAGAAGCTCAAGCCAAACATTTACTAAATAGTTTATTGTTACAAAGGGAAACTTCATCTCTGGTAATATTTTTAAGCAGGTGAGGTGAAACATTGAAGTGAAAGGGAAGCTTTCTTTTTCTAGCTTGAGCTTAGGTGTCAAAACACACTTTAAATGAATTTATTTCTACTGGTACAAGGCAGCCAGTTTTGTTTGTTCAAGGACTGTCTCTGATTGTTTTACATAGTTTCTTTAGAAACAAACCAAAGCACAGGCTTTGATTCATGGATCCTTACTTCCAAAGAGGTGTGGCATGAGCATCTCATCTGGCCTGGGGCACAACATAAGCCACACTCTTTCACTCAGTTGAGTCCAGTGACGTGGGTGGTTAAGTTGGAATACATCTGCTAGAAAAACAGCCTGGCTTGGCTTAAGGATTTTGTGTGAGGTAGTGAAGTTAGTAGTCCTAATGTTTAGTTACCAGTACAATTAAAAATTGTACCTTATTTCCAGTTTGGATGTTCCTAACTCAAAAGAACATGGGATGTCTAGAGTAGGAAAGGGAAAATCTTGCCCATCCATCCAAGAAGATGTTGCCCTCTACAGTGCACCACGTACTCCACAGTTTTCTCCCGTGTCTGTTTTTTGCCTCCACCACCAAGAAATCCTTGAGTCCTCAGTTTGTCAATATTAAGAACTTTGTTCACATATTAATACATTTCACTGGACAATATTGAAGAAACAAATCGTAATGGAAAAGGGCAAAGCACAAACCCAAATTGATAGTTGTCTTTTTCTAGACTAGTTTCTTATGTTAAGGTCCCACCACCTCTCCTCATTGCTGGTTTTGGGTAGATGCTGTTGAGCTCAGCATTGCTGCTGTCAGTGAAGTGATGCCATAGGACTCATATAACTAAAAGCAGACACCAGCCTTTAGCTTTAAAGTCTTTTCATTCCATTTAATTACAATGTTAATTTTTATGTTGGTTATTTTAACTCACTGTAAGTATAATTAAAAATAGAATATATCTTGCAGCAATTATTTTTAAAGTTGTTTTTCCCTCTAGTAGAGGGAGAGAGTTAAGAAAGACTTTTTCTAGCATAACATTTTAAAACATCATCTCAGTTGGAAGGGAGGAAAATATACAAAAAGCCCAATCAATGGCATGAAAAAAGAGGAAAATAGTGAGACAAGGAATTCTTAGCAAAAGTTCCAAAGGGTAATGCTATTTGGTGGGGCTACACCAGGTTAGTGGTACAGAACCTTTCAGAGTAACTTACAGGAAGCTCATTTTTAAGGAAAGAGATGTCACTAGTAGAAACGGTGCCAGTGCTGTAAAAAGGTGCTTTTGGAAAGGAGGTTGGAACCTAATCACTCAGATCCTTGAGGGAGGAAAACTAAAGGGAAGACACTCGGAATTTTCTTGTGCCTAATTAGTCAGCTGATGGCTAAGGGCCAGAACTCAACCTGTAAGGACATTGAGTGCACCTTTATCAATCCAAACAAACTGATGTGAATTGAAGACCCTTTGCCTCTCTGGATATTAAACCTGAGGTTAGAATAAGGGCCATTTCTTTCCTAGTGTCTTTTCTCCAAGCTATTCTATAAGACTAAAGGGTACTCATTTCCCTTCCATTATAACTGTGACATGAAAGCATTTCCATTCACAAACCCCTTATTCCTGAACTGGTAACAACCTGAGCTAATTGCTACTATTATTTATAGACTTAGTCATACTTAAATATTTACTTTCTAGGTTTGACTAACCTCTGCTTAGCTGCTTTTGGAATTTCAGGTTGTTTAAAAAACACATTCCCATTTTGCTTTTTACAAGTGGCAAGAGATGTATTATTTCATTCATAGGACCATAGAGTGACTAATACAAACAGAAGGCACAAAGTACAAGACAAAGTTCAAATTAGGGGTGACAAAAAGGTGTTGTCTTCATAGTGGTGGGAACAACTTGTAGGTCAGCCTCCTGTCTGTTCCTGTCATTCTGACTTTACACATGCATGGTTGTATTGACTCTAGTCACATTTTTCCTGATTTAGACTTGTTCTAGAGAGTAACTGGAGTCAAGACTCAAACTCTCCAATGTATTGATATCAATGAAGATCACTGACACTGGTGTATTTAGAAGGTAATAAGTAAGACAAAAATCCCAAAATGCATGGAATAATATCTACACTGCTAATCAGAAGCATTGTAGACTAAAGACAGCACTGCTAAACCCAGACACTGAAGAATAAAAGTTCTGAGCTTGTAGATGTTAGGAAAGTATTCACATCAAATATCCTCTAAAGAGGATGACTTAAGGAAATAGATTTATTGAAGTGCTAATGGCCCAGCAAAAAATTTAAAAGTTATTTACCTGGAAATTTGGAAAGTGCTAGGAAGTTCTGATTACCTTTTCTCAAGCTATGATGCTTCATCTGCAACCCCACACTGTACCATCAACTGACAGAAGGCAGAATGATTTCATCAAAGGGCTTTATTAAGGAATCTGTTTTCTATCTTAGTTCATCCTGATCTGAATGCATCCACTTTCAAAACACACTGCAAAGCCCATTTTTAGTTCTGAAGCACATGGATAAGAGAGATAATCTAGAACAACACAGTATGAAGAATTTTGCTATTGCTTTTCAGCTACTGTTGTTTGTATCTCAGGAGAAGGTTGTTTAGAACTGATCCCCTGGTGATACAGCATGACACAAAGCTCACTGGGTTTCTTAAGGTAAGCTGCACACCAGTGCAATGAAGGCTGGACAGGGGAGGAAAACCACAGGAAAGTAAAAGTGTCATAGTACATCAGATCAAAGATCCTTTCCATCTAATGTCTTCTAAAAGAGCATTAAAAAGACAAAATGAATAGCAATCCTATTGTGAAACACATTGCCAGTCTCTACTGATTTACTGCTCAAGAATTCCTTTGCACATGAAGGTATCTTTGCATTTAAATGAAAAGAAAGGTGAACAAGCTGCTGTGGAGGAAGGGGGTAAGCATTTAGGAAAAAGGATGGCTGAGGACAGAGCAGAGAGGTTGAGAGCAGGAGGAGACAGAAGGCATATATCTTCGTTTCAGTAAAATGTGGACATTGATCTTAAGCACAGGGAAGATACAACTGTGAGCTGCTGAGAAGCACTATTTGTTTTCTTACTCCTAGTGTTCAGTATCTTTCCTCATATAAACCCTTGTTAAATCCATGGGACCATCTACAGTGGACAGTATTGCCTCCTTATTGTAGCTGACTCAGAAGGTGTCCTAAACAAGCAGAACTCTTTCTGAGTCCTATGGATGACATAGCTTGGACTTTTTCTGATGTCCATGTGAGATGATGTCAGCTACTGTTAAAAACTCTTAAATATCCTCTTTTATATATCTACCACTTGCTAGTAGAAGCAATACTTAGAGCAGGGGAGGAATGGTGGAGCCAAGAATGTTTTATTTCACAGTAAAAAGGAAATATTTTAAGAGTGCTTTATATGGCAGTAAAGCAGGGACTATTTAAACCTGAGATCCATATCCATAATGAGTGAACTTTGATCTGTAAACAGTCCCTAAAAATTAAGTAGGTATATTGCTTTTAATAGTAGGTTTGTTAGTCCTGACCTACAGGTGTGCACAAAGAGAGTATGTTTCCTAGTGCAGTCAATTGACTTCCCCTGATTTACAGTATTTTTAGTCCTTGCTCCATGTGCTCCAGAGGTTTGAGTTCCATTTTCTATTTGGATCCAACTGGGATGTATTTTATTTTATCCCCCAACTAGCCCAAGCAGTAAGATAAGAATTGCTTTCACACATGACTCTTTGTTTGCATAACACTTGCTTCCACTTAGTAAGAAATACATGGTTATTTCAAGTTACATTTCCTTTGACAAACAATGGTTTAAATTGAGGTGTGAAATGTTCCATTGCACTCTTTTTTTTCCCCCAACCTTTTTTAATAAATGAGTGACTCAAATTTTATACCTACTTCTGTCTGTGTATTTGTTGTTTCTCAGGAAGTTTGTACTAAATGGTCATTTTTAGAGATACATTTCACCCAAAGTTCAGTTGCTCTATGAGACAACCTTGCACCACTGCTGGGTGCTGTCATTCCCCTGAGGGCAATTCCAGATGTGGGTCCTTCTGCTTCAGATAGGTAGGAGGAAGGATGGGAGGGTGGGAAACAGACCATCCCTCTTAGCCCACAGAAACTCACTGATAAGGAAGAAGTGATTAATTTGTTGTGAAATCCACTCTCCTAAGGAAAACCCTTCTGAGAGAGGGCTCAGGGACAACTAGGGACTGAGGATCTACTGATAATGTTGTTTGCCTGTGTAATCAGAAAGAATAAAAGATATTAGGAAATTAAAGAGAATTCACCTCATCAGCTGTCTTCAGCAATGCCTTCTAGGCATAATAGACAACCTTCTCCAGCTCCTCACTTCTATTAAATGTCATTAATTTTACCTCTCTTGCTTCTGCATTTTATTCAAGTCTGCTCTGCATTCACATCAGTACAGATATAGGCTGTGGGTGTGTGGTTTCCTTCTGAAATAAACTGTTATGAGTCCTAGTTGACTGCTACCCCAGGATGAAGATCTCATTACAGTAGTCCAAACTTCTGCACTAGATAAGCCTTTAATATGTGTAGTAAAAAGACATGTTTACTTTAACAGATCTTAATCAGACTAATAAGGACAGCCTGTGATTATTTAACTGTACCTTACTGAAGGAAAATATCTCTCTCCTGCTAAAGTCATGGCCAATGCTCATAAAGGTCAGAACAAATACCTGTAAGCTACAGACTGAACCTTGGGGGACATTCTTGAACCAGGGAAAGGAAAGGAAAAGGATAATGAGGAAAGAACAGGGATTCCTTTTTTTTTCCCCCTTATGATAGACATGAGAAGAGAAAGAACATATAAAACCTGGAACCTAAAGCAGTAGCTGTAGGCATGCTTTTGCCAATTCAGGTTGTTTGCTATTCATTTCAATTTTAATAACTCACTAAGGTGTGTGACTACAACTGGCTACTATCCTCTTAATAATGTTTCCAAGACAATATCAGAGTTTATTGCTCTCAAATTGCAAACAGAAGATTTATTGTTATGTTTTGAACAGTTTCACCTAGATGAAGCCACATATTTACACTGCATAGAAGCTTGCTTACAAAATAGCTTTACCACTTTTTATGACAGGGATGCTAGTTGCTTCCCTGTAGGAACAGACACATTCAAAACAGGGACCTAGGAACCCAGACACCAATTTTGCAAGCCCATTCAGCTCCCAGAATGAAATTTTGAACACAAATAGGACAAAAAACACTTAAGCCAATGCAGGA
This sequence comes from Galbula dea, assembly GCA_013399015.1. Lineage (NCBI taxonomy): Eukaryota > Metazoa > Chordata > Aves > Piciformes > Galbulidae > Galbula > Galbula dea. The sequence continues at coordinate 116,828 of VWZX01006705.1, forward strand.
AGAAATGAGTGTGTTGCAAAGTGAATCCAAACACTCGGTGTATTAGAGCTAACTTGTAGATGAGGTGGAGTTGGGTGAAGGGGAATGGGAGGAAAAAGAGAGAAAGAAAAGCAATAAGAAGTCTCGGACTCCAGTCTGAACAACAAAGGCTGTTCTTTTGTATTTTGTACAAAGATTGCTTGATAGAAAGGAGAATTCATGTGGTTTATCTGAAAGAGTCATTGGATAAAATGCATGAACAGGGCACTCCTAGGAGAAATGGATATGTGGACTTTTCAATCCTGTTAGACAGGAAAAAAATGAAAGTGAACCTTGTGTGTCCAGGTCAAATGCTCTCTAGCTACCCCCTTTTTGTATAGTAAGTATGCTCAAACCATGTCCTGCTGTGGCCACTCTGTGTTCTGTGATGAGTTTTCTTCTCCTGTTCAAGTGCTTTTGTGTGCTCTTAGAATACGGGCTTGCTTGGTAGCTTCAGGGGCCTTCAGCAAAGGAAAGCTGCCCTCTGAATCCTCCTCAGACTTTGTGGTGAGATAGCACCCAGAGCTAATTAGATAACATTAGATGAATTTCAGCTTATAAGTTGTGGTTTAACCATCTTGAATTAATCATCAAGTCTATATACTCATTTAGACACTTAATGTTTGAGGCATTTTCATAAAATGTACTGACTCCTAAGCTGCATCTTTTAGTATAATTTCCAACTGCAGCAAGAAAGCAACAAGTACAATCATAGGATGTGAGATTTTTTTTCAACAGTCCTGCACAACTGTTAGTTATTCCCCTTGCAGCTTTGACAGAACATCGACTACACCCATTCTGTACCTTTAGGATGATAAATCAGAGGGGACTATGAAAAGAATGGACATAATAGGATGCAGAAAATAACAAATGAGTTCCCTTTTGAACTAAAATGTTGAAATTTTCTCCAAGAGGATAATGTCTCTCAGTCAGGTAGAATCATTCCAAATTTCAAAAATTATGTTTTTAAAAAGTCCAGGTAGCACATCACAGTCCTCACCCTGCCCCAAAACACATATATCTATGTATGAAGGAACCCACATCAGATTTTTTTTTTTTACTTCCATCCCTTTACCAATAGATAAGATATTCTTTACTGTCCAAAATAAAAGCCTTTCTGCCTTCAGGTGTATGTGGTTTCAGGTTACTATTTGTACATTTATTTCTTGTTTCTTCCAACATTCTAAACCAGTTTTTTCCTTATCTTTTAATCCATTAAATGAATGAATCAATATATTCTCAATAAAAAAGACTTCAATATAGGAACAAAATACCATAGGGCAGTGTGTAAAAGTAGTACAGAAAACAGTATCATAATACTTTCTGAATACAGACACACCAAGAAGAAAAAGTTGTGAAGCTTTTTACTTTTCACTGTTATTCCTAAGTCTTTCTGCACCATTTCTTTCTTCTTCCTATGGAACATCTACCTTTTTCATTACAATATTTCTCCCCACTTGTATCACTTTTCTCAAACTGATCCTCAGTTTATTCTGTCATGTCCAGATGCTTATCTCCCTCTGTATTATTTCTCTATTGTTTACAACTTCTTTCCAATTTAGCATTAACTGTGAATTTAATTAAACTCTGGTCATTAACATTCATTTTATATGCCTCACTAACAGAATCCCTCATCTAGTTCTTAATGACACTTAAATAAATAAAACCTAATAGAGATCCCTGTGGTACCTCACTAGACATCTTAACCTAGTTTGATACTTGCTACTTAACTGTTTACCAAGCTCCTTTGAACACTCTTCAAACCACAGAAGAGCATGTATATTCAAACCAAACTGAATTAATTTTTTAGTCCAATTTTCATGAGACTCCATGTTGAATACTTTATCTGAATGCAAATAACTGACACATCTTACTTTTCCTTTTATCTGTGGAGGCCCTGATTCTTTGATACTTATGATCATGCCTAATTTTAAGTGTGTGTTTAAACTAAGTGCAAGTAAACCTTAGCAGTTAGGTGAGTCATGCACATGCTTGCAAGCTGGTGCCTTATTTACCTAGATAAAAAATGGCTACCATAAATCTAGGGTCTTCTTGTACATCAGTTCTTTATCTCCAGAAATATATTTTCTCCAAAGTTCAATGCAAAGAGCTGTATATTGTGCTGAACTCCTCCATGACAGGTAAGTTTCAGTTTTACTTAGTACCACACTAAAGTAAAATAAAACCCCAGAAGTGCTTAGTGATGCCAACAGTGATTAGATTGCCTCTGAGAATCAAATAATGAGCAAACTCTTGGGACAGAAATAGGAGGAAGGAAATTCTCTGAGAAGAACTTCCTTCCTTAGATCTCTTGTGTGTCTCCAACCCTGCTCCCATCAAGCATTTCAGTAGCTCCTGTGTCAGCTCTGCTTAGCTGTCTTCAAAAATCTTTCTATTTTACCCAGGTACCTTTTGCTTGAGCAACTCTGCTGCTCAGCTCCATGGAGAGCAAAATGTAGAAGCATGGGAAAAAAAAATCACAAAGATTCTTATCAAAACCATAACGAAAGAATTATGGTTCTCTCCCATGGAAACCTTGTCACAGGCCTCCTGTGAGGATTCTGTTTCCACTGAGGTCAGGCAACTTCTGCCAAATAATTTAGTGGGACAGGACAAGGTAAAATTTACATAGGAATAAATGTAAACCATATTTGTTGTAGCAAGAGAACTATAACTTTCAGTTTAATCTCCATTTCTGTCCTGTGTCCTGTGAGCTGGGAATTTTATTTTATCCTTTGAGAAGCCAGTTTGGTGTAGGTATAAAATAGAGACCTAACAGTTCTGTGGACCAGTGGAGCTTAACGCAAGATATAAAACTCATTTGCCATGGACACTCTCTGTAATTTGGGGAACATTCTTCACATAAAGGAAAGTGCATTAGTTCAAGTGTCTGAATTGTTTCACTTTTATTGTTCTGTGAATACAGATGTTTCTATGCTTGTTTCATCTCTAAAAAATGAACATTCTCTCTATTCTTAAAATAACCTGAAGATAGATATCTTTGCTAAAATTGTTTACTGCTTGTGGACAGTATTACTCATTTCTTTTGCATTTAATATAACTGAAAAAATATTTTAGGGTATGATCTGTCTTCTGTTGAACTCAGTGGGAATGTAGCAATATTACCCTGAGTCTGACCAAATTTTAGATCAAAATATTTTTAGTCTGGTGACTATTTTAGAAGCTCCTGTGGGTTTTGAATTTTATCTGAAAACATTTTTCAGCCCTGTTTTTTTCCCATGAATAAGAGGTTCTAGGTAAGACATTTTTCAGTCTGTGTGAAGAAGTGTTCATGTTGACACTATTTTTTGTCTCATCCTACCTTCATTCTTCTACAGGAAAAATATGGTGATGTCTTATATGAACCCTTTATCTTTAAATCTTACCTATGAGACTTCATATATATATAGTGCTGGGCTATCAACAGTTGTTCAGGCAGACACCAATCTACACCAACGGAGACTGCATACGTTGCAGTTCAATCCCTTTATATTGTATTTCATTTACCACACAAATTCAATTATCTGTACTGCTCCATTATAGAATCAGCCCCCAAAGACCAATTTCCCATGTCTGACACATATTTATAGAACTTGAAAACTTCCTGCAAGTTATATTATAATACTAATTACTGTAGTGTTTGAATACTTAAACAAATTACTTGCCCTTTGTTGACAGTTAATATGACTAATAAACCCACAATTTTATAGCTTTAGAGGCTCCTTTGCTAGATTATGCTCAAATGTCAGAGATGATACAAAAATATATCTGAAGTTCTCTTCCCCCAGCAGACAATACTGATTATATTTTTTGAAAGGTGACTGTATTGACACATGCCTACTCTTTAGCAGAGATCTGCTTAACAGGAAAGAGCTTGTAGAAACTAACTCTACTATATTCCCTGTCACATGCCACAGAACAGTGGCACTTCACAACAGATAGCATCAGATCAAGTATTGTTTTCTGTTATTGCACTGGAGTCCTCTTTCAATGGGGTTTTGTTGGAGAGGATGGTCAAGGTTCCTGATTTTGCTGGTAGTTAAAGGAGTTCTGAATCCTAAAGAGGAAGCCCAAAACACATTGATGAGGTTCTCTCAAAAGGCTTTGGGGTTTGGTTTTGGCTTTTTTTTTTTTTTTTCTTTCTTTCTTTTTCTTCTTCTTTGTGTAATTTAAACAACAAAAGCAGAGGCTGAAATGCTGGATTCTGAGATGCTTTCAAATACTATCTTTTCATTAACATGAGATAAAAAGCAGAGAGTTGTCAGGGAAAGACATAAGTAAAAGAGTAGCTCTTAGAGAAAAAAATGTTATAGAAACAGCTCATGGGACTATGAAAGCTTCTGTCTATTACCTTTCTGTTTTACAATTTATACATTCTTCAGTTTAATTTTATTCATCTTTGCTTTAGCAGGACATTCAGTAAACTAGCTATCTCAAAACCTCATCATATCCATGGGAAGTCAGTACAGGAAATACTTGTAATTTTTCCATATTGTTGTAACAAGTTAATGTACTGTAGTACATTAGCTTGTCTTTTTTACATTAACATTATCCACAAATACTTTACTTGGGGTCTTGGTCCTTCTCCTGCTGAGAATAATTCAACAATATGATATTTCATGATACCAAAACACTACAATGTACAGATTGATTGCCTAAGGAAGAGATGAGCACAACTTGCCTTTGCATTGCACATCTGCTCCATTTCCCATTGTCTGCACTGAAGGGTTGGACAAAAGTCCTGCATGGCACCACCAGCCATTCTGGGCACCGGCCAGGGCAGGAAAAACATCATGGCTCTTTTTCAGCCTGCATGCTTGTGGGCTTTTTTTCCCCCTCAGTAAAACAAAATAAAAAACAAGCAAACAAAACCTCCACCAACATTCAGGAGAGGATCCTTTGCAGCTGGATGTCATTTTTAGCTGAAATCATGGATGAGTCAGAGTGTGTTTCATAGACCAGTAGGCACACACAGTTTAGGCTTCTGATGAACTTCTGATGTTGTATTGGACTCAACAGTGCAGTCAGGTGAGCTGACACTGTAAGGTACTAACAGGGTAACCATACAATGCCACACTCTGGTGTTCTAGATAACTATTCCCTCAGCTATTCAAGTATGATAGTACCCAATTTTGGCTCACAACTAAAGGAGAAATATTTTTAAATCCAACTGTGCAAAGAATAATGTCATCTAGAGTCAAATTTGGTCCTGTCACATCTGGCAAACTGAAAACACCAGAAAGCAAAATAGATAGGAACTGTAAGGGAAGGAATTGTGTAGAGCTACTTGTAGTCCAAAGCAAAAGTCTGCTAATCATCTTGGGCTGCATAGGTCCCACAATTGCACAGGGCTGGTGTTTTGGAGCTGCTCAGGAAATATTCTTTAGTACAAGGCAAAGCATGCCAACAGCTTGTAGCTTGTCAATGTGCAAGATTGCATTTTAGTGTTATGAAATGCTACAGGCACTGGTTAATTTATTAGAGCATGCACACCCTGCTTTCCTCCTTCCTTTAACAACAGGAATGGTCTTCCCCCTGCTACCAGGACTGTTGAGCTGTTGTCTCCTGAAGGCCTAGCCTCTCTAATGCAAAAAATACAAAATACCAGCCAGCAAAAGTGATCTTACTATGCTAGAATGAGCATCTATTGCACTGTCATCCAAGATAGTCAAGCAAGATCTTGCATCACATGCAGTTTTGGGGAAGTTATGGGAAGCATAGTAAGTCCTATAGTTTTCTATACACCTAACTTCCTATAACACCTAATGAGTTACACCATATGATCAGTGTCAAGGCATTCCAGGACCTTTGATGGGCTTTCCAGTCCTGAATCAGATCAGCAAGATGATGAAGCACTGTATATTATAACTATAATGCTTTTTTTGGGTAATATATATGAGTTCACTCTACTGCCACATTTATTTCTATTGCAGTACTGACAAGAGATTCCAGTCAGGAGTAGGATACCAGTTTTCTAAAGCTGTGTAAAGACACAGGAAGAGACAGCTATCACTTGAAGAACTAACGATCTACAGCAAAACTAATCATGAATATCAGAACCAGTCTGCAAGATGCCACTGGTTGACAGCATCCCTCAGAAAGAAACAATGGTTGCCAGGCCAGACATCCTAGTTCTTGCTCTGCAACCTGCAGATTGCTGCCTCATAAAGAATTTGCTAAGAAATTGCCCCCAGATGCTGCATGAAGCTCTCTGAATGGATTTGACACTTACTGGAGAGAGTGCACCTTCCACTTCATTTACCTCTGAGCTGAGAAAGAAGAGTATAATTGAACATGCTTCCCTCTTTAGTGCAATTTGCTCATGAGCATCGTTAGGCTGAGAGGAAGTGGGCAGAGAGAGCAACCCTTCCTAGAGCAGGGAAAGAATGTGTGCATACTCTTACCCAGCCCATGTACAGGAAATCATTCACAAACCTTCAAAGGCATTAGTGGGGGAAGGGAGGAGGCTGGAATGGCATTCCTTGGGTAAGAGCACATGAAAGTCTGGTCAGATTAGTGTAATATATTACATAAATGTGACACAAAAATGTTCATGGATTACACTTCCTACGCTGTATCATATTAGCACCTCATCATCCCAGCCTACCACAAACAGATGCTAACAAGATATGAGAAAAGAACCAGAATGTGCTGAGGTTTCTGCCTCACATTAGTAGTGTGCACACTGTACTGTGATACTGCTTGCCAGAGTGTGATGCACCAATTACTAATGTGTAATCTATGGAGAAAAAAACCAAACAAAACACTAAAAAAACCCCCCCAAATCAAAAAATAACTAACCAAACAAAAAAACCCCAACACACCCAGCAAAGCAAAACAAGACATTGCCATGAAAAGTGTGTTTCTAATGTGCTGCAAAATGAAGAGATGAGCTGCATGTGGTGAAAATCTATCCCACCTCCTGCAAATTCACAAAGATACAGAGAAGCATGTTAAAGTCCCTAAATGGTACTCACTAGAAATGCATTGTTCCCTTTCAGTGAGTTTAAGACATTTTTGAGAGAGTCCTAAGGCACTGACTTACTCAGATTGTGTTATTTTAGCAGGGTTCATATGTTTTTTATTTAACTAGATCTTTTCCTTGTAAATAAAGTTGTCCTTGGTGTTGAATCTGAGGATCCAGAAAAGCATCAGTCATGTGCCAGTCCAACCTCCAGCTAAGCCTCTGGGAGATCTTGACTCAATAGACTTTCTTCCTCACATTCAGTCCTATGATTCATTAAATATGAAGATATCACACATATACAGCAGTCTTATTATACTCACTAATGACCTTTTAAAGGGCCAGAAAACTATACAGATGCACACATTCACATTTGTGCAGTACAACCCCTTTTTGCCCCATGCAACCTCACTTGCCACGCAGAGAAAAAAGGAGGGAAAAATGCATGTGCATATTTGAAGATGTCTTTTTATTTTTTTCATGAGCAACAGATGAAATTTGCAGCTGCTGGAAAAACAGCCTTCCAGATTGCCATCTTAAGTGCTTTACTGCCCATGAATGTGGGGGAAGTTATTATTACTAATAATAATAAAGAAAGAAATGCATACTATATAAACTGGGTTAAGCTCCGTGCTTCAAAAGTTTATTTTTGTTTTGTTTTAATATATTTACATGAGTGAAATAAATATAACAGATAAAATCTCTTTAGCTTTCTTTCTCACAACAGTAATTATGCCAGGCCTTTGGTGCAGTAAGGTTAAGATTATACAGCCCTGTTTCTGGTTTCCTCTAGACATATGTGCAGTATATACATTGCACATAAATTGGCTCAAGCTAATTATTTTTAAATAACATGTATGCTTTAAAAAATAGCAAGTCAAAATGGAACTGCCTAAATCTATTGTAGGTTGTGTTTTGTTTTTCCTCAGGCATTAAAATCCTGTGTCTGTGATCTTTTCTTGAAAACTTTTTTGGAGGGGGGCAGCGTAGGGGGATATTTCCTCCCAGGTTGAAAGCCAGATATACTTTGCCCTGTTGTGTGTCCATCACAGCCACAACACTCTGGTTTGAACAGAATCTCATGTGCTAGAACTTAAATACAAAGCTGTAGCCTTAAAGGATTTTTCTTTAATCCCACTTGATTATAAACAGGGGGTTATAAGGGATGCTTGTACATAAACCTGTTTTTATAACTATAGACAATCTTGTTTGTCAAACAGCTGAAATATATAAGTTTTCAAAAATTGATTCTTTGTAATGTAAACCATAACACATTACTTCATAAGGCATAACGATGTTGTGAGAGAAAAGCTGTAGCTGCCTGTGACATCACAGTGAATGAGCATGATGATAGCATTTCAGGTCCCAATAGGCACTTACTTCAGGAGCCTCAAAGATGCTAGCAACAGCAAAGTCACTACAGCATGTGGAAGTGCTGGGAAAGATGTAAAGCACTGGTGTCTCAGCACCAAACTCACCTATCCAGAGGAGTCTGGTGCTCCATGTTGCTTCAAGGAGAGGCTGGACTCCTTCTATTACTTGTGTAATGCCATTCCTGAGGTGCATCTGGTTTTGACTCATACAATTTCCTTGTTTATAGCATCCTGTAGCAATTAGAGAAGCTCAAAGAGCAATACAAGAACTTACAAGCCCCATGTGCTGAAGTTTACACATCTAATCACTTGGGCTGAGTAGCATCCCTGTGATGAAAGAGCAGGAGAGTGGCAGCTGGTGGCAGTGGAGGAGAAGCCAGACATCTCAATTTCCAGTTCTCTCTCCACCCCTAGAGGACCAAATGCTTTACACACTCCTGTTTGTAACTGGACCCTATTTCACATTTAATATATTTTAAAAAATAAGAAGAGAACAAAATGGTACATTTATGGCATTTAATTGAATAATGTGAGCATTAGATAAAAAAATGAGAGGGCTCATCACCATGCTTCAGACTCCATTTCCTCTGTCACCCAAAAAAGGCAGTAAGCATGGAGCCCAAGGCATGCTGCCAGGTGTGTTCACTCTCAAAGGCTTTTTCCTGCAGAGAGTTGGATGGGAGGAGCCTGAGCTTTCCCTACACGTTATTTGTTTATTTTACTATCCTTGGCTGACATTGTGTCAGCTGGTTAATGAATTAATCTGGTTTTATGGCTTTTGCACATGTGCCTAGAGGTCACCCTAGGCATATTTTCACAAATTAGAAAAATAAATTAATTAATTAAACTTATTTTCTACTGGGAACCTGTGCACCTGAAATAACAACTATTTTCTCCAATGTATCTAGTTGTTCTCTGCCAGGAGGCATTTCTTCCCACCTTCTTGGTGAAAAACTGTACTAGCCAGCAGGATGCAATCATTTGAGTAATAAGAACATTATAAGCTCTCATATACACAGCTGGTGGCATGTAACCAGCTACTTCCAAACAACATATTTTCATTCTCTAACTAAATAAGGCATTTTTCTCCTTCCATTTAGCATACATTTTGCAGGTTAACATTTATCTGCCTGAATTCAGGTCACCTGTGCAGGTGCAGAAGGAAAGATGCTCACCCTCCACACAGAGTTTCTCCTGCCATGCTGCCTTCTCACTTGAGGCCCATTAACAGGCAGCCAGGCAATAGTAGCCATTGGTGAAAGTTTGGAGACTTTATTTTCCCCATCTCCTAATTTTATTTTTATTTAGGAAAAATCCACACTTCTAGACTACCTACTTATGGACATATATGTTTGGGGTTTTTTTGGTTGTTTGGTTTTGTTTTTCTTAATTTTTAAAATAATGAACACTTATTTACTACAAATCATAAACCATTTTCATCTTTTTCCTTTCCCCCAATTACCTAAGAGTCTCCTCTTGGACCTTCCTCTGTTTGGCTACAATCTTCTCAAAGACTGACAGCAAAACATCTTTTTCATGAAGTAAGGTAATATCTCCTTTGACTTGTATATGATATTCATGTCAATTTTTTTTCCCCCCAGAACAGCCTCATATTTACTGATTTTGTATGACTCTCTGGTCACTTTTTGTGGAAAATTTTACATGAAATCTGTGTACTGTATAATAAAGCCAATTACAATTATTTTTAAACTGAGATACTCTCTATGCTCCATGTACATACTCAGCTACACCCTGGGCAAGAAATTTCCTCTGTGCTCCCTTGTTTGGGGTTTTTTTGAGTTGCTTTTTTTTGTTTTGTCTTTTTCTTTTTGGCTTGGTTGGTTGGTTTTGATTTGTTTTTTCTTTACCATTCTCATTTGCCTTTCTTATTCTTTCTGAGACATCTAAAATCACAATGTTTTCTCCACACATGTAGGTCAATCTGGAAGGGAGGGGGATCCATAGCACATTCCTGAGGTCAGCAATCATCTAGGATGAAACAGGAATCCCAGTACTGACAATTAAACCAAAGGATGCATGATTTGGGAAAATTCTTGTTCTAAACATCAGTTCTGCCTTGGTAAAAATATTCAAAATATACCTTGGGAAAATTTCAGCCATTCTGTAATCCCATTTAACCTCATATTGGTGTATAATCTGTTATTGGTGTATAAAGCAATTTATGAAAAAGACAAGTTGCATATGAATACAAACCAAACCAGTAATCTTTCTTATAGATGGAGGGAAGGTAACTAAGTGGCTTTTTTGCCTACTTTTCAAATTTTATGGAAACTTTCATTATGATTTTTAGCATTATATTTATTTAGTCTCTCTGAATAATTGTTCACCAATGAGATTTTATGAAGCTATAGATTACATCCAGATGAAAAATTGCATTTCCTTAATGTTGATGACTGTTTTGTAAAATTCTCTTCAAAGTATACTCCTGTGTGATATTTTTTGCTTCCTTCCTTCCTTTCAAAGTACTTTAAAGAAATCTGTAAGTGTATTTGTTTCTACCAAGGGACTTTTGTGATTAATACACAATATTTATATTCCCTAAATGCAGATTTGACTAATATGTTTTATACTCACTGCCATCACACTTATAAATGTACATTAACTGAATGCAATCTAAAGGAAAAATATAATCTTTTCAACAAAAATGTGAGCAACTGGCAGTAAGTGCAGTATTTGGTACATTTCACCTCTTTTTCTCAATGCAGACTTTCTATAGTTTATGATTTTGGCAGTTCTGTTAAATAATTTTCATAAATTTGGTTCAGTGTATGACATAGTCTCATTCATTTGCACTGTGGTATATCTGAGAAATGTCATTAATGGTTATTGTTCTGTTACTTGATGCTACATTTGTCCTCTTACTACATACTCTTGAGCTCACAGAAACAAAATTCATTTTCCATTTTATTGAAACATGATAGGTTTGGGGTTTTGTTTTGTTGGTATTTTTTTTTTCTTTTCATGAGCAAACTAGACTGTAGAAATGTTCCCATAAAGCCAAGGCAATAGGGGGATAAAAGCAGATGAAGACAATTCATTTGAAAATCAAAGCAATGCTCACAGAAATATGTTGGCAGGATTCACCCAGCTCTGTTTCAGAGTTGTTTAAACACAGTATAGAGCAGAACAGAAACAGGGGTTTGCTTTCTCCTGGAATCAGTTCAATCAATTAATCTGTTTCTTTTTTTTTATTCCCTTGCTCATTTAATTACCACTGTGAAAAAGCAGGGGGAATTAAGTCACAAAAATAACCATCCAGATAACATGATGGATCTAAGTGAAGCCTTTGTAAGTGGTTGGATCCTGGGGTAAGGCTGAAACAGCTGCTTCTCTCTCAGTTGTGTGCTGGAAGGGTGCAGTGCATCGGCTGCTGACTTTGGATGAGAGATTTTGCACAAAGACCAAATTTCCCTCTTTACATGGCTAAAACCAGACCTCTCAAACAGCCAATGAAATTTGGCAGCAGCAATGCCAGCAGTTGGGTTTCCTGCAGAGGAAGGGGCACCACCAGAGGGTGACCATGGCTGGCGTGTTATCTCTGGCACCCCTATACTGCTCCAGACTGCCTCTTTCAGGGCCGGAGGAGAAACTGTGGGCTCACCCATGTCCAAGGGATGCTTCCCCACTGAAAACACTTTTCCTCATTTTTCATTCCCTGGTTTTTGTAGCTGTGCACTTTCTCAACCGGTGGTAAGTCTTAGGTCCCTTCTCCTGCAGGAAGTGTGAAGCAGAGAGTGCATTTACAAAGGCACCCTGCTGCCTGCCTCCCCCAGGTCAGGCTCTTTTTTGGACCAGAACCACTGCCTTCCTAGGGCCCATTGGCACTTTACTCCCAACTGCCCTCACTGGGCTGAGGGTGAAGGAAAAAGAGGTGCCATGAATGGACACAAGCTTGCTGCAAGCAGCAGGGGGTGGGCCACAGCACTCCACGTGCAACTCTCCTGCTACCATCTTCTCTGCCTTTCACTGTGGGTGGTAACATATCCTGCCTTTGTTCTGGGGATCCCTATCCCATCGCTCCACCACAGCATAAGACTTAAGGGTATTTTTAAACTCATGAGTCTCAACAAGTGCAGACCTGCAGAGCTCACTTGCACAGGTGGTGCCTGCTGCATGAGGCTGAGAGTGAAACTCCTTCCCCTAGACAGTGTGGCCGTACTGGGGCAGGCATTTCCAGGGGAAATACTGAGCCAACACCAGGAGCAATTCTAGGGAAAGAAGAGGAGCCTGGCGTGCCTTCCTCCATCTCTCTCGCTGGAGCAGCGCTGCCGCAAGCCACCTCATTGATTTCCTTCCGGCTGCTACACCGTCAGAGAACTTCAGTATTAATTAAGAGTCTTGTCCTTTCTCCTCTCCCATTATATTTTGATGCGAAGAAGATGCAGGTGAAGCAGGTAAAGCCTTTCCTTCTCTCCAGGCTGGATGGAGGAGGGAGTGGAGTCAAGGTGGTTATCGGGTGGATCCCCCGGTAGAGGGCATTCAGCCCACGCCGATCCAGCCCGGGCCAGGGAAGGTCGTCTACCCGCCTCCCTGTAAGCTGATACTGGAGCGCTTGTATCGCTGCTTGATCCCAGCTCTGCAAAGATGGACAAGGATACATATTTCATATTAATATCAAAAGACTTTTAGTCAGAGGTTCTTTGTTGTTCTTGGGGGTTTGGGGGTGGGTTTTTTTGAATCATAAATACTAAAGCCCCCTGCAGGTAATCAATTTCCTGAAATTCTTCAAGACTTCCTAAGCTGTAACAATGAAAATCATAACCATCAAGCCTTTTAATTTCCTTATTGTGTTATTTAAGCAATAAGACATGACAAGGTTTGTGTTATGCTGGGATCTCACCGTGCCTCGGGTGAATTGTGTGAGGCAGCAGGCTGAAAATCAAGAGCCCAAGCCACTTGAAAAGAGAGGCTGTCCTGGGACACCGTGAGGGTTTTTAGCATTACCCCGTGGACCTGTATGAGTAGGCTCAGAATAGAAAGAAAGAATTAAGGAAAAAATGCAAAAATATAAACATTATGTGTCTTTTCGTTACACCATAAGAAATAAAAGTACATCTCTTGTTTAATCTTCATTTAATTTTTCCCCCTGCTGGCTTCAAAGTGAAAAATAAGCATTATAAATTAATTAAAATTAATTAATTCTTTAATATCCTCATTTCAGTATTTTTTTAGTATCCTACAATTTCATTAAACCTCTGCAAACTTTTAAACTGCACATATGTAAAACAGAATTAAAATTGTTTAAATCTTAGGTTTCACCTTCATTTAACTAAAATTCTGGGCTCTGTTTTTGACAGAAAAATGTGTAGTTTTCAAAAAGAATACTTTCCTTTGGTTCTTTCTACAGAATGTTTTACTCAGCAAAAGGATGTTGTTTTGTGTTTCTTCTATGAACTATTTTTTTATATTTCTTATTGTCTGCTTTCTATCTTTTGTCACCTTATGGTTAACAATGTGTATCCCAAATTTGTCTCTGAAACGTTTCTTTTGGTTGAATTGCTACAGCAATAGTAAAGTCAGTTAAACATCCTGGAAGAGAAACCAAAGCTATTCCTGTTTGCATCAGCAGAAGTGTGGGGAGATTTCCTGCACACGTTTTAGGAGAAGAATCCTCTTTTTAGACAGAATTTACTTTTAAATCCCACCTTTGAAGATGACAGCACATCACACAAGTTGTATATGGTATTGTTCTATGAGGGCAAGAGAATCCTTGACTGTTTGCTTGCAAAAAAACCTCAGCTGAACCATGAGTATTTTGCAAAGCTGTGCCTCAATCCCAGTCTCTCAGACTCAAGCCATAACAGACACAACTCATACAAAGTCACACATGTGTGGAAGTGTTTTCAAAATTAGGTACTTGAATTTTGCAATTCTTTTCAACTATAAGGTTGCTTGTTGCATCAAGTGCTTTAGGAAAGGAAAGTGGAGACAGAAGTTAGGAATCTGGCACTCAGTACCCAAGATACTCGCTGATTTCAGTGAGTTGGTTGTGCAAAAAACCTTAGAATGAAGCCCTGCTAAAAAAAGCCAGACACTGATGCAAATTAGTGGGGAAAAGAGGCAAAAGGGAATAGGATTCATACAGAGAGAAAGGAGGACAAAGGAGAGCAATGGGAAGGAATACACGAGAAGAAGAGATACACAGGAAAAAGAGGTGGGAAGAGTAAACAACCCAGCAAGATGATTTGCTAGATAAAAGCTAAGAGTGTCATTAAATATATGAATATGGCTGGGCTTTTTCCCTAGAAATGTAAGAGAAGGGTTGGGAAAAGTCAGAAAGAAGATGCCTTGTTGGAAAAGTTTAATTAAATAGCACTTATTCAAGGAAGTATCATTAAAACCAAGAGTCACTGCAAAACCAAGAAGCCACAACATTATCTAGCAATTTAAAGGCACATAAAGCTAAAGGCTTGGTTTAGTTGAGGGGCATTACCTCAATGTTTCAGTGGAAACACACTGATCATCCACATAATGAAGTAAAGCAGAAAAATAAGTAATTTGGTCTAATAGAGGAACATCAAGATAAGGTCCTTGTCCCTGCCAACAGCTGGAGCTCTTAGTGCCACTTGACGTCAGCTTGTGGGGTTGTTTGAGTGCTATTTGTAGAGAAAACCAAGGACCCTATAATTTCAGATAATTTGTATCAGCATGCAGAAATAAGGAATTGCTTCTATTGTGTTTGAGTCAAAATAACCCAGAGAACTGTACTGGAAGCCATTCTGGCAGGTATTTATGTTAGTCAAAGATGACTATGTACTTTTAAGTATAGCTGTGCCATTCTTATTGTGATATATAAAGTTGTGTCAGCACTTCCATTACAAAACCCTACTTCCAGTATAAAACCCTATTTTTAGGGGTTTATAACTCAGTTGTTAAATTTCGCTTTAGGCTGAAACCTGGCATGCAAAACATCAGCCTGCAAGCACTTTTTTTTTTTTTTTTCATAAATACCAAAAAAGATACTTTGGGTCACTTTTTATTTTATAAGAATGCAGATTTTAACACTCAGTCATTTCTAACTCTGAAAAAGTTTCATTATTTGAATTTTACAGGCCTGTCCATTACATGTCATGCTGCATTTTTAAAAATAGCATTGCTTTTATTCATGTTGGCAAATTGGCTACTGTCCATGAGCAGAAACTATTTTTAATCATGTTTTTAAGCATATATCCATATTTATATTGTTATGATCCATGCTCCAGACTCTGTAAGGAATAATAAATGGCAGGCCATGCAGGCTTGAGCACAGAGAAAGAACTGCAGCAGCTGTTAGTTTACAAAACCCACACAACTTGGAATGTAGTCTTCAACTCATTAGCATAATTAATTTTTAATAATGACAGCATTCATTTGTTGCCTGAAAAGTAGAGTGTAGGGCCTTCTCCCACCATTCCTTACTTAGGGGGAGCTTGCTTTGTCTAAGTCAATTTTATCCTATCAGTGGCAAAGGGCTCACGCCCCTCATTAGCGACTTGAGAACAAAACTCGTTCTCTGGGTGGTTATGCTCCAGCACTTACACAACTGACCCTTAGGGAACAGAGGTTCTGGTGAGTCTGGGATCCTTCCCTGAGTCCTGCTTGTTTTACAACATACACCAGCAGGGAGATGCTTATAGTCTCTCAAAATGGTCCATAAAGTGAGATTCTGAGATTCTATGTTTCTATGACTCTTCCAGCCACAGCCCACTAAGTAAATTATAAATCCTATCCTTTGACAAGATTATTCTGCTTCAAAAGCACCAAGAAAGTAAGAATTTTAAATAGTTTATGTGGCTTACATTTGGTGCTGTTTCTATGGACTTTTAAAACAATTAGCTAAGATATTTCTAATCTCTCATAAAAACTGGAGGATGTATTCTAACCTGTAAACTACAGATTGTTTGCTATCAGATTTATACTGCTTTTGCGCAAGTCCATTGATAAAATTAAGCTCCAGATGACATTCTAGGCTACAATCATGATGTATCTTTAGAAAGCAGGGTATGTGAGTGCAGAATTTGGCCTGCTGTGCTAACTAAAAATGAATACAATTTTAAACCCCACCTGATTTAGGCTCACGTCTGGTCAACAGCACTGATTCCATTCATGTCCTGCCCTTGCCTCTCTTATTTTAATTTGTCTGAGTGGCTATTTCCTCTCTCTCAAGAGACACAGTGAAACGAAGACCCATCAAATAGCAATATGTGTACAGACTTGTAAACATGATCAGCTTGATCTTTAAGTGTCTATCAAGTCAGAGCTCACACAGACTTCAGAGGGGTTCTAGCTTTGTGGCTGTCTGAGAAACTGGTCCTTTGATTGAGCACCGAACCACAACAATCCTTTCCCACTGAAAGCTAATACATCTCCATTCTGACTGACCACTTTTGCTTTTTCTCATCACAGCAGTAGGACTTAACTTGTGCAATTTGTGGCTTGCAGTTTTGACATTGCTTTAAAAAGTATTTCAAACTGATCCTTTTATGTTCTAAGAAAGTGATTATGGTGTGCACCCGATACCGTTCAAAGAGGACAGCACAACCTTCTTGATAAAGAGCATCCTCATTTCCCCATTTTTTCACAAGCTGGCAAACATGGATCTGCAGGAATCTAGCAGAGCACAAATATTTCTTCTCTTTGACCTGACTGTAATCTATACTAGAGATGGAAATATCAGTAAAGTCACAAGAGCCCCTAGTACTGAGAGTCTAAACTAGAACCTTACGGGATGCCACAACATGCAAGTAAGAACAGGTGACCAGATAATTAGTCCTGGCACCCCCAGGCAGTGGACTGGCTCAGAGCATTACACTCCTCTTCTAAACAATACTACCACTGCCACCAAAAGGAAAAGCAAAATGGAGCTAGGTTTTATTACTGAGAAGGTGCTCTCCCTCTCTGCTGCAGACAGGAAGGGGAGGGGTCTGGTTATTGTTGAAGATATTTTTCCCCCCTCTTTCTCCAGGTCTTTAATCCCAGACTTGGCTTGTTGCGCTTCAAATTGAAATATCCTGAACAGATGTAAAAACACATGTGAGCCACTGCTCACAAGCTGTGCAAAGCTTTGTTTCATCTGCTGATGATGTGAGCCTAAAGGAGATCTTTTTAAAATTTCATCACTATTCAAAAGGATAATTAATACGTACCCCCAGGCTTTGATTATGCTATACCCAGTGTGTACTGCTGGTACAAAAATAATGAGGCTCTCATCAGGCCGAATGAATACTTGCAGCAAACATTCAGTTTCCATAAGAAATTTAAGATTCAGCGGCGGTACCATGTAGGTGGCTTAATCTAATTTTAATTTGTAACACAATACAATAGATAAGATCATTTGTTTGTAACCAGCACAGGCATTTTGTTTACATGAAACCCCAGTCAGCATTCAGCAGATGGTCTTTTTAAAGGCTTAATTGAAGTTTTCTAATCTAACCTTTTTTCCCTCCATTACGAAAGGGAAAATAAGACACAAAATTTTTTTTTGAAAATGAAAACCAAACCAAAACAAAAAGAAAATAAGAAGGGAACTACAAGGAAGTAGAAAAATAGCAGTAAAACCCTTTTGCAGGGAAAGCACAGCAGAGCATCTCTGCCTGCTGGCAGATGCTGGTTCTGTCAGAACTGGGAAGATGCTGAAGTCAGAGTTTTTAAGTGGCTCTGGAGGTGTAAGGATAGGGCACTTTGCTCCCACCTTTGTTGCTAGTGAGGAGGTCAGCAACAAATCATTGCCTCTGCCACAGCAACCCTTCTGCCTCTTCCAGGCTCCTGAAATTAGCTACCTGAGCCTTTCCACAGATCACCCACCTCCTTCTCATGCCTGCCTTCTCAGAGGTTGATTATTATATTATAATTTCTGTGTACTTTCTGCTTTCAGCCGTTCTGTTTTCAGTCTCCTTCTGGTCTGTCTCTGCTGCCCTCAATATTACCACCCTGACCACAACAAACACTTCTCGCTAGGTCCAGGCTGCCTCTGGCAACCTTCCAGTGATACGTGCTGGAATACAACCTTTCCAAAACATTTACATCCTCCTCACATAGTGTGTACTTGAAGAGTTTGGCTCATTGTGTTTTCTAACAAAAAAAAAAAAAATCAAGTGAGGCATTTATTTTCCTTTTCAAAGGCCAAAAGGAGCACACAGAGGGCAGATTCCAGGCTTTGGGTCCTTTGGGATCCATATGCCACCAGAGTGCTGGTGCAGAGGAGCCCTTGTACTCCTTTGGCATTTATGATGCCATGGCCTTGGTGGCATGGCACTGAGCTCAGCAGGGCAAACACCACAGGCAGGATAACTCCCTAACAACCTGTGTTGATCTGGTCTCACTATCACATATCTCTACACAGGGATGCTATTAATGACCCCACGGCCTACTTGCAGAGCTTTACCTGCTGGGTTATAGAACAGAGCAAGAAATGATATGACATAATAAAGAGAAATGAGTTTTACTCATAGTAAATGACTAGAGAACAGTGGCTTTGGGCTTCTTTCAGAATACTTTTTACCATTGAGAAATAAAGGTGCACTGCATACTTGCAACATCATCATAAAAAATGGTGTGGGTTGGATTGCTGGTGGTTTGCAATCATAAGGGCAGGGATCAAAGAAGAGGGCAATCAGAATAGAAATGAACTATAATTAATAATTCCACTGGCCTAGTTTTCCTTAGGTGCAGCCCATGCCTACACTGCTGTCTGTGGAGAAAGATGCATTCAAGCCAAAAGTAGGCAAGCCATCTTCAACTCAAAAGCCATGACATTGTGTAAGAACAGTGAAGGGGCCAGGCTAATAATACTACATATAATGATCTAATGACCATCAGTAAAGTGGAGAACTGTGCATGGGGTGACTTATATGCTAGAACAAAATAAATATCAAAGTTAGGATAAAAATATCCTTCAAGCAACCCACAAACCATCTGGGCTTATAAGGTCAGGTTCAGCATTGTGTTCATGCAGCTATGTGGTTTTTGGCAGGGGACTACTTAAGTCCTGATGACTCAGAATCTGCCAAAGGGAGCAGAGACTAACAGATGTGGCCACACAAAATTTGGAAAATTTCATAGGTTGTCAGAGAAACAAAAAAACTTCATGGGCTATTGATCTTATATTCTAAATTAATGTTGGTCTAAGTTCATAATCTTCCTGTAGAGAATGGGATTGCTAAAGGAAGGATATTATGGCTGAGTTAAATTTGATTGGGCTAGTCATTCAGGAAAAAGACACAAATGTCAGCAGTGTTCAAGCATAGAAGCTGACAGTGTCATTAATTGCTTACTGGGGCCGCACTGTGGAACGACTCTCTGTGAAACAGTCTTGATTTAAGGCCTATTAGATCTTGTCCTTGCTTCATCATGGCCATAAGAGATTCTTCTCTAAAAGACCCTTGTAACATCTAAAGTGATGGAGAATATTTCTTTGGCTGTCAACCATGTCTCAGCTGGCTTTATATCTTCTTTTTTGGCAGCCCTTATGAATTAAGATTATCATACACACTCCAACACATCTCATTCCAGGAGAAAGCAATGACAAACATTGGCACAGATAGGAAGCCATGGGTTATGGGTGCAGCAGAAGGATGAAGAAAGAGTGAGAGATACACAATAATTGTAATGATTTTCAGTTATATAAATGGAGGCCTCTGTGCACAGGGTGATTTAGATACTGGAAGAAAATTAATACTGATTTAGGATTAGGATTTCTCCCAAGGAGAATATAAATTGAAAGCAGTTCTCGAACTGGTTTTCTGAAATGAAACACAGCAGAACCCATTAACCACAAAATATACAATCTGATTGGGCTTTCTTCTAACATTATGATTTTGGTATGCTGTAAGAGCATTCAAATAGAGACCTTGATGTAAGATGTTCTATTCAAGAACAAAGAAAACATCTTTGGATATAAGGTTTCACTTTGTTAATTTCATCATATCTTATCAATTTAACCTTCAAAGATTCTCAGCTGCGCAATACATTGAGACTATAATGTTCACTTTAAAACTCATATTTGCAAGGTAGCATGCAGGGATTTACTCTCATCCTAGTGAGTTACGTAATTCAACCTTTCTATAAGTTATTTGAAAGCACAGGTATAAAATCTAATGCTTACCATTCCTGGAATTCTACAGGCATGTGTAAAATGAAGATATGGAATGCAAATGATTATTGACTGAAAAATGTACATCGGAGATAACTAATGCCACATTGCTTTCCACTAGCAGACTAGAAGGGAGGAGCACAAGAAATGCAGAAGTGGGCTTCTGCATTTGTTTGCATAATATAGCCCCTAAAATACAGCTTATTCTGAGTAATGGGTGTACCCAGTGGAAATGCAGATGTAGCCCAAACAAAATTAGGAGTTCAAGTAAAAAGCCACTGCCTTTTCCAAAGCAGCCACCAAAAAGGAGCACTGTCACAAAGTACTTCCATGGCAATACTCTGATATAGCTTTGGGGAGCATGGATTCCTCTCTCTTTCCATGTATCTTAAACCTATCATTTAAGACAAATTGCCTGCACTTCAAACCGGTGTTGCTCCTCTTAGCCTTTTGCATCTCTGGCTAGGCAGTACCCCTCCAGAACATCTTGAGGCACACTTTAAAGATACTCATTTAAGGGCCTTATTCTATGAATATTATGGGCCTACAGATTAAATCTGTCTGGCACTCTAGTTGTTTTATACAAACCATTGGATGCATGATCAGAAGAACTCAGCTGTTTAGTGTTCCTTGCAGTATAAAGAACAGCAGTCATCCATATTTCAAATCCCTTGTGTTGTACCATATTTACTCACTAAGAGGTAATTCATAACCAGTTGGAAAATACATCAGAAACTATGTCAGACATAAGATCACTGCTTCCATTGGCTGTGCATATATTGCACTTTATAAGTCTCTAGATTTAGATCGAAAATCATCTTCCTTAGATAAGATATCCTTCTAGTTAAAGGGCATGGGCTCTTTGGGGACTGGTTTAATAAGTGACCGTGGCTTTTTGCATGTGCAAGATTCATTTAATATAACTTTCTTGGCTGTGACTCTTAGAAAAGTTGGCATTTTTACAAAGCTGCTTTCCCCCAGTTGAATCTGAATGCAAACCCGTCGCCAGTCTGGGATTCTGTAGCTTGACATCTGTTCACATTGATTTCCTGGTAGACCTGCACTGAAAGTATAGCATGTAATGTCCAAACTCTTAGAAAAGAGGAAATGTACTCCCCTGTGATCAAATTGAGATATAATTGTCACATGAGCTAAAGAAGCAGTCTTCAGTATCTGAGGATTTCTGTTCTACTAAGCCATTGAACCTATGCAGTTCCTCTTGAGTTGCTCAGCATTTAACATGAACCTGCCAAAATCAAATGTTTATAGAACAAGGGAGTTATTTTTAAGATGGAGGTTTCCAGAGGTCAGCTCATTGCAAGATATTTGTCACCAAACTAACATGTCTAGTGATTAGTTATTGCAGTTGCCTAATTCACATCCAAATACCCTGCTGCTACTGCTATTGAGAGCACAACTGATCTAGTAAGGGATTACAAGTGATTTGACACTGCACCACGAAATGCAAATTGAATTACCAGGTTTACATTCAGAATGCACTGCAAACAACAATCTGATAAAGTTCAGAGCTGAAATTCCCTGGAAATGGAATGTTGTGGGAAAAATGCTCCAAACTATCTATGGACAGGAAAAAAATTGAAAGACTTCCCTGTGCCTTGTAGGTGGAGACTAAGACCACAGCTGGGTACAGATACCATCCAGCTGATGATGAAACTCTACCCCAGATACGAATATTGTTTTGTCCTTTCTATTAAAAGTGTGGGTGGGCAAGCAAGCTTTAATGTGCACACTAACTAGGCATAGGAAGAGCTATAAACCAAGCCTGCAGATCTGCTGCATTTCCAGGTCTTTGAGGTTATATAAGAGAGGGCATCCTTCCTGTCTGCAGGATCCAGACACCACCTCTTTTTGCTGAGTCTCAAGGGGACACTCTGCATGAGACAACTTTGGATGAGCACTAATAAGATTGCATAGCAGAATGTTACAATGGCTGGTTTTTGGTGTTTTGGTTTGGGTTTGGGTGTTGTTTATTTTTTTGTATTTTTCTGACACTTAACAGCTAAATACCTTTGTCTTGTTAGCGTTATCTTGATAATGATCAAACTGTACTGTTTTTATTTTGCACAATATTGTTGTTTTCAATGTCCATTGCTTTATATACACGTGAAGATATTGAAGTACCTACTACAAGACTTTCTGTTAAGATCCCCACAAGCTAAAAATCATTAGAGTCACCATTGTTTCCACCCTTGGGCCACTTTCAGCCTGCAAGAGCCGCAGGTTTACCATTCTGAAGATCCTAACACACAAGGATCTGAAAGAGACAGCTTTGGTGAGACCAGAGCCATGAAACAGGAACCTTTTTTTTCCTAGTAATGAACACATACATGGAGAGTAAAAGACAGGGTTGAAGTGAAAAGGTTGGTCTGAAATTTCCAAAAACATTGATAAGTACCTAAGGTTATGTAGGGGCTCCCTAATGGAGCACAACTCAGAAGCAGTCTTCTAATTACCACACCATCCACTTAGTCACTGCCCTGTGCTTTTCCCTGAACCAGCTCTGGCAGAGTTATGTGAATGTACTGGTTGTGATGCAGAAATAAAAACGTTTATATGTCAATCAATAGACTTTGAAAGGTCACATAAATAATGAACAACCACTAGGAAAGACAACACTAAAGGCATTATCAGACGCCGATACTCTAAATCACACTCCAGGGTGTCTGGTCTACCTGCTAAAATGCTGTGTGACAGGAAGTTTGGCAATCATCACACCTGGCATTAGGCATACTTTAGTGAGGATCAGAACACACTGCACATAGCTGTCCAGCTAACATTGCCAGGCACAACTGCAGTTGGGCATAAATGGCTGCAGCAGAGGCTAGGCAGTGGTGATTGTCTCTTGCAAAAGCACAAGCTTGACTATGGAAGTCAGAAGTTACTCTTCTGGAACCCTAGCATGTCTTGTCCTATCCTCTTTGCTGTGTAACTCAGCAACCTAAGTTCACGACATCGGTCCTCAGGATGTACTTAACATAATGAACAAAACTCACAAAAAGAGGTATCTATCAGGGAAAAAAAATTCCAAAGAGATGCTTCTACTTGAAGGAGAGTATTCAAATCACCTCCTAGTGCATGTTATTTGGTCCCTTTGAGTGAAGACAGATATGGTTTCAGGCTTGACATTCAGATACCTGTTCTGCAGTTGGTCTCATTTGTTTCTTCCAAACAAAAGAACATTTTGCAGTCTTTTCTCTCCTTTACCCCCACACATCCTTCTGCTAAGGTAAATCATCAGATCCAAATCCCGTGTTAATGAGTGCCAATCATAGCTTCAGCCCTTTTTTCAGGCTTGGCAACAAGTTCCCCAAGCCTTAGCAAACAATTATCATTCAGCTACTGTAGAAATTGATTCTTGGGTTGACGAGAGCAGTCCTCCCTCGGCTGGTAAGGTCCTGCCATGGGAAGCAATTACTGCAAGATGCCAGCTGACAGACTCATTCCGTGGAAAGTCAGGTTGTCTTGATCCTCAGGCACTCTCTAGGCAAATTGTATCCTTACACTCATCTCAAACCTCTTACGAACTGTTGGCTTCTATCAGGAAAAATGGATTGTTCCCTTTGTTTCTGTGGCATTTGATAGAATAAAACTGGACATCCTGCCTGCACAATAAGGAGATTTAATTTTAAAATTCTCACACCAAAATGCTGCAGTATGATAAAGAAAGAGAGAATCATAAAGCAATGAAGATTTCTACTTGCCTAGGGAACAGTAATACAGCACAGCTATTATGACTTTTCTTTTTTTTGTGTAAAAAGACCCAAATTCCTCCACCAGTGGCCTGTCTCTACTGATAATAATTTTCTTTTCCCCATATTTTCAAATGGTTTGTAGTAAAACTTTCACTTCACTTTGTCTGACACCTTTTGTTTATTAGTTTTGGTGGTTTCTTAATCTTTGATATTCCAAGGTGGGCAACTAGGAAAAAGCAAGGGTTTTCTGCATAATTAGCTTTTCTTACAACATCTGAACTGTGATTGAGATTTAGCCAAACACTGATGAGACAGAGACACATAGCCATTATCAGCTAACAAGAGAAGGTGGCATTTAAAGTCAGCTGAAAGTGATTCCTCCTGATACTTATCATTAGGTGATTGAAATGTGAGACTGGCTAAATAAAGAAACAGTAAACCCAGAAATCCACAATCAGTGAGAAAGAACACTCTCCTTCATAAATTCATACAATAACTCTTGAGCTAGCATATTTATTGTTGGTTGTGTCAGAAGTTCATGGAAGGTTTATCCCTGACTTGCAAAACCTAAAGCCATCAAGATATATAAAAAGAGATAATAGAAAGGAAAAGCAAAATAGAAAGACTTCTTAAACTCATCTAGATTCTAAGTTTTACCCTGAGGTACCTGGACAAATGCTGGAAGCACTTGTGATGCAAGCCTTAAGGAGACAAAGACAAATATACTGCAAATGGGCATTTGCAGTCACAGATACTTGAGAAAAGAAGGAATTCATGATGGCTAATTTAAAATGTATTTTGATTAAATGCCACATCTGCAAAGACAGTCTATACTGTCTACAGAGAGTCAAAAAAGTTTACTTAGAGTAATAATATCAGTTATTGTTGTTACTATTGCCATAGCTATTAAGCCATCAGTTCTACTGAAATTCTTAAGACCTGAGAAGATTTTAAAAGTATATTTAATGACAAAAATATCTTTATTGTATCAAGCATCACTGTGCTTAGTAGAGCTAAATAGGTTTTAAAAAGCTGAGAATCTGGCTTGGCTCTTACTCAAATTCTGATGAAACATTTGTCATGATCCTTTCTAATTAATTTTCAGTCTTTTTAGACTTTTTATTCCCCTTGAAAAAACCTTTTACAACATATTTTCACCTTTTTGCATTAACTGTATTCCAAATTCACTGAGTGCTGAGTACACCCTTAGAAAGCCTTTTAACCTGGCTGGTAAGTTAAAACTGTCTAAATCTCACATGCCCATAGGGTTTCCCACCTTAATTAATTAATAACCCCCTCCTTGTCCTTTTAACTGGGTCATGAATTAATTTAAAAAGTTAATTATGCAATTCTTTCTTCTCCCTTTACTTATGCCTTTCATCCCTGTGTCCATTGGCTATAAACAATATGGAAATACAGCCATATAGGCAGGGATGGATTTTGCAAGGTTTGGACTGCTGTGAAAAGGGAAAAAAACAAGCATATCTCTTCCCTGTGTTCCCCTTCTACATTTTTTTTGTTCTGCTTTCCATAGCAGGCTTTTGTAGGCTTTGTGGAGAGCAATAAATATCACTAATTACTTTAGCAATAGATTATAGTATGAGTCCTTTTAAAAAAAAGACAGATAGGAAAAAGAAGTAACTGTTCATGCAGCTAGGCCTCTGATGAAGCAGAGACCATCAGGTGGGTAAAAAAAAGACAATAAAAAAAACCCAGAAAATTTTATAATTTCCTTCAACTGATGTACTCACCAAATTATTTAGAGTGGAACAAGGGTTACAGAAAAGAACTGTCTCTTCTGTATAAGATATTGAGGTACAGAATATGCCCGTTTTGGTGTGTTTCTTTCTAGGTATATAGAAACAAGGAGGACAACAATCTACAAAAGCTTTTCATACCCTCTATGAGTGATGTGTAGAACAAAAATCCTGTTGGATAATTTTTTTATCCTCTCTCAGAAACATCCATTCTGAGTTTTAGCTATCAATGCACCTAAAGAAAAGGTGTACCTTTGTCACTGCCCAAAAGATTAAAATGAACAGTGAAACAGTCAGCCTCACAAAGCTTCACAATTACATCCTTAAGGATGTGCCTTCAAACAGAGACATGGTCAATTATCCTGTGCAATAACTATGATAACTTTTCAAAACTGTGAGACTGGGAAGCAATTCTTAGGCCAGGATGTTGAAGGTTAAATATTATGGTCAGCTGACAAAATAACCTGGTGCACTGTGTCCAGTATTAATGCTAATTAGTATAATATAGTTAGTATAAAGTTTTATCATCCAGACCCATAAGGGATCTCAGTGTGTTTTACCAACTTATCCAGGTAAGGAGCAGAAACCCCCCCAGGACTTAGTTAATAATAATATTTCTTCTGACAAGTGAGGGAGCTGAGACACAGAAAAATGTACCCATTGAGACTATGGTGCAGACAGGAATAGGATTCAACATCTGAATCCCTGTCTGCAGCTGTAGCCACCAGATACACTGCAGAATGCTTCTTTTTAGCACTACTCTTTCAGAGATTAATATTTCATACCATCATCAATACAAAGGACAAAGGTTGCCATAAGGCTGCAATATTCTGTACAGGAAGTAGTATCTACACATAGAACACTTACATCAAATCTAACATGCACAGCAGGGACCATTTATCTTGGGACATTGCCCATTAAAGCCATCACTCGCATTTTCTTTTCCTTCTTCTGGAGTAAGTGACAAATTTCAAACAGTAGGAAGATCTTAACTTTGTAAGCAGATAACAGGAAATATGACTATGAATGAACCTGCTCTGAGGATTAGCTGAGGTGACTGCCCATTGAAAATGCATAAAGGTTTCAAATGTTACTCATGTCACTAAGGGGATGCTGCATATTCATTAAGGTATCACAAGGAGCTCATCTCATATTAATGGAGAGGTCATACATCCTTCCAGAGGAATTCCATTGCAGAGCTGCACAAATCAATGTGCTATTATTTTAAGTGTTACCAATTTAAACCTCTCCAAGTTCACAGAACTGCCTGAATTTACAAAATGATATAGTTACTAGGCAAAATGTTAGTGGCTTCTTTTCATTTATACAGGAGGTATAACAGAAATGTAGTAAGTGTCTTTATATATGGAACCTCAATTGAAACTGCACATTAGGTATTCCCTGTTAGTGCTCAGGAACTCTTTAAACATTATGATAGATATATATATATACATATGTATATGTGAGGTATATATGAGATATATATATATCTTTGATATCAGTGTTCTGAGAATACTTTATTCAGCTGCAGTAGAGGAGTTTGAATGTTTGGACTTTTATACAAAGTTCACATTTCTAATTCTTTTCATGTTTCCATTTGTTGCATTGCACTTTCATAACAGAAACAGCCAAAAGCTTCACAGATATCTAGCATATAAGGATCTTCATAGCTTAATATCTGATAATTAGAAGCAGAGAATTATGACATATAAATTCAAGTCCAGATGTTATATAATGTCATTCCCCTGGTTTTACTTATTGGACTTCAGTAAAGCAATACTGGCTACAAGACAGGTTTTTCTCCCCTTTACAGGATACAAGTACCCTAGCATTATGTTTTACTAAAATGTATTATCAATGGAGCCAATTGGAAACTATCCAGACAGGCTATGTGCCATAAGAAAAGTGGCATTTCACTGAACCAGCAGTGCTTTACATTTGAGAAAGAGCCTGGAGGTCCCTTCTGGTAACAGTGCAAGGTGTCCACATGTTCCCACAGGTCAACATATGTTTGTGTCCACATGTTTGCCAGGGCAGGAAATTCTTGCAGTTCCACCCATCCTCAAGGATCTGTGGTTGTGAAGAGGCTGCTGGCTCTCTGAACATGAATTCCACATTCTCAAAAAGTTAGGCTGCTGTCTCCTCAAGAAGAATCTCTAGACTCTGACCATGCCATGCCATGCCATGCCACCCTGATGCACAGTGGCCCTGCTTCACAGCTCGTCACCATGGCATTGTCAAATAGTGTAGGCGTGCTGCAGGCACAGCCAAAAGAGCTTTAATCTCTAGGGGAGGGAACAGCACTGTTAGACCTGCAATGTCTAGAAGCCAACACACACCACAACCAAGGAATGGTCTGTCTGTTGGTCTAAGTTTGCTGCAATCCTGCCTGATCTGCTGTTGAGACAAACTTAGTTGTGACTAACTGTGTCATGAAGGATCTAGCTGGGGTATAAGTATTTTGGAAGACCAGGTGCCTAGGGAAGAATTGAGGAAACAGACAGATTTAAGGAGAATTGTCCTAAGCCTAAATCCTATCAGCCTGGTAGCTGCCAAGGGAAGTGGCATGAGCATGTCAGTGCCTTATATAGCCTTCTGCTGGAGAACAGTTATGAAGATGTCTAGAGTCAAGTCAGTATTTCTCTCAATAGCTCTCAGTGGAAGGAAAGGAAAAAGTGAAGAATGTACTTAATTTAAAAAGTGATGGTGACATGAGTTTCCTCCATGAAACTTTTAAGAATTTCCATTTTGTGATGTGTTCTGAATAATTAGAAATTGTCCTAAATAAGAAACAAAACCAAAGTTGTCTCTGCCCAAAATTTCCTATGAAAGGTAAAATTCCATGTTTCAGCTAGCTGCAATTTCAAGTAGGTATTCTCGACTAAAGAAACATTTGGAACACATTTATATATAGAAGGGAAAAAAAGATGTCATGGATTAGTGATGGAGTCTGAAGTCTGCCAGGATGCTTCAAGTAGGTTCCTGTCCTAGATGAATCTTCAGACGTTAATTGTATATAGAGGTCCCTCAGGTTTGGTCTGTTTTGACTTTTTCTCCATTCTCTCCCCCCTTTTCCATGTCCCGTCCCCCCCCCCCCGACCTTCTCTTTCTCTGTCTCCTTCTATTCTGCCTCCTGGGTTTTGCAGCTTGAGAAAGGAGACCCTCCCACAAAATGGGTATACTATTAGGATTATATTTGAATACACATTTAGGAAACATAGTCTGTGTTGTGCTGCTATGATACCCAGTTCAAATTGTTTAGATTAATGACAACTACATGCCTAATTTATTACTGTAATTATTGTGATAATTTAGAGGAGATAAATTGAAATCTATTAGAATTTAATGTAAAAAGCTGTAATTAGTCTGCTTTGGAGACGGGAGAAAGCCAATGCACATAACTGAAAATCCATTAAGCCAATTATAATGTTACTGAGGCAGAAAATATGCAACCGTCTAAAATATACCCATGACTTTAGCATAACTGTACCCTAAGCATACAAGCCCATGTGTCAGATTCCTTCATTAATTTAATAAACACATCAAGGCAAAAAAAAAAAAAAAAAGAAAAGGAAAAAAAGAGAGAATTTCTTAATCATCATAATTAATGCACATAGTTCAGACTGAGAGTTAGAGCAGAGAGATGAGGCAGAATAAAATTTTGTTGCCATTGAGCAATTATCATGTAAATAAAACAGCAGCAAAAGCATTGGAAGGGGTTTACAGGAGAGAAGGGTACACTGCTAATCATGGCATAGGCTTTCTGAGCTATTCCCAGAAGTGTTAAAACTGTCCTGGTGCAATTAGAAAAATAATAAAAATAATAAGAACAAAAAAAAAAAAGAGAGAGAGAAGGCAGCAATTGCTATCACCTATTTACTGTCAAATTAATTCAGCTGCTCCTGAGATGCCATCTGTATCAGGAGAGCGAGGGTGTCACTAGCTTTATGATCCATCAGGAGAAGTGAGAGCGCTGTTCTGTTTGATGGCTCTGATAATGGAAAGAAGCTAAGCAATTGCAACAGATACATCATAGATTTTCTCATAATTACCTGACCTGTTACACTGTGTCACTCTACCGCCAAACACACTGTTTTTATGTTAGAAGCTGTATGGGCATTCTTCACTTTGATCATTCTGTATTCTGCAGATGTCAGCATTACTGTATTTTAATTGACTCTGGGGTAGCATTAAAAAGCACCTTCTATTTCGGTTGCTTAGGCCTGATGAGACTGACAAGCTGGCATTTATGAACATTAGGCCTTGACGGTAACTGTGTCAGGAACCGTGTTTTTCCTAAATCCCCT
The DNA here is from genome assembly GCA_013399015.1 of Galbula dea. Taxonomy (NCBI): domain Eukaryota; kingdom Metazoa; phylum Chordata; class Aves; order Piciformes; family Galbulidae; genus Galbula; species Galbula dea. The sequence goes on from VWZX01006705.1 coordinate 147,051, forward strand.
AGGTACAGATAGCAAAATGATGTTAGTAAAGCAGTTGAAAAAAAGAAAAAGAGTGTCTATGCAAAGAGCACCTCTGACATTCTCTACCCACAAAGATGGCAAACTTTTTCATTAAATTAGACTCTGGAGTCTAAAGTGCATGTTGTACCCCAATGTGCCATTAAGAACTGACAGGTATGCTGGAAGAGGGCTAGAGCTGACGAGGACTGAGGCTGTGGTAAAAGTGTTGGTAATCTCAAACCAAGAATTTCTTGACAACTTTCATATTGCCAGCATGCCCCATTTGCCAAGATCATCTTTTCCTCTTCCTGTAGGAAGAGACAATTTGTCTTTTCACTGCTTAGCTTTCTTGCAGCATTCAGTGTAATCCTCAAAAATGACAGTTAAAATGGTAGAAATATTACAGGCTGCTGGAGTGGAACTACAATTTTTTTATTTTTAAAATAAACTATAATGAATGTGAATTGTCTATATTTCCCAGTGAGCTTTACCCAACAATCTATTTCCTAAGAAATCCACAAGCTCTACAGGTACCAGCAAGGTGTTGAGCTTGCTGCTTGACTCACTGTCAATAGCTACCAATAATTGCAAGAGAAGTGGAAATCTAACTCAGAGCCTCTGAGCTCAGCCCTTGCCTCCTTCGCCGGTGCTGCTTTAATAGATGTTGAACAATGGATTGGGAAACAACTCTTGCTTCATTGCTAACATACAAGGACAGCATGCTTTTCCCCCACCACTCCTACAGGCTGAGATGTTCCCTTCATTCCTCCTTAGATTCCAATGAACCTGGCTGGAAATTGTCTTTATTGTTAAGGTCCTTCCACTCAGACACTGATAGACATAGGTGTTTGCTCCTCTCTAAGTCCAAGCAATATCACTGTAACATCCCCTTGTTGAAAAATTAAACTGTGTCAGAATGCTTACAAGCTGAGCTACACACATCTGCCTTCAGACATTAAAAAGTTGCCATGTTCTGCATATGGTTACAGATGGGCCTGGAGTAACATCAAGGAGTACTATAAGGTGCTAATTTTATTGTGAGTGTTTGTTAAAGAAAGCTCTCCTAAGGTTTCCTATCAAGTCAGTGGAGCTACATAAGTGCTTGTCAAGGTTATAAGAGGGAGATCCCTGTTCAGTTAATGTATACACTTTAGCAGAGTTACCCTCCAGAAACCTTTCAGGTGTAAAAGGTATTTGCAAACTAGAAGGCTAAAGTAGTCATTTAGATATCCAAGTTAGTCTCCACTGCAACTTTCCCATAGCTAGCTCTTGCATAAATCAAGACAATGGTGGGTTCTGCTTTTGGTAGTTGCTTTATGGTTAGTTTTTGAGATGACATGTATAAATTACTGGTATGTCAATGGACATTCCAAGCTGGTCTAGAGAGATGACTTTGACATAACAACAAGGAAGGTGTCAGTATCAAGCAAGTAACAGCCCCTACATTTCAGAAAACTCTATTTGCATCATATATCTGTAGTTGTATCTTTGATCCATTTTAAAATGAACTGAGACCAGTCTTGTGACCTAGAGTCCAGAGCAAGCAAACAACAAAAGACATCATGATAGATCCAGTGTCTTTTAAATATAGCATTTGCAGAACTTCTCAAAGATATTGATGTGATTTCCTATATAATTTTTGAATATTGTGGTCTTAAACTGAACCAGAAGGTTTTGGTGTTTCAGGTATTTTAGTTGGTTTTGCCCACAGAGAAAATTGTAATGTACCTTTCTCAATTCCTTCCCATAATATTTAAAAAGCAATACTGAACAAATGAAATACATAGCATCTATTATTAGAATGGCTTTGCCTATAAATTAATAGAAGATTTTGCCACCTAGGACTGCCAACTCCAAGATCTTAAAGCAGGCATGCAAAGTTAATTGAGAACAACTGTGAAAGAAAGATGGATCCCAAGGTATTTGAAGCCCTGAGGTAACCAGCTGGCCTGAAAATCTAGTGGGAGGGGAAAAGTAATTAGATGTTCCAAGCAAATTGCCCCAGATTTATTGGTATTGATTTAAAATCCAGATAATCCTCAGTATGATTTCCAAAGGAACTGAGCAACTACCTCATTTGAAAAAAAAAATATGATAAAGCAGCACTAGTCACTGATTGTCTCTACTGCACTCACCCATCCACTGTAATACTTTCCTCTGGCAAAATGATACAGTCATCTTGTCAGGGAAAATGGGAGTTTCTCCTTTTCAGAAGAGGGTAGGCAGGCCTATGGTGAATTTCCCATTGCAGTTATGCAAGTGTCAGCAGAACAAAAAACCAGAATAATTTCTTGTTCTTGTCTACCACTGGTAGAGAAAACATCCTAAACATGTATCACACCATTATTGAAATCTTTCAGCAGATCTTTGCTATATTTCTACTTACTGACCTTAAGTAGCTATCCAAAGTACAGGACAAAGCATCAAAGGCAAACTACTGCACCAAAACCTTAACATTTTTATTTTGAAAGGGGTAATTTATATTCTGAGGGAAACAAGTCCCATTCATTTGATCTCACAGAATCACAGAATGTTAGGGGCTGGAAGGGACCTTGAAAGATCATCTAGCCCAACCCCCCTGCCAGAGCAGGATTCCCAAGACCAGGTCATGTCCTTCTGGTGATAAGAGTCTTGAGACATTTATTTGGTGATTCCCTGAGTTTTAAAGCACTCTGAGTTGGTGACAGCTCCCCTATGGAATGGCTAGGTGTTTCAGGAATCACAGAGATGGATGGATCTCAAGGTTCTCCCCCTGTCTCTGCCATAGGCCTGTACAAGGATCATATAATAATAGAATCATAGCATCATTATGGTTGGAAAGACCTCTGAGATTATCATGTCCAACCATCCACCCAACACTCCCATGTTCACCACTAAACCATGTCCCCAAGTGCAATATCTTCACATTTTTTGAACTCTTCCAGAGATGGTGACTCCACAACTTCTCTAGGCAGCGAAGAAATTCTTCCTAGTATCCAAATTGGAATAATCCACAAGGATGAATTTGTAAACACACTGGCTCCATCTACCTTCAGAAATGGGCCAGAGACTAGTTTTTGTCCTGGGGGCCTTCAAGGTTCTAGTCCAAAACTGTTGCTTTTAGTGATGATAACCAAATATATTCTTCTTAAGAGTATGAACATCTAGTCATTTTTTGGAAATAATTGCAAAGATCAGTTATGGCAGAGAATTACAGAACCTAATAATAATATGAAAAAAAGCATTCCCTTGCACTGATTTTTAATTGGACACCTCTCCAGTTCATCTTGCCTGCCTTTAAGGGGCAAGGTTACCTTCAGTGTCTACTCTGGACTACTTATTACTCTCCCTTCCTTCCTCTGGGGACAGCAGTAGCACTAAAACATGGCTTGAGAGGAAATGACACCTTGTAAGGGGCAGCCCATAGGCATTTGAACATTGACATTTGAAGTCTACTGACTGTCAGCGTGAACAGGTCAAATCCAGCAATGATTTTCCTATATACAGTGGTATCTTATGAACTCCCATGTGGTGCAGGACAACAAAGCTGATTACAAGTGGCAATATTTGTGTGAATGTTTTGCTTTCAAAAACTTGCAAGCCACTTGGAAGTCTCTGCTGTGTGAGGCATGTGTGAATTGTACTTTGCAACAACCTTGGTAGGTCTGTTCCATAGAGTTAGCACAGCTGTAGCTAAAGAGGAATACAGAAATTTTTCAAAGAAGACTTTAAATATTATCTACCAAATAATAGATAAGCAAACTACTCAACATATTTGGATTGAAAACACAATTACAGGCAGATTTCTGTCTGTAAACCGCAGAGATCTTATAAGAACTGAAAAAAAACCCATATGGCAACCTATCTTGGATCTAGAGCCAGCAGTAACTGAGGTCAAGGGCAAAACTCTTGACAGGCTTCAATACAGACTGGAATCTGGGGGTTAGTCTTCAAGAGGAAAAATTCCTCACCTGACTTCTGGATAGTGTGGCTCATATAAAAATTATTGAGAAATCCAGTCCCCATACTCTTTCAGTGGCAATGTTACAGAGAACACTGCCAATTACTGAGTCACTGACTTAATTTAGACCTAAAGTATTATTGAGGAGTTAGAGGATAATAAATACTAGAAGTGATGAAGGAAGACGAGAAGTTTTGAGCCAACAAGTCACTCTCTTTAAGGAATCTGGAAAACATATTGCTCAGTCTGGCAAAGAGCAGGCAATTAGCACTGCTCATATCTCACTCAATAAAAGTAGGAGCTTAGCAAGCTTATTTACTCACTGCACTGGCAGAGCCTAAATTATTACTCAGATGGATGGATGTGGGTTAGATGAATATGTCAAACATACTGAAATCTTCTAGCCAATATGAATGGAAACCCAAGGTTTAGCCACAGACCTGTTTTGATGAAGAGGGATGGCCCAAGACTCTCAGACACTTAGATGGGAGGTTGATCTGCTTCTGAGAGCTCATCCTGCTCCCTGTGGACTCTGGTGTTTCACACGGTAGCTTTCCCTGTTCTGCTCCACAAGTGCTCAGCTCAGCTCTATGTCAAGAGTGCAGCCACACAGGCAGCAGGGAGGCAACCAGGCTGGGGCTGGCTGGTGGAGGCTTCATCAAGAGAGAAAGGAAAATATTTCAAAGGAAATTACTCTCCAGGAAGTACACCAAGTTTCAGGATCTAATGACAGCTTATTTAGGTGAGGTTTGCTAGTCTTGTTGGCATCTCTTGCCACTGTGCCATGGGTCACACACTCACACATCAATGCAGGAGAACTGAGCAAAGTGAAATCTTGACCTCAGTGACCACTTCTACTTGTGCTACTTTGCAAACATATATACTTTTTTTGCCTCCCAATTTCTGTTTTGCTGCCTTCAGAGAGCAGAAGTAGCTGACATCTTCCAAGGATACGACTAGCAGACCTGCTAAAAATATCACATTGGATAAGATAGGCAGCCCCTGAACAGCCTTGCAGAGGAGTGCTGGGGAGGACTATGGCTGGGTACTGGCACCCAGGGAATAACTGGGCATGGAGGGAGAGGAGAGCACAAGGGAAGGATGTTCCTGCTCCTGACTCCTACCCTCCGAAGACTTCAAGACCCCTTTCACCTGGGGTGGTTTCCAGAGGTGTGCAGTACACGTATTTAGATGTACAAGTTTTCTGGATTCTAAGAGAAGACTATGGGACTTCTTTAGTAGAGATTAATATCTGCATTCTGAGGGAATGTACAGACTTGGCTTGTACATCCCTAGTAATTACTGAAGCTACAGAGCATCTGGAGAGTCTGTTTTGCTTTTCAGGAAGAATTATTTAATTAAAAAATCAAATAGGCCTTTACTTGACAGGACTTTTCCCCTGCTAAAATAATGTAAGTGTTCAATTTTTATTGAAGTAATAAAAATACATGCATGTTTTCTAATTGTTTTGATAAGAACAGTAGACAGAATAAATGGGAGGGAATGAGGAGGGAAACCTGCAAGGCTGAACTATATATTCTTACTAAAGATAAAGAATTCTTACTAAGGATTAAAACTAAAAATAAATAAATTAAAAAGCACATGGTCATGATAATGAAACAATGTCACAGTGTATAAACCCACTGCAGAAATTAGAATCAATGAAGAGGTGGTTTTGTTCATCTCAGAGAGAGAAATAGACAGAACAATACAGAAATAATATATGCTTTTGGCTAAAGGAAGGATAATAAGCTGCAAAAGAGGGAGTTGTATTATCAGAAACACATCTGAAGATGGTGAGAAAGTCATCAGACAATGACAATTAAGCAGTGTTTGGCAATAATCACTTACCTGCATGACAACATTCCCTGTAAAGAAAGTTCACCCTTTTCTCCATTTTATTTACTGAGTATTCCCAGCCTTGCTGATGGCTCATGTGGGAACATTTCTGAGTGTATTTGATACTCCTGAATTTTACTTGATGAAAGATTGCAAAATTAGACCATGGGCTAAAATCTTGGCTCTGCTGAAGCCAATGGCAAAAATATACAGCTTCTGGCTAATCTACTTACTGTCTCAACCAGACTTATTTTACAAGTCTCAATCCTTTGCCAAAGTGCTGTAAAAAGGACTTCACTCTGACTGAAGTAAGAAAAAAATTATCCTGAATATAATATTAATATTTGATATCTGTCATTTTTCTGCTTTCTTCTCAACTTTAAGTGCCTGCACATATTTATTGTTTAACCAGAGGTATGCAACTGTGATCTGGTAGGTTACATCACCTGCTAATGTATGTAGATGTATTAATGACTTCTTGAAAATGAAATGATTTAATTTCAGTAAATATGGTCCTCAGTAGTATGAGTAAAGAAAAGTAAGCAATTAAAGCAGTGACTCTTCATTCTGCAGCTGAATGATTTCCCTGTGAAATCTGGAACACTTGGGATATGTAACTGAGATTTCTGAATGACAGGCACGACCAAAGTCTGTCATGTACTCCTCTTCCATCATAGCCACTGAATGGCTATGTGATGGAGCATCAAAGCCCTTCAAATGTATGCTTTTCTTGGCTTTCTCAGGTTAGGCTCTGTGTGGAGTCATGATAAGCCCTTCAAACTGCAGAGGCATTTTGATCACAGAAAAGCAAAATGCTGTCTATGAATCTAAACCACAGTGAACTAGATCCTCCATAATGCTAGTGAACTAGGCAAGTGTTTCAAAGGCTGTCTAACTCTACTTCAACATCAATTGCCAAACTCCATCTAAGAAGTTTCTACACAGGAACAGAGAGCAAATATTTTAAACTCCTCCCTTTTTTTTCTTTTCTTTTTTTTTCCTTTTCCATCACAAAGGCTTGCCAGAATGCCCATTTTTTAATAATAAGGAATGAATACTCCCAATTGAAGCTCTCCTTTCAATCAAGGCCACAGGCTAAAAACCTAAAAGACAATGGTAGCAGGAGCCTCCTGGGATCTTGGACTGCTGCATTATTCCACCTCCAATATGCAAGCCTAAGACATAACAAGAGTTAAAAAGGCTGTGTCAGGAATATCAACTCTGACATTTCTCTTTGTCACTAATTTTCTACAGTTATGTTACTGAACTCCACATAAGCAGTTCATTTATACCTTGGAAAAGGAAGGAAGGAAGGAAAACAAACATTTTGTGTAATGTTAATGTAGGAGGCAGCAAAATTTGTATCAACACTTCTGCCACAGTGTATGGGCATAAATGTTTTAATGTTTTATAGGAAACTTGCATAAGTAAAGCTTTAAAAACTAGGCATGTTACTGTACAGGTATAGATCTATTTGTCTAGCTTCAGCATTTCTCTAAGGGCCATTTCCACAGTATTTAAGAGCCTTACAACAAGTTAGAGTATATTCAGACAAACACAGAATCATTTGCTTCTGCCTCTGTTGTGCTTCCTTGCACGTGTGTGTATGTACACACGTATCAGAACACACACAGAATACATACAGACAACTGCATATACTTTTATAATTTTTAATGATTAAAGATGTTAAGATTTTATGCTTTAACATCCTTAAGCTGAAAATTTTGGCATAAAATGAATAAGACAAAAAGATCTGTACATTTGTATTTTAACCACTGTTGTATCCATGACTGTAGATGGATGCATTAATGAAAATAATTTCAGGATCTGGATTAATTTAATTTCTTCTTTAAACTCAGTCCCTGAATGATTACTGGAAAAGCACATGTTTATTTTCCAATATTTGTCAAATACTGGCTTAAAGACTGCTTGAACAGAAAGATGTTGAACAGAAATTGCCTGGTGAGACCTGGAGCAGGAGCCATCCTATCACACCTCTGACCTAATGCATGCAGCTGGCATCATACAGATGCTTGAACACATGGCAAATGTCCTAGTCCAGCTTCCATCTCCTGTAGAAAGTACCCAAGCACAAAAGAAAGCCCAGTTAAGGCTGGTGAAATTGCTGCTGTGCCCTCCAGATGCCAGAGATGATAAAAAAAAGGCAGTAAGAAGGCTGCCTTTGTTTTCACAGTCCTAGTTAAGCTACAAGGCCTTGTTTAATAGGACTGAGAGCATAACCTACATGGCACAGCTTTTTCCACCAGTTCTGAGCATTGATTGTACTTTATTTATTCGGCACTTGAGCTATCAAAGGGAAAAAGTGCCCGTGGCAAGCTAGGTTGCTGTAACAATCTGTGCATTTTAAACTGCCTGTATCTACTTAGTTACTATAACTACTCCCAACTGGATGCTTAAATACAAATGATGTTTCCATATATTAACTGCAAGCTTCTCTCCAATATGTGCTGAACACGATGTTTAAAATGTAGGATTCTCGAATGGAGTAATGTTTATGGAAGTAATTTCCCCAATGTGTATGATTATCACTTGCAAGGATGTATACACCAGCTAAAATCTACAGGATGATGAAAAATCATTTCCAATCTGCTGAGAATGGAAGCAGAAAATTAAAATTCTGCCTCTCCACAAAGCAGTCTCTCATATAAATCATTTACCTGTTTGTCACTCAGACATTAACACAGTGCTCAAATTTATGCATTCTGCATGCTATTTGTGTGTAAACATTACTTACTTTACCATTTCAATACTGGTTTTGGAAATTATATTTCTTTATATTGAGGATTTACCATTTGAAATCAGCTTCAATCCCTGTTCTATTTCTCTTAAAAAAAATGAACTAAACTTTAGTCAATTGGGGGCTGACCTTTAATGGAGTGCTTGCATTAATACATTTTGAACAGAAGAACAAGCAAGCCAGTGACTTAAATAAAAACTGACATAAAATTAAGAATGGTAGATGACTCTAAATCACCCAGTTATCTCCCTCTTCTAAGAGCACTTACTTTGTAAGCAAGGGAAATTTGATAGCTCTGTTTAATCTGAACTTTCATAACTCATTTGATAGGGCATGTGTAAATGGTCAGCAAAACAAGAAAGCTATCACTCAGAACATGGAGAAGGAAGAGGAAAGGGCAATGTGAAGTGCAAGACTTATCCCAGCCTGAGCTCTAAAATTGATTTCTGAGTGAGCTACCAACCTTTAAATTGCCTACTTTTGACTCCAGTTTGGATCATGAGGTTTTATGTGGTTTATTCAGTATCTGTTTAACCACAGAATATGCAGGATGTGAGAGCCGCTGGCATGAGAGAGACAACCATCCTGCCAGGATGTGGGAAAAGAGGTGTTTCCAGTTGAAGGAGGGAAGAACTGATGCCTTGCACATGACATTGGGATTAGCTTAACCTGGAATAGCAGTTACTTCACACCCACATTCAAAAAGACAGACTCATACAGGAGACGGTGGAAGCGAGGCTCTAAGGATGATGGGAGCAACAGGTCTTAGATCAAAAGTGTCTGCAGTCTGAAGGAGGACCTCCCTGTAGTCAGTCAGCTTCTTCAGCCAACTGTGGTATCTAGGCATTGATGAAGGCTGCCACTGAACTCTCCAACCTCACTGTGGTTTAGGAATGTTATCCTTTTATTTAGTGCTCCTCTTCCGGGATGCAGGAACTGAGGGTGTCTCTCCCTCTTTGTTCTTTTGGGAAGGGAGGTTGCTGGTCATCAAAACCACTAGTCAGATTTAGGTACTTCTGGGGGTTTTCCATGGCAGAGATCTACAATCAGCCACCAGGATACTCAGGATGGCTTTACTTTCCATGCACCCTATTCAGAAAAGTGTTAAAGAAAACTTGAGGCAGAAAACAAAAACAACAACAAAGAAAACCCAAACCCAAACCAAAACCAAACCAAACCAAGCCAGAACAACAAAAACAACAACAAAAAGTTCAGTTATGACTTTCATGTCATGGTTAGTGCACTAACAGGGAAGAGACAGTGTGTCTGTTTCCCAGACCTTATTCCAGCATTAAAAAAAAAAAAAACCTCCTGTACAACAATGAAATCAGGGAAAAGCGTTGGTGCTTGAAATTCCTTGCTTCTGTGTGTGACACAGAGGACATGATTAGTAGTACTGATTTCTGCTTCCAGGCTGCTCTAACAAGGCTGAGCTGTAGAGAATTGCAACTTTCCTGTCTTCTGGCACATACTATTGATCTCAGCATCTGCTGTTACTTCTTTTAGTCCACACTGAAAAGCATCTATCAATGCATCCTACAGAAATGCATATGCACCTGCATATGACTCATCATCTGGGGGGATTGTTTGGTCAAAGCCAATAGTGCAGTATCCCTAAAGAAACAGTGAACTTTCCAAGGTGGAAGGGTTAGAAGTATTGTCTCACTTTTGACAAAGATGAAGCAGGAGGAGATTACTGATTCATTCTTTCTTCACCATACAGTGTGCCTGCAAGAAGGGTTTGGACTATTATAAGCACTCAAAAGTAAATGACCAGTGAAAAATAACATATCCATATGTTGGAATAGCCTTTAAAAATGTGAACATAGTCTCAGGTTTTTATGTCTCAAAGTAACTGTTATAAAAGATGAGGGGAGACTTTTTAATCTTAAAAGTATTCTTTGGGAAGCCTGAAACCAAATGGACTCACAAAGAAATAAAAAAGTGATATAACTGATATCTAGAATATTTTTATCTATTAAAATATAATTAGACTAAGTTTTACATTACCTCATAGTCTTTCTTCTCAGGTGTGCATGATTCTGAGATGTAGACCAGATTGAACATGTCAAAGTCTGCAATGTGCCCTTATTTTTGTTTATTGCTCTTTCTTTTTTTTTGTTTCTGCTTTTTCTTTTTCTTTCCTTTCCTGGCTGGACAACAAATGTTACACCTAACATTTCACATTTTAAAAATACAAGCTGTTCCTGTAATGGTGGAAGCATTTAGAGAGAAGCATTGAATCTGACAGATTTGTGTAAGATAAGAGGTTTGTAGTTAAATGTTTTGTGTTTCTTTATCTTTATGCTTACAATATAAGTTATATATTTTGTTTGAGTTCTAAAAATATAGCCTTTTTGGATGCAGTGTTTAATGAAAACAGAGTATTATACCATGAAAGGTGACCTATTGAAGGCAAAGTGCTAATAGGTAGCAGATTGTTCAACATGACCTAAACCCCCTTTTTATTGAAAAATGAGATCTACAAAGGTACTTTGTAACATGTTTCATAAGGACTTAATTTTGCCCAGCACTAACAGGGCCATTAAATCTACTTAGAATCTGGATTACAAGAAAACAAGGATATTTGTATTCTCTTTTACCGGGTTTTGAAAGTAAAAATGCATATCTTTTATACTCCCTTAAGGTGTTTTCTGAAGAAACAAAAGAAACTTACTAAAATCTCCTCTCTGGGGAAAGAGTTAGAGAGAAAAAAGCAGGGCCAGGGGGACAGAGGATGAGCTGCGGAACTGACTTTTTTTTGCCTTTAATTACAGATGATTCTGCAACCCACAAAAGCATAGAAAAATAAGTACTTTTCCAAATGCAGCCAGGTAGTAGTTTATGGAGCAGCCACTAGTGTTATGCTCACCAGTCTCTGCCTCATTACAAACCCAATTACATTTCATAGATGCATTCATGTAAGAAGTGGAGGCATTGGTCAAGTAATGAACATGCTGTGACTCTTGTTGACCAGAGGTTTTGCTGTTGTGCCATTGCTACCTTGCAGGGCCACCTCCTCATCCCACAACCTAGTTCTTAGACTCTACCCACTGGTGTTGGTTTCACATTTGAATCATAAACTCTTCAAGAGCACTGCTTTACATGTCTTTGAAGAATGTTTGGTCCTGGGGTACTGTGGATCAGAGATGTCACCAGAAAATAAATCACTCTGTTTCACGAGTCATTTAGCTTTCTTGTCTGCAGTATCATATTCCTTGTTTTTCATAAAAAGACCTCAAATACACCTTCTAGAAAAATCCTTCAGGTTCTGCTTTGCTAGAGTTTACTGCAGAGTTTCTGGGATAAATTCTGGGATGGTTATATCCCTGGTCGTTGCCTTGGAGGAACAAAAGGGAGCAATGCCTGTGCCCTGGCAATATAACATGCCCCTCGTGGAAGAACTGAATGAGGTGATAGGAATGGAGATGGAGTCAGGACAACCCAGAGATATCCCAGGAACACATTGTAATGTGACCTTTTGTCATCATACAGACTGCCATGGTGACATCAGTTGTTAACCTCTCCTCAGCTTGAAAGTGGTACCTGTTCCTCAGCACAGCTCGGGCACAAAGCTCTGCCAGCACAAAACCAGCAGTACAAGTACAGCTGTGCACATGGTGGTTCACTGACTCCAGGAAAGATGTGCAGCAGAGCAGGGAAATGAAGCAGTTCTCTTGATTGTCAGGCCCTTGCTCTAACCTCTAGAGCACACTTCATAAATGTTTGAATCTTTAATAAAATCTTCTGGGTGTCTGCTTCCTGCAACACTAACTGTTTTAAAGTATTCATGGGTTATTTGTTTATGACTCTTAAACAAATCTATTAAACACACTGCATTATTTTTAGTTAAATTTGGGTGGTTTTTTCCCTTTTGCTTTAATAATTGATATTGTTTTGGATACATAAATATGTCCTAAGAGTATTTGTCATTTCCTAATGTTTACAGTGGGGATTTTTTTTTTCTGTAAAACTGTGGGATTTTTCTTCCATATTGAGCATGCTTTTCTGTTACATGCACATTTCAGACACAGTCACAGACTATGCATCTGCAATGGCATGTGGATTTACAGGAACTGCAGTTAATGATGCCTGGATGGCTTAATTTCTCACTCTTCTTGTGGTCACAGAGAACAAGTACACCCATCATAAAATATTACAGAATTCTGTTAAGTGATGGAAGAAAAATTGACATGTGCCTGTCTATTTTCAACGATTACTGAATTAGGACATTATGTCTAGTAGACCAAAAAGAGACAGGATGATACAAAGGAGAACAAAACAGTACAGAGGAATATCAGTATCACTCAGATAAGAGGCTTTTTGCAAGCAACTCAGAGATTAAACTTTTTTTAACAAACTGCTTATTTTATATGCAGAGTGAATGGAAATCCTGAGCTACCCTCCAATTTGGCAGGCAGAAATAGTGAGGAAAGTCAACTCCAAAAAGTTCAAATCCTCCTATTCCAAATTTTTAGTAAGTTCTGGCTGTTATTTTCTATACTTCTGATAACTTAAGAAAAATAAAATAACTAATAACAGAGGTAAAGAGAAACTGAGTTTGCTCCTCAATGGGCTTTTTTTTCATGTTCCTGAAGTCAGTGGTATTATCTTGGCATGGAACTGGTGAAACAACTGAGGATGGACTGAGGAAATGCTCTTGTTAGACACCTGCTAGCTCACAGTTGCAAAATCTGGTACTGTATGCCTCACCTCCCCCTGGAAAATGGAAGAACACCTTTTGCTTCTTATCTCCTTTCTGAAAAAAATTCTTGAGTCCCTTGGTGCTTGAACCACTCCCAGCTATGAGAATGTGATGAGAATAAGTGCAACAGGTCAAACCTGCTAGTTGCATGAGCATGTAATGCCTGTTATTAGTACTCAGGTTAGCTTGTTTAAACTCCTTGGAAAAGTCAATGGACAGCACAAAACCCCAGCAGAACATCTCCCATCCCTTACTTTTCTATCTGTTTGTGTTTGAATAAAATTTTTCTGACTGTGGTCAATGAGACATATATAGGCAATGATTTGTGGAGCAAGAGCATTATTTCACAGCCCAGCCTCAGCAAGTGGCAGTGCTAACTGTACACTCTCTAAAAGTGCCAGTGGCTTTTAAAGGCATCTTGTTGCTGCCACTGAGAAAGGGAACAGCAGCAGGACAGTGGAAGGAAGAAGAAAAAGGAAAATGAGGTTAGGTTCCTGAAAGACCAGAAAGGGCAGAAAGTACTCTTTGGTTTACATTCATATGATGGAGTCTGTTGGGATGCCTGGGACTACATGTTAGGGGAGGGATCTTGTTTCATAGATATCTTTTACTTCACCTGATGGCAGTGCCCTCTTTCACTGCCCCTGTTCCTGTAGCAGAGGGGTGAGGAAAAAGCAGGTGGTGACAGTGGAGATTCAATTATTAGAAACTCAGAAAACTTCTTGTGGGTACGTGGCTTCTTGGGAACAAAGGGAGCAGGCTTCACAAGATGTCACTGGACACAAGCACTTAACTATGATCTCCCCTAAACTGGAACTAGGAGAAAACACCTATGTATAGAAGAGCCCTTGGAATACTGCAACATACAAGCTGGATGTGGATAATGTCCAATACATCTCTGAAAAGGCCAAGAGGGAAATAAAATCACAACTGCAATAAACAATGAAGGCAAATTAGACTAGCTACAAAGCCATTTGACTTGACTGATCAATATAAAGCAACAAGGAAAAAAAAAAACCCAAGTGCTTTTTGTAAACAGTGTTAAAAAATGAGCTGGGAGATAAATTTTCTGGAGACAATAGATGACTGCTTCTAGGAACAACTAGCCTCAGAAACCACAAGAAAAGAGGCTATTTTGGGTATAATCTGGAGGGATGCACAGGACCTGCTTCAGTGAGAGCCTCTGTGATAGTGACTACAGTACTGCAATTCAAGAAAAGAAACCATATAAAAAGAGGTAACTGGTCAAAAATGAACAAATAAACAAGTAAAAAACTCATAAAAGCAGCTGTCCAAAATGAAAGAAGCCTAGGAGCAGCCTGGAGGCTGTTGAAAAATATAGTGTTAGAAGCCAGGTAAAAAGTGTGCCACAATTCAGAAAGAAAACAAAGCAGTTCAGAAAATCCCTTCAAGCCTTAACTAGAAAGTTATGCAGGTTATCACATTGAAAAATATTAAAAAAAAAAAAAAATCAACATCTGGTCCCAAAAATGAGAACAGGAAAGCACACAGCAAGTTGAGAGTAAACTAATAATGAGAAGGGCTGAAAGAAATGTGTAGTATGACAAGGAGTTCCCTGCAGGCACCCGTGGCAGGAAGCAGGTAAGGACACTAGTGGGACTAAGTGGCCACCAAAGAGTAGAGAGGATGCACAGGCCAAGGTATCTACTGTGTATTAAAGGGCTCTGGAGGGGCCCAGGGGGCACAGCCCCAAGGCTCTGCCTCCAGTTCTGCCCACTGAGCATCTGTGCCAGTGCTGACTGTGTTCAGCAATGACCTGGGAAAGGCAACAAACAGTAAAATCTGCAAGTCTCTCTTGGGTAGGTAGTAGATTTACAGATTGTTCAAAACCCCTGGAATACTTCACAAAACTGAGTTAGAAAGAGGCAGCAGGTGAGCTTCAATACCAATAAATGCAAGGTAATGCATCTAGGGAACAGTAATCTAAATCATGTTTGCATGACACTGAAACCTGAGCTGTAAATGACAGTTGTAACTGAGCTGCAACTACCAGCAAGAAACCCTTGGAGTCATCACTGGTTGGTTCTCAGGGTGCAGTGGCAGGTGTAAATGTGAATAATCTTGGGTATTATCAAGCCAAAACATCAGCAAGGTATCAACCACTGAGAGCAAGAGAGACTTTTTGCCACAGTATTAAGCTGGTATATGCCAGACCTGGAATGCTATGTGTATAATCCTGGCTCTGTGCCTCGGGAAGGACTTAGAGAAGTTGGTGGTGATAGGGTAGAGAAGCAATGAAAAAGATCCAAGGGATGAAGTAACAGGTTTCCAAAAGGGTACTACAAAGGCTTGTGAACAGGAAGAATAAAGTGTGACAGAATCAGGAGGCTGCTGGGTAAGCTGAATGCAAAGCTGTTGTTGACAGCTTGATGAAGCAAGAGGCAAACTGGTTTAAAAACAAGTGATCTTTTACTGAGTGCATAGTGAACTCTTGTACCTTGTTTCTGCTGGTGGGCTGAAGGTAAACAATACCAGCAAGTTAGAAATGGAGAAGACAAATTCATGGTCAGCAGATCTACAGATACTAGAAGGACCAGTCACGAAAACACCCTCTAACATCCCTAATCCAACAACTGCAGAAATCGGTGCAGTGTGAAGGAGATGGTCTGCCTTGAAGTGACCATGCTTATCTGTTAAATGTCCAATTGCTGTTTCTGTAAACAGCAGGCCAGACTGGATGGACCACCAGCTCAATTCTGTTGAGCGTCTCTTCCCCTACATTCTTTTATACTGTTGGGGTTGAAGAGAGGAAAATATGTGATTCCAGAGTGCACCAAGGAATCTTGCTGTCTGTCTTCATCTCTGTATCTTGCCTCAAATCCCATTTGTGCTGAGATTGCTGAAAGAAATGGTTATGCCTGTTGATTGTAACAACCCCTGCTATGGCACCAGGTCGTTCTAACAAGAAATTACACTATAAATACACTCAGGCTTTAGCTGGAAATACCTTAGATTTCTTCTACCAATTGTCAGAAAGATGGTATCATTGGAATGAAAACAAAAATCCTTATACTGGCAGAAATAAACTTGGTGGTCAAAAATACCTGGAGGGCGAGCTCAGGCCCTTGGATTTAAGGTTAGCTTGTGATGGAATTTTGCAACTTCAGAGGTGCCTTCATGCAGAAAGCAGAGCTTTTCCCCTGCTATTTTTATAGCTATTCCTTGTTAGCTGCTGTTCCAGCCCTCGTCCCTTTACTGGAATTTACTAGGCTCTGTGATTATTTGCTCAGCTTTCTTCCATTTTCTCCTTGACCACATCTAACCCTTTTTCTTTTGGGATCCTCTTTACTTCTATGTACTGTACTCAGAGGCAACATAGAGACCTGCCAGACCAGGACAACTTAGATCACCACTTTCACATCTTCTCAGATGTAGTGTGAGAATCACCCTAAGTTGCCAGTTTCATATTGTTATTTTTTCTTCCTTCCATACTTCCTTCCTTCTTTCCTTCCTTCCTTCCTTTGTCTGCCTGCCTGCCTTCCTGCCTGCCTGCCTCCCTCCCTCCTTCCCTTTTCCCCACTTTCACTCTATAGTACCATTTGCTTTCACAGAGTAGACCAGTATCTATACATCCTGTTATAGATGTTTATAGCCAAGGAGCACAGACACTGGAGTGTTGGCCATTAGGAGTAACAGCTTTGCTCTTTGCTAACAATAAGACTGTTCCTGAAGGAGGCTTCTGTGGTATTTCTGGGTTTTTATTTCTAAACTAACCTAGGAACGTGAGGCAGCACAGTTGTTTGGCACAAAGGAGCAGGCTTGCCCAGCCTGGCTTCAGAGAGTGCCATCACAGTTCAAATGGGGTGATAGCCTTGCAGTGTAAAGTCATGTTGCCCTTTCATGTTGGAGCAGCTTGTTTATGTCCTCCCTTCCTCAATATTTGTCTGTGTTTATGTCAATAAGTTACTCGATCTGTGCTCTTGCACCAGTCTCTTGAGCTTAACTGCCTGAGAATATTTGGAAGCATGAAAGCAGTCGATCTTTGTGGGCTGTTTAAAGTCTCCTTCTATCAGGAAATCTCAGTGTTTGCACAGCAAAAATCAGAGGGGAGAGAATGAAAGGAGAACATGAAAGAGCTACAAATTATGTTAACACAAAAGTCACAAGCAAAAAATTACTATGATGTATTAAAAGCACTTCCCCTTACAAGCATTTCTATTTCCTCCTTAACTTTCAAGTCTATAAAACACAGGAACACAGAAGGGAAAATGGTCTGTGCATAGCTCACTGAATGCTCATTTACTACCAACACTGATAGCTGTAGAAAACTACAGCCCAGCAGCAGGCACACTACCCCACTGCACCAAAATACAGGCACCTCAGGCATTGTCAGTCAATTTGTTTCCCAGGCAGGACCTGAAGCTGATTTCCAGAGGAAAGCTAACCACCCACTCTCTATTGGCAGCACCAGCTCATGGTCCTGGGGTGATACAATGGTGAGATTGACCCTGTGCTCTTGCCATATTCTGCTACCTACCCCAATTTTAAAGTGAGTTTCAGAGGCTCCTGTTGCCTTATTTTTGGGGTAGAATAGACAGTATTTTCAGAGTGATATACTTTTTTTAAGACAGTCATAAACAGATTTTATGGCAGCAGAATCATTTCCAGCCAAACCTTTGGCAAAATATAAAGAATCCACACTAAGCTTACGACTTCTTCTATGATGTCTCAGACATAAAAAGGGAGACTAGATTTTTGTTTTGTCTCATATTGAGTGCCTTTCAGAGAGTCTCATGCACATGCCTTTTTTTCAATATTATCCTTAAGTATTTCTTAACCTCAGTCCATTCTCTGTACCTTTAAACTGCTTGCTTTGGCTTCTCTAATATCACCACTTCTGGCTCACAGATAGATTGTACTTTGCCCTTTTTATTTCTATCTTTGCACATTATTTTTCGTTCTGGAGTAAAGTATATTCAGGAAATTATGTGCTACTTTGAAAGTGGGTTTACAGCCTAACTACTAGAAGAAACAGAGTGGAAAAAACTCATTTTGAGCATTTTCTCAGAGTTGGTGTTGGTTTGGGAGTGGAGAAGTTCATAAGGAGGAGAAATGGATAGAAAAAAAAGAACAAAAGAGAATGTGTTGGAGCTATGACTTATGACAGACAGCTTAAATCTTGCCACTTAGCTGATGCAGTTGGTTTGTGGCTCACATAAATACTGCTGCATCTTCTGAGAAAATGAATACTTCTTAGAAAATGAAGATTCCATTTCATTGTTTTATACATACCTTCTTAGCCCCTTGGAGTAGACATCTGTGGCTTCACTATTTTCACTAGTGTGAAGTTGTTCTGTCAGACAATGGCAGGCAGGAGGGCAGAGTATTTTACTCTTGATACCCTTCCCACTCTTCCTGCTGTTCTGAAACTTGTCTCTGTTTCAAGTTAGATCTGGATATGCATCCCAATTTACAAAAGGAGCATTTTGTTATATCTGTTCCTATAGTTATGGTCTGTTTAATTCTTCAGCTTTTATGAATATGAACCTATCTAAATAGCCATATCCCAAACTCTGCTAAGTACAAGCAGCCATGAAAGTGTGGGGAGTCAGATCTGCAAAATGAAACTCGCCCTGACTACAGCTTAACACAAAGGAACCTCATTTGGTTAGGTTTGAGTTATGCTAAACTGTTTTGATTGGTTTTTTACCCTTTCACTGGATATTCTTCTTTTATATTCTAGCTGAATGCAGCATGAAGTGACTAAGACTCCCCTTTATTCACAGAGTAAAATCTTCATGACAACTGCTTCTGTGAGATTTACTCTCCATGTAGTTTCAGACCAAACCTCAAATCCACAAACTGGTTCAACTGCTGATTTTGAATCCCTTTCAATACAGAACTTGAATCTAAACATTTCTTGTCCACCTGTTTAAAGTATTTGGGTCATGTGTAAAAGTAAATTCAATGCATTAATTGCTAAAATGCTGTCTCAGTATTCTGAAACCAAGCTTATTTTAAAAGGGAAACTCTACTAGTAATTAATATTGATGCTGTTTGATCTCAGAAAGTCCTCTGAGTCTAGGGCAATTCAAAGTGCACAGCATATAGTGTTAGGGATGCATGCTGAAACTCTAAAAATAAAAGAAAGGATGCAAAGAAATGAAAAAATATCAAGAAATTCAGAAGAATTCACATGTACCTTTTGAAAAAGAAGTTATAGGAAATACTGAGCTATGGATTCCAGAGGGACAGGGAAGCTGTATAAGCGGGAAGAACAGGAACACAACAAAAATGTGAGTGTATTCTACAAGAAGTATTTTTTATATGAAAGGTACCAAGGAGAAGAACTTACTGAGTAAATTTTGCCAAAAATTAGAGAATTTCTCTGGTTGACAGAGTATCAGAGCAATATAAAATGGAATAAAAGCTGATGAATCACTGTCATTTCTGTAGGTAAAAAAAGCAATACAAGATCCTTCAATGTCAACATTAGATATGAAATGTGCTCCTTGCCATATGAAATTGCATTTTATTGAAACAGCCAAGATAAATTTTAACTCTTGGCTACTCAGAGCATTCACTTTTATGCTGCACGGCATGGAACTTAACCTATCTGGTAAAGAAGAGCTTCACAGGAGACCACAGAGCCATTATAGGCAACCTCGTGGGATATCACATGCTTAGTTGGGGTCACTTTCCTCACTGGACCAGTGAATGGCTTCTCATGGAAGGAGAAACAAAAAGCAAGGTGATGAGAAAAGGCCAGGGGAGTCTCTGGGAGAGGAATGAGGTTGCTAGTGATAAGTCCTGGAGCAAAGTCCAGATGAAAGCTGGCTGGTCTGTGCCTTGGCATCCAGGAGCACAAGAAAAAGGTGAGGCAAAACCACAGAATGGGTAAACATTATTTACCTTTTATTCTTACGAGGAATTTGTTAAAGGACCTCTTGGGGAAACCTTAAAAGATATGTGGGGTTGAACAAGTTCCAAGGAGGAGATGTCTGTGAAAAGTAGGTGCAGGGTTGTGCTGGAAAAGAGTTGTGAGTAAAACACTGGTGGTGAAAGATATGTGTGGGAACAGATAAGGAGTTGTACATTGTTTTATTGGGAACCTGAGATGGTTTATATCACTAAAATAGAGGAGATAAAACTAATCATCTGGAAGACTGGGTTCTCCACAAATACATCCCCAGATACTGGGTCCCTAGAGGCATTCCAGTAAGATGAACTTTATCATGCAGTATTATTACCTAATATAAAAATGGTTTGAGCATCAAAAACAATTGGCTTTAAGATTCTTTTAAAAAAAATAATTAAATATGGCCAAGTCATTAAAAAGGGATTTTCAAAGGTTTAGAAAATTTCAAAGTATAATGATTATAAATATCTGTGTTACTGTGATCTGAAATATAAATAAATATCACTGTTATCCTGTTGCTGTGTGTCAGTTAACCTGTTAGGAGCAGATCCAAAATCCACTGAAGTTGGTAGTACAAATTCTACCTGGTCTGATAGATCCTTAATAATTCCATATACTTCTCATTACCTTTCTTTCCACACACAAGCATTCATTCTTATATCCATTGTAGCTTCTTAACCCACAGAATACATTTATTTTTCTGCCTATTAACAGTTCTTGCTTATTGTTTTTTTGTGGCTTGTTTCAAGACATAAAATGATACATAGTCTTTGCAAAGGGCCTCTCTACTGCGCTGATATTCATTAGAGAATCCACATACCCACCACCCTCCTATCTACACCATCTTATTTGCCTGAAAGCAATATAATTACGTTTATGTGCCATCTATTTCATCTGTGTTTCGTGCTAGTTAAATCAGTTTCTTGTGCATTTGTTTCATGCATTCTCCACAAATTGATATGTATAACCTATGCATATATTCATCTCGTCAAGTATTCATGTACTGGGTTCCTGTGTTCATTATTGACAGAAATTATTCATCCTAACGAATCCATGGGAACACCAGAAAGAGCTTATAACACAAAAATAACTTAAATTATACAAAATGTGCCAGGAAATGTGTGTGTGTGTGTGTGTATGCATATGTGTGTAAAACTAGCTCAGATAAAAAAGAACAAACCTAAAAACCCCGTTGTGCTTATGGGCTAGATGTGTGGATTTATAAAGCCCTTTCACCTCTCCAGCAGAGTGATCAGAAGGTCCTATATGTCAAGTGTGCAATTCTTTCAGAAAAATAAGCAAACAATTTTTTACATTGTCATTATGTAGTGATTGGAGCCCTCCCAAATACAGAAAAGGGAAATCTGTGACCATCAAGTCCCTTTAGCTCTCCAAGACTATCCAGTGATTTAAACAAATAAATAAATAAATAAAATGCTAGCAAATTTATGCCTGATAACAGACCTATTTGCTGTGGTCTGTGGGAATGGTGGTTGTAGGTTCGTTGGATTTCTTTAAGAAGTGTTCAGGGTCAGAGTATATCACCAAGTAGCTTCACCTAGTTAAAAGCAGTCAGCCTTTCTTGCTGAACTGGTTGTTGTTACAGCAGCAGCACCCAGCATTCACACTATACTGCAGTGCAGCACATAACATGGCATTGGTATGCATGAAGATGGAAGGGACTATACCATGGTCAGCCTTGTTAGACTGGTCAGCTTTGTAGGACAGTGTAAAGTAGCTTGCAGGCAAGTTCTACAACCTACAGCATAAGAAGGATGTCTGGAGGATAACGTTTCTGAGACTAGATGAAGAGAAGGAAGATGCCATGCTGAAAGCTCCTTCTACTGTTCTCATGTGCTAGATCAAGAACACCTAGCCTCCATGGCCCAACTATCCTTTCAATTAATTCATAAGCTTTTTAAGGAAGAGGTACCTAGACTTACAATGCTCTGTAAAATGGAACTTTGACACTTGAGTGGATTGGCCATGTATTGCTGATTGCCTCTTTTTACTGCTTTGATCCCAAGATCTTAAACTACTTTATAAATATTAATGAATAAAGACTCAGAAATATTCAGTCATTGTGTCTATGCTGTTGCTCATGTCACAGATGGGGGCTACAATTTATTCTGCCTTGCTTTACATTTCTGTATATGAGTGAGTTATTGCACTTCTCCTTCATATTCAGGGGAGGAAATGAGAATTTTTAAAGTGTGACTCATTTAATCTATTTTATACATTTATTTATAAGGAAAGAAATAATGCTCTAGAAGTATCTGTTTCTCTCCATCAACTGTGAAGGGATTCTTAAGGTGAGTCACTGAGATTTAAACAACTGCATAGTATGACTCCATGTTTGTTAAGAGAGAGACCATGGCTTAGTTTTAGTTAGGCCCAGCTCTCCTTGTTTCCACTGCCATGTTTTGACTGTATGACAAATACTACATTTGCCTATGACACCAAACTAGGAGGATCTGTTGACTCCCTGGAAGGCAGAGAGTCCCTGCAGAGACATCTTGACAGAGCAGAGGGCTGGACAATCACCTGCTGAATGAAGGTGAACAAAAGCAAGTGCCAGTTTTTGTACTTGGGACAGGACAACCCTGGAGGTACATACAGATTCAGAAGTCAGAGGCTGGAGAGCAGCCCTGCAGAGAGGAATCTAGGGGTCTGGTTGATGGCAAGGTGAACTTGAGTCAGCAGTGTGTCCTGGCAGCCAAAAGATCCAACTGTGTCCTAGGGTGAAACCGGCACTGCATTGTTAGTTGGTCAAGGGGGGTGGTAGCTCTACTCCACTCTGCACTGGTGCAGCCTCACCTTGAGTATTCAGTGCAGTTTTGGGCATCACAATATAAGAAGGGTATTAAACTGTTAGAGGGCATCCAGAAGAGGGCTATGAAGATGGTGTAGACTCTTGAGGGAAAGCCATATGAGGAATGGCTGAGGTCACCATGTTTGTTCAGCCTGGAGAAGAGGAGACTGAAGGGAAACCTCATTGCAGTTTACAGCTTCGTCAGGAGGGGAAGCAGAGGGGCAGGAGCTGACCTCTTCTTTCTGGTGTTTAGCAATAGGACCCCAGTGAATGTCTTGAAACTTTGTCAGGATAGGTTTAAGTTGGATACTATGAAAAGGTTCTTCACACAGAAGGGGGTCAAGCCACTGGAAAAGGCTCCCTAGGGAAGAAGTCACAATGCTAAACCTGATAGAATTCAAGAAACATCTGGACAACACCTTCAGGCACATGGTGCAATTTTTGAGGTTGGACATGATGATCCTCATGGCTCCTTTCTAACTCAGAACATTCTACAATTCTATGATTCTATTACAGAAAGTTCCCTCATACTGCATTAGTGTTTAAGTTAACACCAATATGAAAAATAGGAAGATGGCAAATTGTCTGTCATTATTCAAAAACTAAGAGGTCTCTGGTAAATTTAAATGTTATTAGATCAGCATCACTCCCTGAAAATAGTAGAAGAGTTATCATTATTTGCCATTATTAAAAAATGTAAGATTTTATGAACTGTCACTATAATCTTGGGGAAAATGTTATCAAAGAAATCCCTCATAATTTGTTCAGGCTTAGCTAATCAGAGTAGTCACATATATACACCTAAATTTTTGTGGTGTACTTAGAAAGCATTGCAAACTATAAATTTTAAAGTACAAAAGTAAGCTGTACTTAATCAAGGTCGTGTCAATGGTTAAGTATTTGAGAAATTTCATGGCATTTCTATATCAGAGTGAATGTAATGATGTTCCTTAGCAATGTTGCTGCTATGGGTATTTGTTTAAGGATCTGAGAGGAGATGTCACCACTACTGTTCAGACTGGCAGGCTAGGAAGTAACAGGGACCAAAATTAGAAGACTAGCCTGAATTGCTTCAGAAGTTAGAATTGGTTAAGCAAAAGGTATCAGTCCAATCAAATATACAAAAAAAACCCCCTTGCTAGAAACAGGTCATATGTGTCTTTTCATTGACACACAAAGGTGCATACTTTTAACTAGAAAGGCAATGAATGTGGAAAAGATTTAGGGATCTTAGTGGAGAAGCAAGCCAACACCAGCTCTCTTTGTGTTACTTGTTAATGAGCCAAATCTATTCCCCTACTAGGAATAGGAAAATTAATTTCAAGTCTGTGATGAAGAATGGATGAAAATAATCTCAGAAACTAACAATACTGAACAACGATGTCCAGTCCTCTTGTTCATACTTAAAAGGGAATTGAAAACTTGGAAATGAAAAATTGAAGAGAGTACAGAAAAAAAGACAAAAAAAAAGATCTAAGAATTTGAGTTCTAAGCTTGTTTAAATGTTTTGAGATCACTGTCAATGCTTCTGTAGTAATGTTGTAATGTATAGTGTAAGTTATTTTCAGGTGCTAAAGCTCTTTGCATCTTCCTTGGATGCAATGTGCTTATGTGTACCATTGGTGTGAGGAGAACGATTTCTTCCTATAAACATGTTTAGAGGGAGAAAATACCAGGGATTGAAATTCTATATTTTTGTTGAAAAATGCTTCTCAGAAAGTTTAGAAGGTAAGTATCTCTCACTTGAAAGGAAGACAGAGGAGTGATTGACAAGACCTCTGATTGCCAGGTCTGGCTATCACTTGCCTTACATATAAGCTGGAAACTCTGAATAAAGTGGTTGATCTATGCTTCAAAGACAGACTTCAGGTTGCAGACTAAATAAAGCTGTATGTTGTTATTCTTATTTTTAATTGTCTTTGTCTATTAACTGTCTTTGTGATTCTTGAGTTAAAGCAAACCATGAGTTCAATGAAGGTAGTCTAGTCTGGAACAGACTAACATAACATGTTGCCATTGCTGTATTTAAATTTTATTAATAAAGCATCTGGTATGATGAGAAAGCATCAGCTATGAGGGGAAGATGAGATAGATACAGAATAATGAGAAATGTAGAAAGGAATAAATGATTTCAATTAGTTAGCTGAAAGAGTTATTGATTTCAATTAAGATATTAAGATTATTACTAAAAATCCTGAAGGTCTGATTTTAGGACTGATTTTATCTAGTATTTAGCATTTAGTCAGGAAGTTGTTTATTTACTGCTGATGACATAGAGGTGGTAGTTATTCTTATTACAGAAGAGCATTGGAAAAACAGGGAGGTCTCACTCCCAGGAGTGAGAATCTGAACAGTGTGCCCAGTAGATGTGCAGGGAGTCAACGACTTAATTTTACAAGCGGATTACACGAGTTTGTGAGCAGATGCTCATTGATATAATTGACCCCATGATAGTAGGGCCTGCAGTTCAAGGTGATTTAATTGAACATTGTCTGTTTCTCTCTTTGGACCAGAATTGTTACTAAATATATTTGTTAGTTATTAATTATTAATTGTTTACATATCATTTGTAAGTGAGGGAGATTATTTTTTTAATATTATAAGAACATCCTAAAGTTTTATAGGCTAACTGAACAATGTTCTTTCCAGCAACATCCCTTTAACTGCACAACATTCTCTTTCAAAAGATGTTGCCATTTGACTTAAATAATTCACATGCAGCCACAAATGTTCCATTTTCTGAAATGAAATGTGATGGTAAAGCATGCCAAATGTTTTCACAAATACATGTAGATAAAAGCTACCTGAACATAAAGGAAACAATCCTTTTTTGTATGTCTGGAAATGCTAACACTTTCATGTGGAAGTCATCAAAAATGTATAATTCTACATACTCATGTTTATACTATTTTATTAGCTTTCCTCTGATTTACATGAGGCAGAAGATAACTTTAATGCACAAAATATGTCACAAGGCAATGCATAATGAAACTACAATTACTTTATCCTGAGGTACATGCACATATTGCCAGAGAAATGTAAGTGGAAATCTTATCCACTGTAAAGATTGCAACTTAAATGGAGTTGACTTGGTAAAAATGTTGATTTTAGCCATTTGAAAGTTAAATATCTAGAGCAAACAAGTGACCTCAGCTTCTTCCCTGTATGCAGTAGAAATAGATAAGCATTTTCAGCAGGTGATTCTTTCCACCTATCTGAGGAATTTACCATTATTATTTGCTCTCTGGTGAGAGAGTCACTTTCCAGAGAGAGATGCTATATGATACTGGTTTATTTATTGCCTTATTTCTATTAAGCTAAAATCAAGTGAAACGAAATCTATCAGTGACAAAACTCTTCTTTTGTTCCCTACACTAGCCCAGAGCTATTGAATTTAATTCCTATAACCACAGGTAAGAACAGAAACATAGATTGAGCCACCCCCATCACTCCATCACTTGTCCAAACAATTTGGGTTGTGTCTTCAGGAATCTGCCAGTGCAGGTCTGAATATCTTGTTCTTCCTCTTCTGGTAGGGTTTAACTTTCTATTTCTGTTACTATAAATCCATCCCATTTACAGATCAACAGGGCATGTAGCCCAACAGAGTCAAAAAAACACCTTTCAAGGACAGGTCATAAAATAAAATTTCTCATCAAATCATGAGATTTCCAGATCTATATTAGAGGCCTTTGACTTCTGGAAAAAACAACATAATTCAAGGGATGTTTGCCTGTCTGATAAAAATATCAGAATAACCCTTTCCCTTCCCTTCCTTTTTTCTTGTAATGACAAACACCACACACCCCTGTGCACTGTAAACCTCATTTCAAGCGCTATGATACGAAACTATATTCCAAAGGAAAATCATGCTGTACTTAGGGAAATTATGATCTACAGAACTTACATGGCCCTGGCTGTAATGAAAGAAAGGGACTTAAAGTGGCTAAGGCTTGTGGAGGTTGGTAAGTAGTCAAAGCTACAGCCATTGTAGGCACGTGAACTCACAGTCACCCTTTTTCTTACTGGCAGGCAAAGAACCTCTGGAGTGCAGTAACAAGAAAAAGCCTCTCTGACTCTGTTGTGGCTGCTTTGCTGAGGGTGGTAGTGACAAGATCAAATGTCATTTTGGCATTAATTGTAAGTGTGCTGAGTCTCACTAAGTTGTACAAACACACCAGCAGTCTTACACTACCGGCCTCCGGATCAGCAGAAAATACTGATGGAGATCAAAGAGGTGACAGAATCTACTGAAATAATAAGAGTGGATGATGATAAATACCCACAAAGAACCTGGTCAAATATCACAACAGGAGAAGTTTAAGAAAAAAATTCTTAACACTTTAAATGATAAGGAGTCCTGGAGAAGCTACCATGTCCTATGATATCCAAGCAGAAACTTTTTCTTTACCTTAGTCCCTTCTGCCTCATGCTACAGAAAATGCAAAGGCAAGATTCTTGATAAGATACATCAAAATTATGGTATATTATTGAAATCTGTTACTGTGCAACTCAGGTTTAGAAAGGGGAGATCATATCAACATGAGAAGTTAGTTTGAAAGTAAGGAAATATAAACCTTCTGACTCAGTGCTGAGGCAACATGGACAAGGTACAGCATCAAGTACTGCAATGTACACCACAAGGCTATGAGCTCACAGGAGCTTGTGGCTAACTCTGTACACACCTAATAAATGCCTCTAGCAACAACAGTTTTCAAACTGACATTATCAGAAGAAAATCCTTCTGAATTTATCTAAAGATTTTATCTTTATTATTAATATTTATTATTAATTTATCTAGTTAAATTAATCAGTTGTTTCCATTGGATGGATCCAACATATTGCATACTAAGTACCAGTCAGAACTGATACTGTGCTATCCCTAGTATCCAGAAGCTGAGAAAAACTGTATTCACCTTAGTCAGATTTATTTCAAGTAGTGACTCAATCCATCTCTAATCTCTTTAAATTGCCTAAGATCTTCCTGATTGAAGATAGATAACATTCACAGTGCTTCTGCAAAGTAGAAGACAGTAAAAATTTTCAATATTTTGGCAATTTCTAGGACCACCAGACAAAACATAACAACACAGATACAGAGAGTAAGAAATGCAGAGCTACATAGTAGCCCTGCAGAGAGGAATGATAATGCTAGGGCCAAAATATTTAGGAAAAACCCTTGCTAAACTCTCATATCTAGGTAACACCTGAAATTAAACTAATGAAAAGGCACTCTATATAACATATCATACCTTTATCTAACAAAACTGCTAAATACTCACTCAAGATCCAGGTCTTACACTTTTTTAAATTATTCAAATATTATTTGTCTATTTGCTGTTTTCAGCACTGAAATATTTGCAACACATCAATGGGACACAATTACTATGTTGAAGTGATGTTGGTAGCTTGCACATATATGATGTATATAGGGAACTGGAGGTCTTCGTGTTTGTGGTAGGTGACAGAGATGACAGATGAATGTCAGTGCAGTGGCAATTCCTGGAATACATATGTAATAAGTAAAAAAAAAAAAAAAAATTAAGGACAAATTAAACTGCCAAAGATCTCAACAAAGGAGGTCTGTAAATACAAGTTTGACCACTGTGGCAGACAGTCAGGGTGTATGTTGACAGGGTCGCATTGTTGATGTACTATCTATGTATCTCTGCCACATTTCCATCACTCTCTGTTTTAGAAGGATTGCTTGTTGTCATTGTGATAGGATTTTCTTTCTCTACTAGCAGTTTGCATCTTACATACAACATCCATAACTTAACTCCTAGTCAGCAGGAACATTTTTTTTTTATATTTGTGGAAACAATTTCTAAGACTGAATTCAGCAGCCTGTTGAATAAAAGGATTAATCTAACAACTGGTACTACTAGAGTTCAAGAGGCTCCATCAAGAGTCCTAAATGTAACAGAACATGTTTTTCTGAGTGAGTGGCTTCCTTTACAAAGTCAAGTAGGTTCTTGTCTGTGGTGGATTTTTTTTTGCATTCATAGGAGTGTTGATGCTTCTTTGGGTGTCCAATTTAACACGTGGAAATTCCAGACAGTTTCCACTGACTGCTCTGTACCGCCCTGTGGATTATGCACTTGGCTTTCTTTCAGAAATCTATGGATACAAAGCCTGTTGAGTATGTGCTTTCATTCAAAGCCCCATCCATACTTGTTTTCTCTGAGCACTGAAGTGGGTGAATGCATTCTTCTTATTTAATTGTGCTATTATCAAACCACCATCCCCAAAAAACCTGTGATATATGATAAAAAATATTTGACATCAATAAAAAAACAAGTGAGAAAACTGTTTGGTCATACAAAAGGTGTGATAGCTACAAAAAGAGCCAACTTACAAAAGGGTTAGTGGTTCACCCAGCCAAGTAAAACAAGACACAATTGGGGCTAATTGACTTCCCCTCCTTCGACCTCCCAAGTATGAGTTTATGAAAGCCTGCAAAGCTAAATTAACCCCAATTGTGACTTGTTTAACTTGGCTATTTAAGTTAAATGGATAACTCTTTTGTGATTTGGCTTTTTTTGTAGATATCACACCTTTGGATAATTAACATGCCCTCTTTCCCACCTTTTTCAAACAGCTTTTACTTTAGTATATGTGTTTTGATTTGCTGTGGAAGAAAAAGCAAAACTCCTCACATTTTTGAGGAGAGAAACTCCTCACTGAATAAAGCAAAACAAGAAACATGAAAGTATTTTAGAAATAATTAAAAGGTTGCAGTTCACAGTAGGGATTCAAGGATGCTATAGGGACTGCAGCAAGAAACTGGTATGACATACAGTAGGTAAAGCATAACTAATATAAGAGAAAAAAACCTCACTTTTAATATATTTATCAAATAGCACGTAATATCAAGCCACTCAAATCACATTGTCATACCCAAATTCAAACTTCTACTGGTAAGCACATGGGTTTGAAGTTGTTCCCTTTGACTTCAGCAGATGCTGTTAGGCACTCAAAGTATACCAGAATAAGTTTATAACTAAAATGATAAAATAGATTTGAAGACTATTGTGTAGGTCCTCATTTTTCAGAAACTTGGTTTCTTTTTATTGCAGTATTGCCTTTGGGGGTGGGCTTACTGTTGTGGCTTCATAAGAACTGAAGATAGCTATGAAAATGAAGTAAGAGGTTATGAAATGTTGGTGGAATTAGAGGGCAACTCCTGGTAATCTTACAGTGCAAAACTACAGAAGGTTGATTTAAGGCAAAAAAAGTTTCATGAATTTTATCTGTGGAATTTTCTCTGTATCGGCATCTGAAAAGCTGCAGTGTTCTCTGACCTTGCAAGGCATCTGAATGAACAACATGCCTGTGGCAGGAGCAGCATCTGGAGATAGTTGTCTAAGATAGGTAGTGAGGCAAATCACTGTCTGGAGGTGCTTCTCACGCTCCTGTGACTATAGTGGGAGCCTTGAGGACTAGCTTCGATAGATCAGGCTATTGAAATAAATCCAGCCTTAAGTGCTCAATAAGAGCTGTACACCAGCATTCCTGAAATTACACCTGCCTCATAGAATCTGATCCATAATACTTTTTAAAAAAAAAAAAGGTTATGTGAAATAAATGTAGGATGTGTTAGTGATTATTATGCTGTGATTTAGTTAATGATAACCATGATCTCTGGAACACACATCTTTGTAAAACCTGGGAATGTTGAAGTATAAGAACTCAAGGCTGAATTCTGACATTTTTTTAATAATCAGACATTGCATAGAAAGCTTTTTTATGTAAGGATTTTTATGAGCCACATTCATTTGTGAAATCAGCAAACCTAAAAGAATAACTAATATGTTGCTAGCTCCCTACATCCCATCTAGTTAATATAGAGGGCTACATGTGTAAAACTTAGTAAGAAATTAAAAAGTATATTGCATTACCTCTGAAGTAACACAGGCATATTTGTATACTTGTAGCAGAGGGTCTTTACACTTGTACTAAAGACTGTTCTATAGACCTCCCTTGCAATCTATTAAAAATCCAATCCACAATATTAATAGCAAATATAGAGAAAAAGGAAGCTACTGGTAGAAAGGATTATTAATAATACAATGAGTAGGAAAACAGATGTGAGCTTGGAAAGGGAGAAGCAAGAGTTCAGAAGAGTTGATCATGTGAAGAGATTCAGAGTGGGATCTGTTTGCTTCTGTTCTTGCCTGTTTTTGCAAGCAACCAGTTTTCTAAGAATATCCAGGTCCTGATTAGGAACTGAGATTATGTCAGCTTTGTACAGTTCAAGCCCAGTACTGTGAATGCCAAGACTTTATTGACTTCATAAAGAGATAAGCTGCTCCCATCAGTTCTATCCATTGACTAGCTCAGAGTCAGAAATGGACACAAACGTCTTCCACCTTTGGTGGGGTGAATGCCATTACTTTCAGAACCTTAGAGGAGTAAAACTCATGTTAACAGTAGGTTGCAATCAGTTTCTGTGAGTCAGAAAAGTTCATTAGTTCTTTCTATACTAAGGTTTGTCAAAAATTTTCTTGTCTATTAGGCAAAGCGTTGAAAGCTAGAAGGTGTAATATCCCAGCTTAGCTTAAATTGCACAGCTATATTAGAGAGAAATGTGCATATTAGAGAGAAAGCTTCAGTAACCTTTATGGTATTGAAGTTTCTTTACTGATTAACTCATAGTTTTGTCCACTCAAGGTGTTCTGTCCTTCAAGAGAGTCACTGTATCCAAACTGGACAGGCAAAGTCCCAAATTCTGTTTGGAGCTGGCTTTATATAGCCCTTATACAAATGGAATAAGGATTCTGAATTCCATTTTTTGGCTATAGAGCATTTAAAGTAGGAAAATTCAGGTTTGGTGTTTACAGTCCAAACCCCTCTCAGTTTAAATTAAGCTTTTAAAAGCTTTCCACTACTAACAGAGGATTAAAAAAAACCCAAAACAGAACAAACAATTTATTTGAAAAGTAAAGCTACCTTGATATCTCATGTCATCCTATCTCTTTTGAGGAAAAGGTATTCTGAAAGCAGATGCAAGTTTTAACCAGAAGGCTTGTGCTAGAAGTCTGCTTGCCAAATGTCCCACTGTTCAGTTTATGTGCCCACAGTTAAATTAAAGGCAGAAAGCAAGTTAGAAAAGATGATTCCTCTTTTTGAACTTTCTCCAACAGTTGCTGCAGAATTGATTTTAATTTTTTGGAAGTTTTATATTGAAGGGTAGTTAGTGAAAATTGTTATTTGTAATGGGCTTTTCAAATTTTACTTCCCCAGGGTCTCAGAGTTCAGGAGGCCTCTCCCTCCTACCCCATCCCATTCCAGTTGCCAAGCACTTTCCTCTCATGAATATAATGATTATCAACTTATTTTTCCCTTAAAGGGGGAGGAGGAGGGAGAATTTAAACTGTCTGCTTGACAATGCTTTCAAATGGTGATGAAATGTCTTCCTCATATCTGAAGAGAACATGGTTATTAGCACTGAATCTGACAGACACGATTTCTGAATATTTTTGTGGCATTAATTTAAATCAGTGTAATGTTTGAAAACATTTCAGGCCCTCAAACAGCTGATGCAGCTTAGATTCAATTATAACAAATTGCAACACACTGTCAAGTCTTTTTACCAAGTCATTAGTCAGGGATTTTGAATGTGCGGCCTCCGAATGGAGTTCGGCTGGCTGACAGCTCTAATTGTTGGGAACTGCTAAAGGATTGCTAATGAACTGGGGATCTGTTGGGCCTGTAGCTTTCTTCAAGGATAAATTTTTGAAAACTTTCACAAGATCAAAGCAGCATAACATGGACCATTTGCTAAATTGTCAGCCGTGGAGTGAAGCAGTCTGAGTCCCAGCTTTAAAGCGGAAACTTCAGTAGAAAACACCACGCGACTCCTGCCCCTGAGCTTTTTTCATGTGTCAGTAAAACCAGAGCAAAAAACAATGGCTTGAAGAGAGACCCCCAGAGCCACAATGGCCGCTACGGCTTAATTAGGAGGAGCAGAAAGAGAGACAAAAATTCCTCTCTGTTTTTACAGGGTGCAAGAAGGATGAAGTGTCCACCACTGTTACAATCAGCTCCACGGTTGCTTATTTTGAAGCTTTCAAACTTGTTAAGTCACAGGCACCAATATTAGCACAGGAAAAACAGGAAAGCTTCTTTTCTCCTTCCCCCAAAAGACTGGAAGTGGAGTTGCAGGTTTATCTTCAGGGCCCAAGGAGAGGTTGGGCTTACCAAAGGCTTTGGCATCAACTTCAGGGAAACCAGGCCTTCTCCTCCAGCACCTGCTCTAGTGACCACAGAAGGTGGTGGGAATATTCCCATTGAACTTTGATGGACACTGTATCCAGATCCACTGTAGCTGACTGGCAATATACAGCCAATGAAT
This sequence comes from Galbula dea, assembly GCA_013399015.1. NCBI lineage: Eukaryota > Metazoa > Chordata > Aves > Piciformes > Galbulidae > Galbula > Galbula dea. The sequence continues at coordinate 180,342 of VWZX01006705.1, forward strand.
AGTTCCCAGCTGTTGCTGCAGAACAAATATGTTGCTTCGTGTTACACAGCGGCAGAAAGCCAATGCAGTGAAGGGAAACTTTTAAACCTATCTTAAAAGAAAAGAAAGGTATGAAACCATGTCTCCATCATTCCCGTCTGGTTTATATTTTCTTTTCATATTCAACTCTTATTTAAGTCTGTTCATTTTTACTTTTTTTTTCTTTCTTTCTTCTTTTTAACTCCTTCTCATTGAAATTTACTATGGTATCCATTTACCAAAAGAAAATAATGCCTCCTGAGCTACAGGAACATTGGTCAATTACCCAAATGTCTTAATATAGAAGTCTGTCGAGAGGGAAAGAATGTTTGAAATAAGATTTACATTATTACTTCTTTAAATTAACACTTCAACAAGACTCTAGAAAAAACAAACTCTTTCCTCCTCACACTGTGTGAGGTACAATACCAAGCTGATGTTATCCTCCCCAAGACAACCTCTAGGTTTAAAAAGCAACACTGAAGGGCATATGCTGAAAAATTTTTGGAGTGCTTGAAATAGCGACAGTTATTCTGAACATCATTACAGTGTGGAGTGTCTTGGATATGCATTTTGCATCTGACACCTCCTTCTAAAAGCATATTTCATATCTCTATTACATTCCCTCTCTCCTTCTACCAGATATACATCAGCCATATGAACCTTATGAAGTAAATATTGCTTAGCCTTTCTGTAGGGCTTCTATAGGCTCTGGTCAGCATATGTGGAAGAGATTTCCCTGAAAAAAACTATCATCTGGAAGATATGAACAATTTATACCTGACTGCTGCTATAACTTTCATTTATAGTCAAATATTCAACCTGGAACTAAGGTTTGGGTTTTTTTTATAGTATTCTCAAATTAGACATTTACATTAACAAAGCTGATCAACTTGCAAGGAGTGGCAGTAGTATAATATTCAATTTTCGACAGGTGATCAAGGAAGAGAAGAATCTTATTCAATTGTCCAGTCCTATTCAATTGGGGATTGGTTTATACACCCAATCTACCACTGACTTATAGTAACAGAAAATTCATAAAAACATTTAACACCACCTGCTTCAGTATTAAATACACCAGAAACTGGAGACACTGATTTGCATTCTAGATGAAAATTGAAATCCCCAAAGTACCTTGAAAAATTCCTTAGTTTTCACTAGGAAAATCCATGAGTGGTTTTTCTCTCTCCTAATTTTAGGCATCTAGACTGAGCTAATCACCAGCCTTCTCTCTATGCTTGTTGGGTGAGTTACTCTATTTGCCTTGGACACATATCTTATGACTGAAGAAATTGTGTGGTAGAGCATCCATCTTTCTCAGTTGGCTCTAGAGGGAGCCCAAATGACAAAATTGGACTACACACCCAATTTTTAGAGTTAAAGTTAGGGCACAGAAAATCCAACTGAAAGTGCATAGTGACCTGCTTTTGGACGAGCTCCAAACTGATGAAGTCTTGACAGCGCTGAGCTGCTTGTTACCATCTTCAGAAGAGGACAACTTGTCAGATCTCACTGACAGCAGAAGACTCAGCCCATATTTGCTGGTGGCAGTTTACACACTAGTCCTGAAATGTGTATTGCCTAGCCTACAACATAGTGTATTTCAGCCCCATGCTCACTGGGAAGTCATTCAGTTCAGCTGACAGCAAGATATTAGAATATGGAAGCATAGTGAAGTGGAGATAAAAACAAATCAGAACTGCAAAAGAGAGCAACCCCCTGCCTCCAAAAGAGAAAATTTCATACTGATAATCTTCTTTGATTTATGTAAAAGTCTTACTCAGACATAAACACTAGGTTATTTTCCTGGGTTTTTCATGCCAGTCCAGGGTGAGTAGGTATTGCCAACATGAAGTGCTGAGAACTGCAGTAAACATGGGCTGTAGTAGCATCACTCAGTTGTTTTGCTGATGGACCATTGAACCAAAGTATAGGAGTGCTTATCTACTCAAGGATAAGCCTTGCTTCTCAAGATAAGATACTCTAGTCAACTCACTCACATGGATTCTTCTATTATATCAAGCAGCTTCTGTCCAGGTGGAGGATAGAGAAAAAGAGAAGACAGTTTTTTATGTTTGTGTTAAAGCACAGTCTGGGAACTGGGACACTTCATTTCTAGTCTATGATTCAGTAAAAGCTTACTATGAAATATGTGTTGAAGGTACTATTATTGGAAAGGATTCACTGGCTACATCTAGGGCATGCTAAACATGCCCTCAGTTTCAAGCTAAAAAAACCCATCATTCTGACAGACTGCATCTCAGTCCCTATTTATTTCAGGCACTCTGAACTAACTAATCAAAAAAAAGAAGTATCATGGTTTGGGACACTGGAACCCTGAAGAAATATAGGACCAGATACCATGTAATACTAATCCAGCAATACAGTAGGGTGACCTTGAGCAGCCTGGACCCAAGCCACTGTATGCCACATGGCCTGAGGCCCAGGGGTGACTTACCCCTTTTTTTTATTTAATGGTATAGAGATATTTGTTTGTTATGCTTGCAATGTGGAGTATATACAGATCAAAACACCTCTGGGGTGCCCCTCTTTATCTGAAAAATAGGCATGGCTATACTTCCTTACAGACACTGTAAAGTACCAAGATACTTAATAAGTAACACTTTACAAGGACTAAGCATAACAGAATCTACACCATATTAGAGGGCAGACACTAGCCTGGGCCAAGCACCTGCTGATGAATAGTTTGGGTTGCAGCATGAATCTTGATGCCTTATCAAAAGTTGGCACTTCTGGCTGAATCACACAGCTCTAGCAGCACGTAGACCAAGAGCTCAACTTCTGTAGCCAGGCAGAACAATGTTTAGTAACAGCATTTCTTCCTGGTGGTTTTTGTTTGTTTGTTTTGGGGTTTTTTGGGTGTTTGGGTTTTTTTCTGTTCCTTTTGTGTTTCCTCAGAAAAGAACTCAGGCCTGAATCTCTGCTTATAGAAAGTGTTGTTTACCAACTGTTGTAAAGTGTTACCTCTTGTATTTAATTCCAATTTACTAATAAAAAATATCCTTTCTGTCAGGAAAAAGCCATTTCCCTCTATCTCCATCTCAAAACATAAAAACCCAAACCAGATGCTTGTTGCATTTAATAAAGAACGTGCGTGTGCATTGAAATAACTTCTAGCTTATTTTTGTGTGATGCCAACATTTAATTATGTTCATTTTGCATTTGTAATTAGAGGGCAGAACAGATGGTGACGGCGCAAAGTAAAGGCAAGTGTCCATTCGTATAACCGGCTATGAGATGCCAAGAAACTTTTGTGCTCAGAGCCTGATCCAAGCTCTGCTGAATCCAACATGAGAGTATTATTGAATATGGGGGGTCTGGAGGAGGTCACAGAGCAGGGCTTTGCTGTAACCTGGTTTTCTGACATGTACATGGGGAACATATTTCTCTCAGAGTTGGACTGTGTTTTCTGATTTTAAGGCAGATTTTGGTTCAGTTTGATTTGGGTCACTTTGTTTCTCGCTTCCCTGTAGATAAAAATTAATTGTGAAAAATTAATTTTAATTCTAAACATTAGTTGGGGAAAATGTCTCACTCTGTGCTGCATTTAACAATAACAATTCATGCAGTTAATGGCATAAGTCAAGTAGGTAGCCTCATAAAACTTATTTGGATCATTTTCAATATTGCTGAAAAGTGGAAGCTCAAACAGATCAAGACACGGGTCCTGCATTTCATACAAAAACACATAAAGTTAACCTTTGTACTTATTCACTTTACAAGGGGTATATATTTTTATTTTTCTTTCAAATGAACATATTTGTTTTAAAAATATAGCAATTTTAACCAAAGGAATTTAAATAGGTCAAGATAGCACAAATATAAACAAAATTAAAAAAAAGGTCAAATAAATATTTGTATTCAGCAAAAGTGAATTTCTGGGGGGGTGGGGGGGTGACTGAAACTTTTTCTAAAGTCTGTATGATTCATTGTTTGTCTGGCAACAGTCACAATGATATTTCTCCTGATCTCTGAGCAGGAAATGGATGTCCTTAATCAATATGTCATGAACTTTAGCTATACAAATGGCACTGCTGAGACTGGCAGTAGAATATTAAAGCACGACAACAAATTCAAGACTGTATTCAGAAGAAATTATTATTTGAGGGCTTAAAAACAGCCTTACAGTAAAGAACTAAAGAAACTCAATCTGTTTAGCTCATGAAAAAGATCAAGAGGTGAATTGATTGTGATGTGTAAGTACTTTCACAGGGAGTACTGGAACAGAAAGTTATTAACAAGAACCGATAATGGGAAATTAAAGCCTGACAAATTTATATTATGAGTAAGGAACATTTCTAACATGGAGGGTAATTAAGTATTGGAAGAACCTACCAATAGCAGTGTATTGTCCTCTGCCTCTTGAAGTCATTCCATCAAGAATGAGTGGAGGATGCCATTTAATCCAATATGTTCTAGTCATCTTTTACTTGTAGTAGAAATAGAAGAAAGAATCAATCCCATGTAGCGAATTTAATTCCGTTGAAAATATGCTTCTTTTTCTCAATAATCTTTTGCAGATCCTCTCAAAAGGAGTCTGCCACTTTCAGTTAAGCACAAATTATTAGGCTCAGCTCAGAGGAAAGTGACTCTACAGATGTTCTTATTAGGTGGTCTCCTGGTGCTCTCTGACCTTTAAAACCCATGAATCAGAAATTCTTCATATATATGTATTTATTTATAAAATATCATTACACATAGGTACAACTTCATTGATTAATTACATATGTTTTTCCCTAATAAGAAAGTACTACCAGCTCAGTGCAAACAGCAAACTACTAACACTATCAGGAATAAATTCAGTGATCTTCAGACACAGAATTAGTCACTGAAGAGCAATAACTAATAAGCCCAAGAATTTTGCAGTCTATTTGAGAACAATTTGCAAAGAGAAAACAAAGCAAAATTCTTCAGATAAATTATTCATTTGAATTAGTCATTTAGCTCTAGTAAGGAGTTGTAGACTTTTTGAAAATATGTGGCAAGGGGATAAGTTTTAAAGAGGTTGAAGCAAAAATACTCTGCTCTTCTAGAGCTTGTTTCATCATATGTTCTCAAGGCACTTAATCATTAATTATGCTGAATATTAATTATAACCCTTTTACATGTGAATAAACTGAGGCAAAGTGCCTTGCCTATGGTCACACAGCAAGTGGGGACAAAAGTTGGGAAAAAAGTCTAACTCACTCACCATTAAATATGCTGCCTGTCCCTATTCTCTTAGGCTTTGCTGCTCCACTACATTATTAAACATCATTTCAGAGGGAAATAATTTTTATGTGACCACACTGTCTACCTGTATAGTAGTTATAACAAAGATATTCTAAATCATATATTAATGTGCATGTATTAATAATGCATTTAAAATACTTATACCTCACAAATAAATTGGGTTTTTTTCTTTTCAATAACAATAAATTTGAGTAGATAGATATCTCACAATTATTTAGAGAGGATTTACCTGACTAACTGTAGAGATTTTCAGTGCAGTTGTCTACATCTGAATCTGTCACTACAGACTCTTTTCAAGATCAGTGGCAAGAAATAGGCACATGTAGGGTGCAATTCACCTTGCCCTGGAGTTTGTGCCTACATTTGTCAGATATGGCCCCTCCTGGGTATTCGTTCACTGTCTCTCAGAGAAGCCCAGATTAGCCAGTTCAGTAAGCAGAACCATAGAGTCCTACAGGTTGGAAAAGTCCTCTGGAGGTCTTCTGGTTTAACATCCTGCTCAAAGCACAATCAACTTACATAAGGTTGCTCAAGGCCTCATTCAGTCAATTTCTGAATAGCTACAAGGATGATTTTAAGGATCTAGCTAAAGCTGGGTGCAATGAACCCCACTGTGAAATGCAACAGTCCTTGAAAGAGGCAGCCTAACAGAGAATAGAGACCCAAATCAGCGTTGTAACAAAGCTGAGATGACCATGTGAGCTAAACCAATTTATTGAGCACAAAGAGTAGGATTCAGTCAGCTAAGCAGATGCTATGGAGCACCTGCATCAGCAGAAATGTGCAGGTGTCCCTGTTTTGCATTGTTACCTGCCAATCTGTGTGGATTGCTCTGAAACTCTTGAGGCATTTCAAGCAGCTTGAAATGCCTACTGTTTATGCAACAGGATGTTGCCCAGATTGTAGTAGTTCAAGATTCACACACCTGAACAATGAAATCACCAGTGGATGTGTCTGTATGTGATTTAGGTGGCTAATTCCCATTAACTTTAATGGACAAGAGGCTCCCCAGCAGAGTCTGAAGGGATGTTTTGCTCTTTGTGTATCTTTGAGCAGCTGAGTAACTTCCCAGATTTATTTTTCTGTACTAAGTCTAAAGCCAGTGCTTGTGGCTGGAACTAAATCTATCTTCATGAGTTCCCAGACTCACCAAGCAGCCAGAATACATACCATTACTGTTTTTTCATGGGATATGTAAAACATTATTCTTAGGAAGCATGTTGTGAAGTAGGTCAGTAAATGCTGATATGATATGTTTACAAATGATTGAGGTGACAGTTGTGTTAAATATTGTGATCTGGTAAAGACAACTGCAAAAGAATATGGCTTTGGCTTTTAAGTGTCTGCTAAAATTAGATGTGTTTGGATGCAGGCAGAGCTCCAAAATTACTACCACCCTTGCTGCAAAACTAGCTAAGAATCTTGATTAAGAAGCAAAGTACTTATTTTATATGCAGTTATTTATAAACCAGGAGCAAGAGTAAAGAATGTGTCTTGTGAACATCTGTTAACGTTGTGATTTTGAAAAGATAAAGCTAGTAGTCATACAAATCCTGCTCCTTTTTTCTTTTATTTTTTTTTCCTAGCTTCAGTTTTAATCCATCAATTACACCCCTTTTTCCTTCACCTTCAGCTTTTGTTGGTTTTAAGAGCAAAGCTATGTCTTGTTCGTATTTTGGAAACTGTATTGCCTACATAACGCAATCTTTCTGGGAATGAGTTTACAAAATATTTGTCTGCTTAGCCTGAACTGCAGTTTGTAGAGATATCACTGGGATTCAGCATATGCTTAGCACTTCATTATTTCAAAAGGTGTGAGAGATCAAGAGATGTTGTCTGTGCAGCAATAGATTTATTCCTGATCCATGAATTCATTTGTAGCTGTTGTGTTTTTAAATGCTTTCTTCTTGTCTTCCACTTTACAGGACACAGCTAACCAGACAATTCTTCACCTATTTCTATCAAGTGAATAAAATCTGCCAAGTTGTAAAACTTTAAAAATATTTGACTTATATGTTACCATGCAGTCCTCATTCGTTATTTCTGCTTCCAAATCTCATGTTATCTGGGATAGCTTCCTGGCACTATTGTTGTTTTCTTCATATGAGACCTTGACATTTAGGGCACTCAGGAATCTGTTAATGAACAGTTCCCATTTTGAAGTTTATTAAAGAAAATTTTAAATGTTTTACTGAAGTATGGCTCAGGTATGTCCCCTTGAAAACATAGTTACTTAACAATGGTAGTTGAAAGATGCTCCAACCTAGTACATATGAAGGATTGGAGTGCAGAAACATTTATTAAAATCAAATTAAATAAAATCTCTTGTACATCTTAATTAGTGTATTTCACATGTTGCTGCAAAATCGACTTTGATCTGTACAGTACATTGTCAAGCCATATGGCACTGTAAAATACCAGCACACATGAAAAAAGTACTTGTATAATTTAAATGTATGCTACTTCTTTCCCTGTATGATAGTAGATTACTGTAAGGTTTCTGTCATGAAGTTAAACATCCTCAAGCAGTTAAAGAGGAATTTTACCCCAAAGCAAGTGCAGGAGCTATGTGAATATTAAGGAGCAGATGACATGCACAGATAGCAACAGAAGCCTTGATGGATCAATGAGCTCTATGAGCTCTGTTCGTAAAGTACAAAGCTTTGAAGAAGAAGAAAAAAAGAGTAATTTTAGGTATAAGGAAATGATTATTCTCATGAGAAATCTGATCCAGCACTTGTAATATCTTTTCTCTTTTATTAAGTCACACCAATAATACTGTCTGATAATATTTTCTTTAAAGTAAATATAGTGAGTGTTATTAGTGTGATCATGTTTCCAACAGCAACACAATAAAAGGAGAAGTTGCTTTACACCTTGTTTAACTCTCTTAATAATATTTAAGTGATGATATGTGTATTATAACAAGGTAAAGCAATTGCTAAATATAACATGAGGTAAATACAACTGTGAGGTTTTTTCTGTTATTTTTTAAAAATCAATCAGATAGCAGCACAGTGATGAAAAAATAGTTTCCAAGGAAAACAGGCAAAATTGAAAAATCTAAAGAATTACAAACTGCACAAAGTGAGACAGAATAGATAAGTTCATTGTTTATTACAGTAGTCTATGTAAAAGAGAGATTAGGGGACACAGGAAGTCTACATGAAATTTTTCAAAGCAAATATTATCCCTTGTTCATGGCAGAGAAAATTATGAGAAAGCTTTCCAGTCCTTTATTATATGGTAGATTATTCCATCAATGATTTAAGATTAAGATTTTGGCAGTCAAGATGAAAAGATAAAAGTTCAAATGCTGTGCTATTGTTTCTTACATACCCATATTAGAGTATGGCTGGAGCTAGAAGTTTTCTATGGAAATTATTTATTCTAGCTAAGCAAATGCTCAGGGCATATTTTTGACAGCTTTCTATGCTGTAAAGAGCAAATGTGTTATCCTTAGTTTGGCTGAGGTTTTGATAAAGACCATTATAAGAAGTTAATACCATATACATAGTTTCTCTCAGCTTTCTCACTCACACTTAATGCCTTTTTCTTTTTGGATGGTTAGATAGATCTCCATGTCCTGTGAGATATGAATGACATGAACGGAAGTGATGGAGAGGAAACCCTGCCTTGCATGCAGTGTGTAAGAATTATGCAAATAGATCCCTACACTTGAGCAGAGAAGAAAATATTTGCAGGTTGTAAATAATGTTAAATAATGAAGGTTGTAAATAATGTTAAAAATTAGACCTTCTTAATTAGTATTATTGTATAAAATGTGCCTGCCACTAAGGGGTTTTTTTCAGTTCTGTGGAGTTTTAGTTGTTTCTTCTCTCAGTTTAAAAGGTCTTGGAGGAAAAGTATGTTTAAACATAAATAAATTTATCCACTGGTCTAAGATTAATATTCTAGCAAATAAAATGCAACAATCCAGAAATATAGGATTCCTTTATATTTCAGAGAAAAAAATTAAGGATTTTTGTGATGATGAGTGTTAATATTCACTGCCAATTACTTCTGTAATATGTTTCTTTTACTTCTAAGCATTTCTCAAGAATTTGGATAGGATTCAACAGACTGCATGTCGGAGTCTATAGCATAGATGTCCACATCTCTGTTACTCAATGTGGATTTATTTGGTAAATGAAAAGAAACAGACATTTCTAAAATGTGATTCATCTTGTCCTAAAATAGACATTTACATTTAGTGAAAATTTTCACCCTTGGAAAGCACTTTTCTCTCACTACTGTAGAGGGAGTTCAGGATTATGTGGTCATACATAAACACCCACAGTTAGACATAGACATCTAAAGTCAGGGGAGAGAAGATCTCTTTGTCCATCCTCTGTGCAAATGACCTAAAATACAGGTGTTATCATGTGGCTTATCCTCAGCACCTGCTGTTTCAAACTGAATGATATGGATTTTCTGGGCTCCTCAATACAAGAGAGATGGAGCTCCTGGAGCTAGTCCAACAGAGAACTACAAAGGTGGTTAGGGAGCTGGAGCATCTCCCTTATGAGGAAGGTTGAGGGCAGCTGGGCTTGTTTAGCCTGGAGAAGAGGAGGCTGAGAGGGGACATCAGCCATGATGTGAGTATCTGAAGGTAGGTGTCAAGAGGATGCAGCCAGGCTCTTCTCGATGGTATCGAGCAATAGGGTGAGAGGCAATGGGCACAAACTGGACTCAGGGAGTTCCACCTACACATGAGAAAGAACCTTTTTTACTGTGAGGGTGACTGATCACTGGAACAGGTTGCCCACAGAGGTTGTGGAGTCTCCTTCTCTGGAGATATTAAAAAACTGCCTGGACACAATCCTGAGTAACGTGCTTCAGGGGACCCTAATAGAGCAGGGAGGTTGGACTAAGATGACTTCTGGTCGTCCCTTCAAACCTTAACCATTCAGTGATCTGCCTCGATATTAGATGGTGTGTCAATTGAAAACAGGGAGTCCTAAATTATAAACTGTAAAACTGTTGAATACAAGACTGCACTTCCTTTCATAGCTTTGCTGCCCTTTCACCTCATATTGGACTGGAGCACTAGCAGGCAAGAATGTAAGCACCAGGCAGATTATGGGATAGTGGTTTGGGAATATATGTGGGTGTTTCATTACCAGGGCTCCCTAAGTTTAAATTCTTACTGTTAGCTTACAGGTTAAAGAAAACTTCTGTCTTCATTCAATTTGCAAAACTCTCTCCTTATTTCCTTTATTTTTATAAAAACATTCTCATTTCCTTTACTTTATAGCACCATCCTTAAAACTAAAAATTCAGTTTTCAGATTAAATCAAATACACCATGCAAAGGGTGTATCATTCCATCCAACATAAGTACAAGTACTTGATCTCTAAGTCTGTATTTAAACTATGGGACATGGAAGCATTTCTGATCTCATGAGTCTATATGCATACATTTGCTATGTTTCAACTGAATCCTGGTTGTAGAGAGAAAATGATCCCTTCCTTTTTTTTTTTTTTCTCTCTTTTTCTTGGCTTTTTTTTTGGTTTTAGTTTTTTTCTGGAAAGGTGAACAATCATGCACATAAGCTAGATGGGAGCCTTGGTGCAGTCAAATTTAGTACCCAACTGAGACATTTGATGAACTAAATTTTTAAGATGCCCCACAACATACACCTTCTAGATTTGGATTCATGATTAAAAGCCTGGGCAGGCTGTGGTGGGAAAAGTCATCTCAGTGACTTCCCAGAATAGAACTGAATTGTTTTATTTATTTTGAGAAATGATACAGAAAACAAGTGCAGCTCAGAATGGAGTGGAGAAGTGTGCATCACTGAGTTATCACTGTGGGGAGAGCTGGTTAGGCAGACCTCAGTTACTCAAATTACATTTAGTCAAGTCTAACACCTAGGGCTCCTCAGGAGGAATTGTCAGTTAAGAAAAGAAAATACTGGCATGATTCTCAATTGTTTCTTATTTGTTAGTGGTCACTCTAACTCAGAGTGACAAGAGAATGACTGCAAGTAGGTGTGACTGAGTCCTGTCTGACTGAAAAGGAATATCTTTGCACAACTAAGAAAGAATACCATTACTGAGAGGCTGTAGAATGTGTATAAATTTCAGCAGTGACCTAGGGGAAAAGCTACAGGTCCAGTGCCAAATGACCCCAGATCTTCTGTATGTTTCAGTCTGAACACATGTTTAAAAATAGTAGAGGATTGTACACCAGAAGCATAGCTTATTTCATCTCCCAGAAATACCCTACAAAACTGTGTATGTTTAGAAGATACCATGAGTTATATAGTGACTTTTTCATACTCAATAGTACAAAAATTCAGTCTACTGCCTTTTTGGTTGTTGGTTTTTTTTATCAAACATGGTAGTAATTTAGAAGTAAGAACATTTTATAGATCTGATTAATTAGATCAGGTGGTAGACCTCTATTTGTGGATATGCAACATCAAAACATCCCTGGTTTTCCATTAATTAATGTGTAAGCATTTGCTGTACATCCACATATAAGTGGCAGCAAACATCTGAAGCTGTTACACATCCTAGAATATTTACACATTTTTTTCTGGTAAGGAATATTGACAAGTGTCAATGGGTGCAGTAAAAGAAATTGGCAGTATAAAGCCAGCCTTTCTTTCTCCCTGTCTATGGGGATTAGGGAAACAAGGCACTGAACACAAGAAAGGATTTTTTCTTTCCTGATGTAATAACTCTATGTAAATGATGTTTCAGTTAGCCTAGTGAAATTGGTGTCTTAAATGGAAAAGAGGTAATTTAAAATCTAAATGTGCATAAATTCATAGCATCTGATGCAGAACACTGGGACTGAGTGTTTAACTTTCAAAGAATTGGTAATTTTATGTAAAGGTTTTCAATTAAATGAATACATTTTAGGGCAATGTGTGAGTTTCAGGTTTTCCAGCTCCCGCCCCCAAAAACAGCCATTAGAATCCAAGCTTCCAATTAATGGTGAGCTGTATGCAGTACAGAATTGGCTTAACAATTTTCAACAGAAAGGTTTCAAACCAGATAACAACCTGTGGGCTGTAAACAGAGTAGGCTTCAGTCTTGCTGATTTTAATGTGGTCTGATCAAGCAGACTTCAAATGAAAGACTCTGCTCTAGCTTGCCCACTAATTTGAATTGCACTCATTTGACTTGTTTCCAATACCGGCATTATTACCTAAACATTTATAGCATCATAAATGAAGAATGAAAAATATCCTGAAAGATGTGTGGTAGAGTTTTTTCCTTAAACAAAATATGCATGAAAAGAATATTCCTGTAGATGAAATGGAGCCTTATGTGGAAAAAATAGGCTGCTCTGTAACACATCTCTCTTATTGTTTATGAAATTTCCCACTAATTGCCTACTCAACCAACCTTTCCCTGACCCCTTTTTTTCTTTACTTTTTTTTTTTGTTTTCACCACATGTGTAGGGTTACTGGTCAGATGGATTGTGTTTAATGGGAGCTGAGGGACATGCAAAGTTTGGATGGAAGAAAACTGAAAATTAAAAAAATGATAACAATCTACTTTAAAAATATTTCAGAACCCAGGAGGAAGAGTGCTGGTAGAGTCATCTGAGTGGGGAAAGTTTTTACAGACTGCAATCATTGGCTAGATTTATTCATGTTTCCTCCTAGCAATAGTTACTGCACTATTATCACAAACTCCTCTGTCACATTGTAGGTGTTTCCTTATCAAGCCCTTCCTCCTTCATGGAACAAAAATTACTTTCACAAGACGAGATACCATGGTGCCATAAGACATTTGTGGAGCCAAGACATGGCTGATTATGTCCTTTTCACTAGCATCTAACCTTGCTGCTACATCACAAAACCCTTAACTATGAAGAGAACTTCAAGATGAAAGCAGTAAGTCTAGGGACCAGTGCCCCACTGTAAGAAACTCCACAGCTTCTGAGCCATAGGCTAAATTTGAGGTGCTGCTTCATCAGTCTTTATGGCTGTTATTCCAACGCTCCTCCAGCTGCTGCTGTCAGTGCCTTTTCATTAGCAAGAAAATACTCTAGCAGAGGAGAAACTTTTAGTATTATTTTATTTTATTTTATTTTATAATTTAATTTTATTTTTGTATTTTATTTTATTATTTTATTTTATAGACAGGAATTATAACAAGCTTTGTCTACACTGTATTCTTGTACTACTGTTCCTGAACCAACATTGAATTAATGAAGGTAATAATTTTCTGCTGTTATCATCTAACAGAATTTACTTTATTTCCCAGGTTTTAGATAAGTATTAAGTTTTCAGGCATCCAGCAATGAGCAATAATTGAGGGTGTCCTGAACTTCTACTGCAGACCTTTATTCCTTATTAGGCTAAACCTTTATGTGACTGTATCCATATCTTATTTGTGTATGAAGCTCTGCAGGATATCTGTGTTTTGCTGCAGACAGAAATGAAAACAGTTTTCTGACTCACATTATTTGCCATTTATAGGCTAGTCTTTTATTCCACCACCATGAAAACATCAAAATCTACAACCAGAACAGGAAATTTCACACACACCTCTCAGTCTAGAGCACAGCAACCATAATGGGTTGGTTATCCTCAGATGCTGTGTGCAGCAACTGGTCCTTACAGAAGGGGATTGGGTTTGTTGCTTAGCATGTTCCAGTTGACTGTAATTGCTCAACACCAACACATTTTTCCTTAAGCTTGCAGGCTTACTTTCACAGTAGATCTCCATTTGTCTACCACAGCAGGAAGTTAAACCAAGTTCCTTGTAATTGGTTCATTTCCTTAGGGCTGAATTACAGTTTCTACATTTTGAAGCAGAGGGGGATGGCTAGCAGCCTTGACTTTTAGCTGGGAAGGAGGAGGTGTTATGACTGGAAAAGTTTACCCTACCAAGCAAACTTCAAAGAGAAAAGGAGGAGCGAGCGCCAAGCGTCCTTGTGACAGACACCCTCACCACCACATAACTAGACCTCCCACTTAACTGTACTCACTACAGTAATGAAGTATAACATGAGAAAATTCTGCCCTCCTTAGCTGTGAAAGTGCAACATCTTTGCTTTCCCAATATACTCTGTGTATATATATATAATATTTACACACTTCAATACTTTGCTTGTATTTGTGGATGGCAGATGTATTGCTTGCAACATAACCCAGCCTACACAAACTGACACCTGGCTTTTATGAAAAATTACATCTAGATCCAGAGGATTTAGAAAGATTCATCTTTCCCTGGATTTGAGTGTAATCCTGAAAACCTTTTGGTACATTACATGTATACTGACTGAAATCTTATAGGTCTGTTTGTGAAACCAAAATCATAACTTCTCTAAGTTCATCTTATAATCACAGACTTGGAGGCTACATGAACAGAAATACTTTTTTGTCCTTCAATATTTTGCACAGACTTTATTCACAATAGTTTTATAGCTCAGGATTTACTATGTATGTATAAGGCTGTTCAAGCGACTGGGTAGTTAGAGTTGCTAAAGTCTGTGGAAAATCATTTATTTAACAGGATATTATTAGATTTGTTTATTCAGAAAGGAGGATATTATCAGAGCTGTTGTCCAAACAGATTGACTGCAGGTTTGCATTTAGGCATCGCTACAAATACTGATAATGTTTTGTATAGGTGCTTGGAATCTGTGTCCTATTGGTAGAAAGACAACCTTCTCTCAGAATGAAAGCAAAACTGGGAGGTTGCCATTAGTATCAGATAAAAACTGATGTGCCTCTTTTACACCCAAATATTTCAATCCTAATAAGAGTTCCTGCTGCACATACCATATCAATTAGAAGACCAGGTTTTTGTCCCTTTCCTCAATACTTGTCTATCATCTCTACTGGTGATACAGAATTATAGCCCCTATTTATTTTTAAAAATATAGCTTTGTTTAAAGAGGGCTGCAGAAGGATGAAGCATTTGCAGACTCCTACTGTTCAGAAGAGCCTCAAGATATGTGCCTGGCCCGAACGGTTTGTTCCCGCTCCCTTACCAGGAAAATGGGAACATTAGAAATAATTACAGAATTCCCGCAGCTCCCACTGACAGCAGGATCAGGTTGTAGCCCTACTCAGTAAATACAGACCAAGAAAGTGCCTTGCAGAGCTCCCAGTCAAAATACATAAGACAAACTGAAAGCTTTTTTGCTTTGTCATAATTGTATTTTTTACTACCAGAAGAATAACAGTACTTATAACTGCACCATAATTAGTGCAACCACAGAAAAGAAAATACACAGACACAACACTTAGAAAGGAAAATGAAGGGCTTAAGTAACTTATAAAAGAATTCTTTTTTTCATTTTAACCATTTACCACTAATGTCTTATAAAAACAGAGGTTTTGTTTAAAATATTTCAGAAAAAATGAAGAGTATGCCTTTCTCTTCCATTACATGGATGAAATCAGAGTGTAAAACAAGAATAACTCAGTTAAGAAGACTTCAAAAGATCTTGGCTCAAAATACCTAAAATGAATTTTTTTAAGTGGGTGGAAAATGAGATATTAGAGCTCCCTGTGCTTTCTTACCAGAGCTCAGGTTGAGAGTGTTGTGTTTTTATTCCTGTTAACTTACATTAAACAGCAGAAGTCTGGCAACAAGCAACCCTAACTATTTAATATATGTACTTATTAACTAACTTAGTCTGTTTAATATGTGCACTTATTTTTGAGAAAACATTTTGTTTCTCTTTTAGAGGACTTCAGAAATGTTAAGTGAATACTCTCGTTTCATTTTTCAAGTATGTGCCTGCTTCCAGAAACTGACTGAAAGCTTCAGGCTCCCTTTATCATCTCTTGGATCCAAAAAAAAAATCAGGGTGGTTACCCTGAGAGGAAAACACTCCAATATTATTTTAAGTTTTTCAATAGGGAGGGTTTTTTTCCTGTGCTTCACCTATAACTTAATGAACTAAAAGACAAATCTCTTACTGAGATCACATTCTTTTTTCTGAGCTTCACTGAGCTTTCTTTTGAGTCTACCTGTTATGATTCCTTCCCAATGAAATGTACAGGAGGAGAAAAAAAAAGTTTATTCCATTTGAATGTTTTCCTACAATCAAGGCATAACTTCCAAGGACAAATTATTTGATATTGCATCCAGTCAGTCAGTCCTGGGTTTAGGATCCTTTTTCTCTATGGTAAGAATCTTTACATGTAAGGCATATAGTTTATTAGGGCAGTAAATCCTTAGTCTTCTTCTCCACCTTGCAAAAAAGGCCTACAAACTTTTCTCAACAGCCACTCAATATCACTCCTTCATCACAAGATTTTCTGCATTTTCTAGCTTTCTGGAAGAGAAAGATGCCAGGACTTCAGGGTTCCCCTCTATTCCACTTCCCCGTCTGCTCCACCAGAAATCAAGAGCAAGGGCTTTCAGAAGGTCCTGTGTCATGTGACTGCTGAGCTTGTATTGTGCTCCTGCTGACATCCAGAACATCAGGAGCTGCCCAAGGGTGCTGAACAGGCACCTTTATTCAACCAAAGCAATTTACATAACATTTAGGGTTTCTAGGTCTCCAGACTATCACTCTCATGTTTGCCTGGGGCAATGGAAGCAGGCAGTTGTGTACTTTCTTCTCCTATGTTCCTAACCACGTAGGTGCATGTTACATTTAGTTCAAAAGGGCAGAGGGAGCAAATGCACAGTAATCTGCATTTATTCATGGAAGCATTCTTTATTATGGAACACATCAGAAGACTGACAATGCTCTGCTACTCAGTCTTGCTCTTCATGTGGAATGGCTTGAATCTTTTATATTGCTCTTCTGTATTCTTTGATTGGTTTTACTACTGAGAGCAAAACCTTTAGAACCTGAGCATCCACTAAATATTTCTCGCACAGAAATACTGGTGCATGTACTGCACAGGTTGGCTACACTCAGAGAGTAAAGGCAGCACCTCAGACTTACTCCACAAGCACAGATTCACTGCAGGGACCATTTGCAGCAGGTCATATGCTATCTGGGATTGCTGTAGAGGCAATTTCATGCAGAGATGTTCAAACACTGGGCCTAACATGTGCCATGAGTCTGGTGTTTCCTGAAAGGATTCCCTGATCTGGTACTGTAGAACTACATTGCATGAGTGCTGTACGCTCACCTGGAACTTCTAGATACGTGGCAGCCTCTCAGAGATGTTGTCGATGCTCAGTTGCGTCTAACTTGATAGTCCTAGCAAAATCTCTCTCACTTTGGGGAGGGCAAAGAAAAGGGAAAAAAGAAGAAAATCTAAATCTAACCAACAAAGTATTGGGGAGAAAAAAAAAAGCCTTGTTAAGTGTTGTGCTAAAGTGAATACATTTTCTTACCCTTTCTGATCTGATACTGTCAGTGCATCCTCCACATCCAGCACAAGTAACATCATGCCATGTTCTCCTTTTGCCATTTATACTCTCTTTTCCTTCACCAAAAATCCTCAAGACAATTTAATCAAACAGTCTCATGTCTTGTTTTAAAGACCAGTGTAGTGGTTTCTGCACCAATAAAGGTTGTTTTAAATGTTTGGGATAAAGGAGATTGCAGTGGGAGGCACAGATAGGATGAGATGAGCCAGCTGGCAGATTTTATTATAACTGAAGCAACCACCGGTTTCAATATAATCAGCCAGGAAACTGGAGCAGTCCTTGAAAACTCAGGACATTCCCAGAAATAGTAACATCTGGTCATCATAAAGGTTACCTTGGTAAGTTCTAGTTATATTTGAGATAGGAGCTCTTTAAGGCAAGCCCTTGCAACAATTGTTTCATTTCTTTCTTTTTTCTTTTCTTTTTTTCCCCCCAGTACTTCTTGAACAGCTTAAATAGGAAACTTGATCTTCTCTGGGTACTTTGCCATTGTCTGCTTCACAGCAAATTTCCTCTGAAGGTCTAACTTGGGTTTATTTGCTGCAGTTTCATTTCCCTGTAAAACCTGCCCTGCAACACAGAGAGGAAATTAAGGTACCGGTCTTTCCACTTTTCCTCTTCATCACTTTCCCTTGCAGTAAGAAACACTGATTAAAAAGAAAAAGTTTACTTAGCCAAAGTGAAAATCAATAGCATCCGTCAGGTATCTGTTAAAAATAAATAAATTATACCTCTCTTTGGCTCCTATCAGTTGCCTTTTCTTTGCAGCATCTGCAAGCAAAACTTAGTAACTACTCTCTCTGGCCTACCTGCCATAGCCCTAATAACTTTCTGGTAATATATTAAGCCTGGGATTTATTTATTTACTCTAGAAGTTCTGCCAGCTAAATTGCTTTTGCAGTATAAGACAGCACTTGTTCATAACTAAGTAGTGCTTTGTGCCTGACAAAGGGTTAATGGGCCAAAACAACTCATTTTGAGAGCATTGGCTTCTTTGGTCCAGCAAACTAGTTCCAGAATCTCACACATCCCACATTCCCTTCTCACATCTGGACTCTGCACGGACAAAGTTTTCTTTCATATAAACTGTTTATTGTTCTGTGAGATTGATGCCGTTAATATTGGCTTTCAGAATGACAGATTAACATCACCAGTTAATCAGGGCTATTAGCAGATAAATATCTGTAATTTAATCACTACAGTAATTTCTTTTCCAATAGTAAGATTTACAAATGCAAGTGATTAAGTAATTAGCTTACATCTCCATAGATTACAATTCCTCTGAGCTTTCTTCTCTCACTTTTTTTACAAAAGATTTCAGTATTTAATTAAAATAACTACTCCCTCCTTTACATTGTCTTTGTACTTGCATATGAGAAGTGAGGGATATCTTTCAAACTAAACTGCACCTTTTGTGCATAATCCCACAAGGAACTCCCGCTTCCAAACCTTTTCCATCTTTCTCCAGGGGTTAATACCCACCCTGCCAGTTCTTAGTGGCTATAATTGTTCCCAGTACCTTTCCCAGTCCACGCAGCAAGTGGAGTGCACAAGGGGAAAGAATAATTTACAGGAAGGGGGGAAAAATTGCCAATGGAAAAATTGTGTGCACTTGATAAAATAAGAGCCTGGCTTGCTAAAACAGTCTGTCCAAACACTTCTCAAGGATCCCTTTGTTGCTCTTCCACTGACTTGGCCCTAGGGCAAAAGGCAAGTTCTACTTCTTCCAAACTTATATTCTCCTATTTGCAGAGTAATTTGACAGTTACTGTTAATTTCCTAAATGCAACATGAAAGCTGTAGAAGGAAGCCTGAAAAAAAAAAGAGTAGGGAGGGGGGAAGGAGAAGGAGAAATTCATAAAGAGCAGCAGAGAATATGGGCAAAATTGCTTCCATGTGTGGTGCACAGATGAGGCTTGAGCAGAGATCTGTGGCCTTCCCAGAGTTTGACCTCTTGAGGCTGTGCCAGTTTGCTGGAGAAAAGGCATTGCTCTTTAATGAAGGCCTAATTTTTATTGCCACTCCATCGACTTCAAAGTGTTTCAGGTTGCCAAACATAATTTCACTGGAGGTATTTTCAGGTGCAGAGCAAATACTTCATAAATAATTTCCTTGTTAGATTACAAATTCCATTTAAAAAAGGGAATGGGGGGGTAGCTTTTCTAAGGCATTTTTGGAAGCTGATTAAAAAATCTTTCAGAGGAGTTTTTTATTACTTTAATTCTAAAAGAAAATAATTAAATAGTTTTGGTTTTTATTTATATTTTTAAATGAATGTGCAGCTTGGTGAGATGACCAAGTACGGTGGAGATGTATTTAATATGCTCTCAAGTGCAACACATAATCTGAGGCTCTGGGTGTCTATTCCTTTTCCCTCTTCTCATCATCAAGTTGTTACTAAGCCCAGTGACTGCCAACAACCTCATTGGAATTTCAATTTATTATGTAGATCTGTCACACTTCTATATCTTTCATCTGAGTACACTTCTCCATGAGTAAAAGTCCTGTAATTAAAATATGCTTCTGTACACCCTCTTGGTCACCCACACTCCATGAAGCAAGGCCAGGGAGCTGCTGAAGCTGACAAAGTACTGCTGTCAGTCAGAGGGAACATGGATGATTTGGCTGGTGTTTATGTTTAATGCACTTGGTGACCTGAGAGGAGCCCACAATCAAGGCAAGAAGGGAGGCTCATAGGGAGGAGGAGAAGAAAGCCAGGAGTGGTGAGCTCCCAACCCAACACTCCTCATGAATTTCAGCACCAGTAGTCCGTGTCCCCCACCTCGCCTGTCACTGCAGTGTTCCTGTCAGAGTGACTACTGTGAAGATGCTGAAGTTTAACTCTTACCATTTCCAAGCCACTCATTGCACTGGATAGAAATAGAAATGCCAGTTAGTACTTGGGCACAGTGCAGGTCTCTCACTTAGTTTTAGTCTACTTTCTCTTGCTAATACTTCTGTAAATTCAAATGGTTACGGTTTTCCACTGTTTCCTCTCATGAAGGTTCAGTTACACTAGAACACGAGGAACAAGTGAAAACCATTTATAAGAACAAAGGTAGGGAATTACTGATAGTTTTGCCAATGTTAAATTAATTTTCCATTTCTTTTTCTGGAGAGCACTAGTTGGAAGATGAAAGTTAGCATAAATATTGCAGAAAACATTTTCTTCTGTTGTCACCTTGAAAACCAGCTGGATTTGATTATATTATAGACTTTTAAAACCGATATATATATATATATCAGTTTATATACTGCAGCTGTGTACCTGCAGCAGGGCTTGTTAGAGACTTCTTATCTCTAAACCTACACTAGGCAGGCTCCAGCCCCAAATCCTTATGTCTGAGCCCTCACTCGACTTGACACAGCAACCACCTAAAAAATATTCACAGGTTGTATGAGGAGTGGTCATTTGATTGTTTCAAAACCAGTGAAATGGTGAAAGCGAATTACTTGCTTACTGACCAAATATAATTGTACATACTTCATTGTTTCACACCCTGGAAGTGCAGATCCCATTAGCATCCCACACTTAAGTTACAAAATATGACAGCTATAGAGCTGCTAAGGGTCTCTTTTCTGGTGGTTTTTGAAGGCTGTGTCCCTCACTCAGGATGGATGTATTAAATTAGTGTACATACTGGACTATGCTCTAGAGCAAAGAGACCACAGAAACAAAGCTGAGATTCATGGGTTTTCATGTTCCTTTGGCATGTAACAAAAGCT
Source organism: Galbula dea (assembly GCA_013399015.1). Classification (NCBI taxonomy): domain Eukaryota; kingdom Metazoa; phylum Chordata; class Aves; order Piciformes; family Galbulidae; genus Galbula; species Galbula dea. The sequence continues at coordinate 201,654 of VWZX01006705.1, forward strand.
TGGCATAAGGCACTGAGAAGGTAGTTATAACTCAGAGAGAGTTGCAGCTTTCTATTTTCACCAGTTATTGCTTTAGCTTAAATTATAGAGATATGTGTGATGGATCTAAAAAGTTCTCTGATTCAGACAGCTGGGAAACAATTTTGTCCTTCAGCCTAAAACAATTTTGATGAAAAAACCAACCAAACAAACCCAAAACATTAAAGAAATAGCCAAGATAAAACAAAGCTTAAAATGAGGAGACATTCTGCAGCTAGGAGAGATAAGAAATATGTTGTTTTAGTTATTCTGAGCACAAGATACACAATTCAATCTACCATCATCCATGCCACTTTTGCAGTGGAGAAGGGACAGCAGAAAAGATAGATGAATGTGAGAAGTGGCAGAACATATTTTCATGTTTTTTCACTAGCTTACTAAGATTGTGGGTTACATTGGGTGCATCTGCATTAGTGTTTCAGTTCAGATCTGGAGTCTGTCTTTCAACCAAAAACCTCTAAATTTTCCTCATTTGTTGTAATTTGGTTCATACCATGGAATGGCTTAGAGTGTTAAAACAGCATCAGATGAAACTAAAACAAGGGACACATTCCAGAAACATGCCTAGTGTGGTCTAATCATTAACAAGAATTCAATTTACAGGGCTGACTTCATTCACTGACTTAGTCTAAGTTACAGCTTCCCACACTTTATACAGCATGGACCTCAGCCCTTGCTATTTTTGCAAGCTATTTGTGTTTCTGCACTGTGTCAGAGGGGAAAGGAGAGTCTAAATTAGTATGATATTAGCAAGTATTATGTAATACCAAGTAGACATTTAGGCTTCAGTCACAGAGAGGTGATGGTGGGACTCCAGTGGAAGGGGAACTCTTGGAGAAAAATGTACTGTCTACATTACTGGCCCTTCAAAGCTGGGATGATGAATGAATTGCAATGGAAATTCAGTGTAGGGCCATTTTTTCTGAGGAGAGAGCAGACATGGTATTTCCATTTCTCTTCTCCTTTAAGTCTAATTTAAATTCTAATGACTAATGTTTTACATAAGAGAGGTCCCTGATACAGCCATAAAGTGATTGGAATTTTTTTGCTAATATAGCACAGTACCTTGCTATATTAGCCAAATGCTGCCATGATAAGACCAGGTTCAGATCATATTATATATAACACAGAATGCCTGCAATTTTTCTTGTTTCCCTGGTAACAACTGTAAATGCACTAACTCCCTGGACTGCTCCACCCCTCCTGCTGCTGATGTCAGGCACAGGAGAGGCACATATGCAACTCAACTCCATACCTGTCAAAGCAGGCAGACGCACTGTTTGATCACCCGTGTTTTGGTCCCACAAAGACCATTCGTTTGGTGATCAGAGGGCAGTGTTAATTCAGTCAGCTATCAGGATACTGGGGTGGGGGGGGAGGGAGGAAAAAAAATCACCCAGTTGTGCTTTGGTTTTAATCAACAAAGAGAATGGGGATTCTAAAAGAGCAAGTGTGGCTAGAACTGAGGCAACATATTCTTTGCTGAAAAAGGGAGGATCAGAGTAATTTCTGTTAATGTTTATAATTTCCTATAATTGGGTGTTGCTCAATGCCAAAGAATTCTCAAATTCCATATTCTGTCACATACATGCCAGCAGGGTTCAGCATGAATAATGTTAATACAATGAAGAGGGAAGGAATGAATGAGGATTTTCCATGTGTTAGCTGACAGGATCACTTTGAAACAGATGACCAGTCCTTATTAATGCAGCTAGTATTTTGGTAAACCAACAAGAATGAATGTGGTATTCATGAAAATGTGATATGCAACATTGTAGGAATCCCACTGCAATTTTACAATTAATTAAAGTACCTGTAGTCATTATTGGAGAAGTTTGTGATTTGACCTTACTACTCATGTACTAAGCTGGCACATTGCCTATTTTCAGATCGGTGTTAATAAATATGAACATTTGTATGCAAGTCTGCCTCTTGTATTCATCTTATCTTCAGTGTGAGTTTATTTAGGTATTTCAGCATTTGCCCCACATCAGCAAACAACTACAGTGAGTTTCAGTATGCTGAAGGTATATTTTTCCTCATCACCCATGGAAGTACATACAATTCACCAGGACAACATCTTGAGTTTATTTGATGACTATGAATGAGAATAGTAACTCTTGTTTTCTGCAGTGACCATTCATCCTGCATCCCCTCTTTGTCAATAAACAATGTACCTGATGAAATATTTCAATTCAAATACTTTAAAAAGGGAAAAAAGATTCTAAGGAATCTAAGGAATCTAAGGACTAAGGAAACATATTTGAAAAAAATTGCCATTTTCATTAAAAATTGTGAGGTTTATCTAAAACATCTGGGAAACTAAAGCTGATTTTGCTGTAAATAAAAACTTTTAACTTAATTTAGCTTAGTAAAATGAAGTTCAGTTAGTAGCAGCTGTTAGTAACAGCAGGAGCAATTTTAACAGTATTATTACTAGTAATTTCTGTTAATACTCAGAATTTTCAGTCACTGTTGGGGCCTAATAAAAAGGGTGGTCATTGAAGGAATTGACAGTCTATATCTTCTGTTCTGCAGAATTTAAGCAATTTCTTTCTACACATGTGAGCAGTCATGTTGGCAGGAGGGTTGTTGATCTTCATTCAAGATATTCTCATCCCTGGTAACAGAGCAGAAGTAGAAAGCAAAAGGATGTCAAGGTGAGATTATCTTCAAGGGGTGGAGTCACTCCCTTAGGAGCAAACTGGGTGACCCTACTGAACCAGCCCAAAATACAGCAGCTGAATATAAAGAAGTCAAGGGCAATAAAAATAATTTCTACTGGTTGAGAAATTGTAATTCAGGAACTCCTGAAGAACCTGAGGAGATGGTAAGCCTTGAGATAAAGTAGAATATAGGCTATTTTCCAATCCTCTCTATTTTACAGAGCTTCATTGTTATTATGAGGAGTAAACAATACTTTCCCAGAAGAAGGTTGTTTGGTTACTCTTTTCACTGACTGTTGGTAGAATCTCAAAGGGGAAAGCTGAAGATATAGCTCTTCCAAGGTTTCACATACCTTTTACTGGCAAACACTAAAGATTTCTCTAGTAGACTTCAGGCTACATGAATACAAATTCATTCCAGACCAAAATCATATAGCTGGAGTTAATGCTGTGCTGTGTTCCAGGCAAAAAGCCCACTCAGCTGAGCTCTCAGGACATGTTAGTTAGAGCAAATGGATATGTTAACCCCATTGTTTAGTGTCTGCCTGGAATTCACTCCCATGTAAACAACTTTGACTATAGTACCATGGAAAACCAAAAAACATCACCCTCTTTGCTCAGCAGCTAAGCCTGCCATGGTCACGAGAGTTTTATAACAGTTTTAAAAATAATCTGAGATAGGATCCTGTTCCAGGTGCAACATTTAAATAAGGATCTAAATATATGAGCCAAGAGGCTAGACACCCACACAGCCAATGAGTATCAAACACAAAGAGTAAGATCCAGACAGCTACCTAAGCTGGTTAAATGTGAGGACTTGATTATCCACACATAGTGGTCTAATTTTATTGAGATGCCACAGTGTTCTGGGTGATCTTTACGTGTCTCTTGGACATATTATAGAACTTATAAGACACCTGGCCTTTCTGAACTACACAGCTAAGGCCTGTTAAAACGCCATGAGATGTTACAAAAACCTCCAGACACTTGAGTGTGGTTGAATAAACTGAACTTTAATAGTCTGGTTCTAGTTGGAATAGCCCTTAAGACAGATTAAATCTTCATTGACGCCGGGGGCAGCACAGACACCTAACTCACACATGGATACCTCCACTATGGAAACCTAAATTTCAGCTGCTGAACCTAAAGTTTGAATTCTCTTCTTGGTACAAGATTCAGCTGCCTGACAAGTGACAAGTGCACATACCTCAGGGTGTATTCCTTGGCTTCTAGCTGCCCAGAGATGTCCTTGCAGTCTCTCATAAGTCATGTGTGTACTTCCCAGGCATCAATGTGCTTGAAAGGCCAGGGAATCCCAAATGGCAGAGATATCTTTGTTTAAGATAACAGAAGTGAGCCACTCAACCCTTGCTCACATGTTCTAGTTGCCTCACAATTAGGATGCAGTGTTACAAAAATACAGAAGTCCCAATATAGAATCTATTACAACCTGCAGGTAATGTACACAAAAAGATCTGATGCCCATAATTTGAATTTTAAGATATACTAAAATGGCATGGAAATATGCACCAGACAATTACAACTGCTAGTTTCATATCAAGGCAACATTTATTAACTCTCTTCAACAGTGGATATTCACTAAAGACAAATTCATTTTTTCCACCATATGTAAACATTCCAAAATGGATCCATACACCTCTGCCTGAGATGAGGATTTCATCTCTGCTCCAATTATTTTCATTACTGAATTTCTCAAATGTTTTTCTTTTTTCTTTTTCCTTTTTTCTTTTCTTTTTTTCCCCCTTCTCAACCAATGAGGATTCAGAAGTTGCTGTAGTGTTATCCAACTTCTAATATTAAAAATTCTGTCTCATAAAAAGTGGATCTAACAGGCATCAAAGACTTGAATTCCTCTGCGATTTGGATAGTAAAAAATGTAAAAAGACAGATCAACACACCTTAATATTCTCAATAAGACTTTCCATCTTACATTTCTTTATGCTTTAACTGAATGTGACTGCCAGTTGGGTTCACATTAAAAAATAATAAACTTGCACTGGACATAGCATAGGTATTTGTATAGGTATCTTTATGTAATTGAGGACTAACAACATCTTGATTAAATTATAAGTCATGCAGACACCCTTCATGTAGGCTACACTTCAGTAGCATTATTTTTTCCAGTTATTTACCTTAATATTTAACATTTACTCTCTTCCACCTGATCCATTTTCCTTCATTTTCACTAAGAACTTGACGGGGCTGAAATTCGGTGACAGTCTCTTCAGCAGTAAAGTTGCTTAAAAAATGTAGTTTATTGATCTTACAACATGCACTGTCCCCAAGATCCAATTTATTTGAACAAATTCCTTTTCTAGTGTAGCTTCTCTTACAACTCATAAGCATAATTATATATTTTATATCTTTGATTTATAATAATGGCAAGCATGTATCTATTGCTCTGTATATTTGTAGAACAAATCAATTTTTTTCACATCCAACACATGTAAAAAGAATTTAATCAAATAGATATCATCTATCACTCATCCAAAACCATAAAGCTCAGACTCTTTCAGCTACCCTGCATGTTCACAGTCTATCTCCCAACCTGCCTACAAAACTAGAGAGGAACTTTGCAACACATTGACATGATTAACAAATCATGTGAATTTGTTGCAAATCAGTCCTGGTGCACCAAGGAAGGAAAGTTAACTACTGAGACAGTTAAACCAGCTGCTTTTTGTGGGCTATGGCACTGAACCCTGGCTTGAGTATTTGCACTGTTTCTGGTTATTGCAATTCTTGCCAAAAGGTATTCCAAAGGTATTCCAAACAATTTAAAGACTAAGGCTTACCTGCAAAAACCAGTGTAGAACTGTTGTTTCCTGCTTTTTTGGTTTATGCATTCACTCCAGGAAGTTCTTCTTATAGGTTATAAACCTGGGCAGCACAACAAAAGATCTGAAGGAATGACATTCATTTCATCCCTTGTGATCTCAAGGTATGGGTTTCCAAGCAAGCAGTCCAAAAAACAATGGGGGGGGGGGNTAGAGGAAACAGCTTCACCTTCTTATCTTCTTTATCAAGCTGAGATGGAAAGAACCTCCTATCCATTGGTAGTACTTAAAAAGGCTGATGTCAGTGTTAACATGCTCCTTCAATTGTAAACCTTGTGAAAAATGGCAAATATAGTTCTGAGTAACAAATGCTGGTATAATCTCCAACAGTTTGCCTTAAAGTTCTTTTGGGTAAAGCCCCCAAGTTAAAATAGTAATTCATTTTTCCAGTTGTGTACTGAATCTGACTCATACTTTTCCTAACATCAATTTCTTGTTATTTAAATAATACCCAAGCATCATTTAATACTTAATAACACTAGAGAAATACTTAATATTTCCAGACTTATCATAAATTTTTGTTAGATTGTGAATTTCCTAATGCAAAAGGCCTACACTTGCCTATGTTCCTCCCAAAATTTCCATTTCCTTTCCAGTTATCATAAGAAAGGAATTGTTTCTCCCTTAGCTGAACTATCTCACTTCTTCACCAACAGCAGAACTGCTTTGACCAAGTACTTCATTTATACTATCTGTTAACACCACAGAAGTCTAGCACATGTTCTCCTGCTTTCCTTTTCCCCTTCTAAAAGAAAAAAAAATTTAATTGGGAAAAAGCAAAATGCCAAAATAACACATTAGTAAATCCATGTCATATTATGCAGATTAAGTAAACAATAAAATAAGAAAATGAAAATTCAGAATAACATTTGAAAATGACAAAGTCAAAAGTACTTTTGTACAATGACAGATTTTGTACCAAATACCATTAAGGCCAGAATGGGACAGTAGTACTAGAATAAAACATTTCTGTTGATGCAAATGCTTTCTTGCAACATCCATTTACCTTTCTAGGTAAATATATGTCAGATGACTGTGTATCCTCACCCATGTTGAACAGATATTTTCCCAAGATTCTAGTGTTTTGACAAGTAGCTAAGTAACAGGAGGATGCTGCTGCAGTGAATTGACTTGTCCAGTCACTTACTCACGATTTACACTTAGTGACTCAGTAAAGATCAGATGAAGTTTGTTGAACCTAAACTCAGTTCTGAGATCAGCCTCTTTTCTCTTTCCTGGAGGACCCAAGAGACAATTTTGGGTTATTTACAAATTGACCTATATTGTTAAGGCAAAGAGGCTGACCTGTGGTTTTGATTTTATTACCACAGTGTATCCTACACAAGGCTTATTTCTGTTTTCCTATGAGTCTTTGTGAACTCCTCCTCCTCCTCCCTCTTGAATCAGCTCACTTGGCTACATCAGGAAAGGGCAAAGAACAGACACAAACAAAGTTGGATCTGTGATGTTCTAGGGGTGAACAACACTGCATCCAAAACCAGGGCAGATGTGTAATGCTGCATTGTGCCTCTCCAGAGGTCTTGTGTCTCCTAGGTTATTTTGACTTATGGACTCAGAGCGTTTTGTTTGGGGGTTTTATGCCCTTTTCCAGAGCCTACAACAACTCCAGCCATGATGAGACAATTCTTTTGTGCCAAAGCCCCAGTAAAAGAGACTAATATGTAATACTTAATGCTTTTTGATGGTAATTTTTTTTTCTCCTTCTAGATATATTGTAAGAGAGATTTTTGTGGATTTTTTTATTATTTCAGTCATTTCTGATACATGACGTGACTGATTTTCAGTTAATCATCTCCATACTATCTCCTCTCATACCACCTCTCTACTAAATTCAATAAAATATGACTTTAATCATTTCCATTTGTCTCACCTTAAAGTAAACCACACTCCAGAAATAGTGACAAGGTTGGTTGTTATGTTGTCCCCTGCCAACCACTACAAATCTTTATTGACAAATCTAAAATTACTGTGCAGAATCTGATAGGCCAGGGTTTGCTCTCTGAGACAGATAAATTACCTGAATGGGAAAAAAAAAAAAAAAATTAAAAATAAAGAACAAACCTTACAGAATAAAGAACAATATTATAAAAGGGAAAGCTTTGCTCAGAATGAGAATACAAAGGTAATTGGAAAAATAATAGAATCAAAGAATTATAGAATGGTTTTGATTGGAAGGGACCTTAAAAATCATCTAATTCCACGCCTCCTGCCATGGACAGCAATGCCACCCTCTAGACCAGCTTGCTCAAAGCCCCATCTAACCTGGCCTTGAGCATTTCCAGGAGTGGGGCATCCACAGCTTCTCTGGGCAACCTGTTCCAGTGCCTCACCACCCTCGCAATAAAGAATTTCTTCCTAACATCTAATCTAAATGTCCTCTCTTTCAGTTTAAAACCATTTCCTCTTGTCCTGTCACTACTTGCCCATTTAAAATGTCTCTCTCCTGTGGGTGACTATAGGAGGTACATAATTTCCTAGAAAAAAACCCAAGAAAATGTTAGGACTATTTGGTTTGGTTACCAAAATTCTCAGTTATCTTAAGAAGAAATGAAAAACTGCCAAGAGATTTTTGTTTTTTCTTTAGTCATGAATAGCATTCCCCACTTAACTACACATTCAGGAGGAATCTCATAATTAATGCAGACATGTCCAGGTTTGTGGAATTTTTAATATCAATTTTATAACATAATTTGGTTTTACCCCAAGTTCCTCTTTTCCTTTCCTCTTACTAGAATTCAAGGACATTTTTGGAGGATGATCCTTTTTCTTGGGAAGAGGCCAACTTTTTGAATAATAAAATGTGACAATAATTAGAAAATAGTTTGAGTGGGTTAATGAACTATGATCCATTGAGTCATGGATTTCAGAGCAGGTGTCTGACTGCAAGCCAGCTGCGAGGTTTGTTTTTCTAGTCATGTGTCTAGGTATGTTATGTTGTCTGGGTCTCTTTTGGAAGCAGACATGATTTTTTCTTATGCTGCTTTCTGCTTTGTTGCTTCCATCCAAGATCTCTATTGCCAATCTGTTTATTTTTCCCTAAAACTGAATTCTCTCTTTTTATTTTCTATTGAAATTGAATTAAGTCTGTAACTTGACTGATGAAAAAAAGTGTGATCTGGAGTTATGTGGGTGTAAGAAGCATCTTCTAAACTGAGGACATGAAACCGAGAAAGCAAATTTGACTTATGTTTATGATATCTTATTACAGGAAACCATAGGAAAAAGTATTATACAATCTATATAACACTGAAGAGGAATGGCTATGAAGCAATGCTTGGTGAACATCCATTGAGGCAATGGATTTCATTCCCTATTTTCCTTGGCAGACAGATGTTTAGCTATTTCCAGAAGCAGGGCCTCATCACACTTAATGGTTACTTGGGAAGACAAAGACATTGCTCTGAACATCCCTTCTTTCTGCAGCTTCTGTTGCTGAGCACAATGTCATATGATATGGAATATCTCTTTGGTCAGTTAGGGTCAGCTGTCCCAGTTGTGTTCCCTCCCAAATTCTTGTGCACTCCCAGCCTACTTGCTGGCTGGCAGTGAGAAGTGTGAGAAGCAGAAAAAGCATTGACTATGTAAGCATTGGATAACAATAGCTGAAACATCTCTGTGTCATCAACATTGTTTCGTTCACAAACCCAAAACATGGTTCCATACCAGCTACTATGAATAAAATTAACTCTATCCCAGCCAAAACCAGCACAGTCCTAATAGGTCCTCACATGATACTTTCACCCCTTCACAGCAACCCCTGTGCCCCTTTCAGAGTGTGTGAGATACCCAGAGCTGAAATTTGGTTTAGATAGCACAGATTTTGCACAAGGCCCTGAGATGCTGCTCCACTCACTGTTGCAAAAATGCCCCCACTTAATACTTACACCTGCAAGTTGTGTTATAACAACTTGTAGATCTCCTTATACATAGCTCTGCTCTGCAACAACTCAATGTATACTTCTTATAAGTTGATTGGATATCTCTTCAGGTACAGTCTGAGTTTTGCACTGTTACATTCTGAAATGGAAATGTTGCAAAACCCCAAGGTTTAATCTGATTTCCTACCCAAGCTGGACCACATGACAAGCTGTGTCTGATTTCTGCACAGTAACATGAAACGTTTCTCTCCAGCAAGGCATGAAACCAGGCATGATTCACATGGCTTACACTTTTGTTTTGAACTTCTGCAGAACTCTGCTCTGTATCTCATTACCAGTCCCCAAGAGACACCCCGTCTCTAGTCCTTAAATGGGGATTTTGTCAGGAAGCATCTCATATACCATCAAGGAAGGTTCGTTTTTGGCAAATCAGATATCTCAAGGAAAGTGGATAAATGGTGTCAGAGATGAGCCTTCATAAACAATTTATCTGTGTGCATTTCTCACAGAGAAACAATGAGGAAATAATTTGAACCAACACAAGGGTATATCTCTAAATGTGTTTTGCAAGATTATAAAGATACAAGCATTAACCCATGTTAGACTAGACTGCAATATTGGATATATTTATTGCCTGGCTCTCATCATAGGACTGTGTGTTTTCTCTTTTGCTAAGAGAATCAGAAGACACTACAGTCTTCATCTTCTTGTGGCCAGGTCTTCAGGTTTTTTTATCTTGGAAACAGAATGTTTTACATTAGGCTAACGCTGCTTGAAGTTGTGAATATAATTTTCCTGAAATCTCACTCTTCAGAAAAATTGGACTATGCATTTTGCAATTGGAGCTGCTTATGAAATTGTTCTGTGAGAAAATAATAGGGAAAATACTAACTCATACTCTGCTCCAGCCTATCAGAATTATGTCTTTCAAAGTAGAAACAAATACTGGGGTTTTTTTTAAAATAAAAGAAGCTGTGTCCTGCAATCTCAAATGCTTCCAGGTCTACAAACTTGAATTGAATAATGTATTTACTTTAAAAAGGGTTTACTGTTTTCCTCAGTTTTTTTTCTCTCCAGCCCAGAGGTTCAAATAGTAGCTCAACCCATTACAGTCACCAGCTAGTTATCTGTGCTGGGTTTAGTAAGGTTCTCCAAGCATCTTTTACGTTCCTCTTCCGTATTGCTTGTTTTTCTTTACCTTAGTTCCCTTTATCTTTTTTTTTTATTATTATTACTATTGTATGAAGTCAACAACAGCAGGATAGACTTCTGTTTGCTCTCATGCTCCAGGATCACTGGAGACCACCCAAAAGCCCTGGATGTTGTTTCTGTTTGGGTGAACTCTATCAACTTCAGTACAACATCTCTAGTTCAGAGGTAGATATTCTAAAGCAGTAGGCATAAATAGATCATAGAATCATAGAATTGTCAGAGTTGGAAGGGACCTTAAAGATCATCTAGTTCCAAACCCCCAGGGCCACATCAAGCCTTGTCTTAAAACCTTCACAAGATTAGCAAAGCATTAGGTAGATTTATTGTGAATCTAGTGTAAAAAAGAAAATAGATCCAGACCTTACTGAGAACCATAGCTGTTATTCTGCAGTTGAGTTTGTTTTAGCAAATAAGATAATGCTTGAGCTGGGATGGACTTTTAGGATTCCAGGAATGTAATACTGTCTAATTCACCACCAAATCTAGAGTATGTCTTCATGTTTTTCTCCTACATAGCAAATGTCTATCCAGTCCAGATGTACAGCTGTTGCACATCCCTCATTGCCACTCAGCTTTGCAGCATGAGTTTAAGCAGTGATCAAAGCAGAATACTCTGTGTCTATTGAGGGGATTCTAACAGGTTCAGTGGGAAAAGGAATTTTCAAATTTTTCTAGGACTTCTAGTAAAGATTATTTTATGGTCATGCTTTCTCTTGGTCCTTCTTCCTTGGGGAAACTATCTTTCAATTTATTATACCATAGTGTAGGCCCAGAAATATTGGACCTAAGCTTCTGCTGCTCTCATCTCCTCTTGCCTGTCAGCTCTTCGAAAGCTTCACTGACCTTCATTTTAAACACTGCTTCTTGCCTCAGCAACAGTGCATATATTCAAATGTAATGATTTCAAACACACCTCATGGAACATGACAAAGTCATATCTCATCCAAAATGCTTTCTGATTTATTGTTACTGTTTGACGACTACATTTATCAGCCTGATTGTGTTAGCAGAGCAGCTAATAAACCAATGTGCTTATTCTTTGACAGCCTCAGGTAAAAATGTATGGGTGAGAACCAAGATTAAAAACCTTCTATGTAGCAGAGGCTGAAACTAGTTCAAAGCATACATTTAGGAAAAAAGAATTGCAATTATGATAAGGTGCAGCAGATAGGCTAACAATTATTTAATAGTTTCTTCCACTGAGGGTGTACAATAATATTGCCTATACTGAAGTGATTAAAAAGATGTATATCCTACATCCACCACTGAAGCATTTTCTCAAATCCAGTCACTGCTTAAAAATAGAAAATAATACTTCTCAACAGGTTGGGAAAAAAGAGGAAAAACTATGTAATCTCTAGCTGGCATTTCAGACACTGTTCAAAATTTTAGCAATGGCTTTTGGACAAGATGCTAGTAGTGCAAAATTCAAAACTGTAATGTGACTTAAACTAAGCTGGAAGTTTTCACACTCCCAAACAGGTAGTACAAAGGTTTTACTTCTTCCCCTATACTCTGACTACCACTTCAATGTCTCTGCCTTTTTTGTGGAAGCACAGATGAATTAGTAGGATGGAGTTGCACATGGAACATATAATTAACCTCATCTACCTTTGCATGGGAGTGCACATACATACATCTGAGCTATCCCTCTCTAGGCCTTCTGTGTTGCAGTGGAAACAGGAACTTCCGAAATGTAATTCAGTAGACTTATGTCTAGCTAGACATCTACTGAGTAAGAACTTCTTATGTGCTCTTACACAAAACTGCCCCAAGTCAGTTTTTCTAATACAGGGTTATGACAAATTGGATATAGGGTGAGATTTTTGGTGGCCACAGTACAGAATGACATAATTTCAAAGGCTGTCTGCAAGGGTAGGGTCTCACAGTACACATTAAACGAAAGAATTAACCATTTTTAAATAAGCTTTCATTTTTCAGCCAATGTTTGGAATATGCTGATGAAATCCATCTTTTTCTCCATAGTTTTGATTCTAAGTATTTGAAAAGTCTGGGCATGATTGAATATTTCTCTCTATTCTTTCTTCCTCAATACTTTCATCTGCTTTACACATTATAGTAATCCCAAATCGTGACATTTGTAAATGTGATCGTGCTTCGGAAATCTGCCTTACAAACACCAAAACAACACATGTCCAAAGCTGAATTAGACTCATTCTATATTTAGATATGAACAATTCCGTTGAGACATGGGTGGACATGGGAATTCCTTCAGCTTCATGGAAACCTAATGGCTGTAATTTTCCATATCTATCAGGATTTCTATAGTCAATTAAAGGTGAAATATTAAAATTGCTTTGGGTACACTGATCCTAATGAGTAAAAAAGGGTCAAGCTCTCTCAGAGAGCTGTCTGATCCTCACCTTTCACATAACTTAGTTGTTAGGTCGCTCTCTGACTGTTTAGAGATGCATTAGCTTCCCCAAGACAAAAGGGGGGAGTGGTTGAAGAGCTAACTCCCATCAGCAACCACTGCTCCTATAAAGCATAGATTAAAGCAGTTTGGCTTTCCCATCCAAATTAATATGAGTTCAAGAATTCTGCCTTAACATCATAAATGAATTCACTGACCTTTATGGTCAGATCTGTGACAAACTGGGTGGACCCCATTGCTCTAGCAAGTTACAGGTGGAACTTTTTATTTTATTATATTATATTTTATTTTTGTTTTATGATCATTTGAATCCAAAAGTATGCAAGAGCTAAACAGAGCAGCAAACATCTGCATAACTCTGAGACACATCACTGATGTCTTCACATCAGCAGAGTGCTCTGTCCAGGCTAAGGAGGGGACAAGGATGCTTTCACTGAGAGTTTGCTGCACTCATGTGGTGAGACAGCTGCTGATATTTAAGATAACTTGGGTATCTGTGCACAGCACTGCACTCTTCCAGGTAGACCTTCCAAGTTGCTTGATGAGCTCTTTCCAACCTGCATTGCCAAACAGCTTTTATGTACAGTCTTGAGGCATTTTACAGAACCGACTTCACAGGAAATAAAAACTTAGCATGCAGACAGGGCTAACCCTTCACTGTGTTTATTGTCTCCTCTCCTACAAGTCCAGCAGATGGGGAATGACAAGGTATTGTGAGACCTCTCACTCCTGCTCATTTCATAGGTGGTCTTCATGGCTATTTTATTTTCACACCAGCAAAATGAACCTTCTCTCAGTTTCAGAGATGCATTTTTTGGTTTTAATCTTTTGACTCTATCTTATGACTATTGTGGATAGCTACTTGCTGCTACCTAGAAGATGTCATCAAATGACCTTTGGAAATGCTAGCACTGTGCTAACTTCCAAACAGGTCTCTGTTCAATACTCCAGTGACTGCTGGGAAGGGTGCCACTTTGTTACTGATGGTATTGTATTTGAACCAATGACTTAGAGATGAATTACTATTCCTCTGAGCTACCCTGTTCTCCCTTTCATTTTTAACAGATACAGTTTTGTCCAACAATTTGGCTGGTCATCTTTCTCTTTTCACAGGAAAAACCCCATATTCTAGTGCTTAAAGTTCCCTTCTTTCTTGCTAGCTAAAAATTCCTGATTTTCTTTTCTCACTCTACTTCATTTTCCTCAACAATCTCCACCCTTCTTAGCTGTGTACTCATCCTATTCCCCAAGTTAACATTAATTTACATGTCTTATCCAAATATACTTCATATTTTAAACAGAGTAGAACTCCATTCCTTTGAAGTAATAATTGACAAGATGCTTTCTCTTCTCCCCTCACTCCCCTCCCCAAATGAATGCAATACCCTTGGAAAGGGCTGGATTCTCCAGTGCAGTCTAGGGAGATGAAGACATCTGTGTCTATACATAGGTACACTTACAGGTTTGCATGCTCACTTGTGTTCAGAGCCATTCTGAGAGCCAAAGCAGCACAGGTCTCCTCCTGGACTGCTGAGCCAGTAGTCCTCAGCCCTGACCTGAAAAGATCATCTCTGTAGACGCCAAACATTTGTACCTTATTAAGGAAGCAGATAAGCCACTCTTCTAGAGCTGTAAAGTTTGTGCAGCATGAAAGGGTAACTAATCCGTGAGCAGGAAAAAGAGAATAACCACATTCTGTCAAGAGAGAGGGGCAGAGAGGAAAGAGGTACTGCATATCATTAAGCTAGTTAATCACATATGTCTTTTCAAAGGAGAGAAGGAGACATTAGCAGCAAATAGAGGAACATTGTCATCTGCAAACATAAATATTTCAGATTTCAGGTGCACTGGGAATGTCATTAATGTAAAAACTGACAAGAAGGGGCCCTGGAGTCAGCAATGACCGTGGGAGGCACTTCAAGAGACAGAAGAAGGGGCTCTGACAACAAGCACTGTAATAATAATAATAAACTCCTTTGAAAGTAACATACGAGGTAGGTAGAAAATCGGGAGAAAGAAGCTGTATTGCTGCATTTCAGCTCGAGTTTGGAGGGGCAGAAGAGAGGGGAGAAAAAATCTGGCTCCTCACAGTGTTAAGTGCTCTTGCTTCTGGGGGTTAAGTCAGTGCCTGTGGTATGCCCTCGATCCTACGGCTGAGGAAAGGTGATCAATACGTTCAAAGACACCCTTGCCAGCAAGCTGGCAAGATGAAGAGAGGATATAAAGGGAGCAATTAGTTAGAAATAATTTAGATTTAGGGTGGAGATGAAAGATATTACTTGCCAACAAGGTCAAGAGATAGAGAATAAATAGGAGCTTCAGGAACATGATGTGTTATTTCCCTGTCAGCTGGAATATTGTCCTGGAAGGCTGCAGAGGCAACAGAATAAAGGAGGTGAAAGGGTCAGCAATTGCTGTAGAGAGGATAGGCTAATTCTTTATTGAGTGAACATCTAAGTAAGATGGTCAGGGTCTTTCTTCTTGATACCATTTCAGATATAAAGTGCTCATTTTGATGAACTAAACAGACACTAAACTGCTTAGCAAAATTACAAAAAAAAAAAATCAAAATTTAAATCCCACAACAGGTTGCATGACAAATTTTGATTCCTTATGTGAATGTAAGCTACTCAAATCTGAACTCAAGATATGAATGCTCAGTACTGGAAGAACCTCCACATTATTCACCATCAGGGTTAGCAAGAACTATTTTATATCTATATTACAGAATTACACAGAAATCCCTCTGTAGTTATTGGAGGCTTTAGACCTAGAATTAAAAAATGAATGCAGTATGAAATAAAATGACAGCTGTCACTTAGTTTTTCATTATTTATGAAGAAATTATCTCACATACAGGTAAATATGCTTTAGTATATTTTTAAAGAAGTCTTAATGATTTTGAATCTCAGTATGACACCCTGCTATTATATCTTTTCTGAGAAATAGGAAGAGACAAATCAAAATGTTAAGGATACAAATTACCTCATGGTAGGGAGCGAAGACCTCCTGCATTATTATTGCCGACTCTTCAGGCAAGAAATGAATCCATTTCCTGGGTGGGGGGGAGGAAAGGGAGGGAGGCTGGGAGTGGGAGGAAAGTAAAATTGTTGCTTTTTCAAATTGTTCCTGATCCAAAGCAGGAGCCTTAAAAAACTTACCTCATCTAAATTTCCAGACTGGAACCAATCGGTTGACCTTTGGCCTTTTATAACTAACTGCCCTAGAAGATCTGAGCATTAAAAGAAATATATTTAAAAAGCATGTCTTCATTTGTTTTAATGTTTTGAAATTTACCATGCTAATCAGTACTTTAGAATAATCTTGAAATATTAACTGGCCATTTGTAATCTTTTTATCAACTACAAAGAACACGTAAATGGATCCCAGGTTTCCTCCCTGGGGGAGATAAGGGATTTTTCAACTGATACCTCCATGGCTGGAAAGCCTGGGATCACTCCAAAACACGTGGAGACTTCCAGACATTATTACATTTACTGAATGAAGAATGTTTGTCTTTATTAATGTCCCCTCTGGACAGAAGTTACCCAAATGCAAGCAACTTTGCATCACTCAAACACTTGAAAATAATGCAAAGATCCAGAACAAAAATGTGAGCCAGATAGTAAAAATACAGTGCTATGTATCTGAGCTTGATTCCTGCAGAAGTGGTTTATACAGATATCTGAAGGGCTGAAATGAAAACTAACCACAACAGTCTGACATAGTGTGCATCTATGCCTTCTGTGGACTTTTTAATCTCAAATATTCTTAACCCAAATAAAAGCTTTAAAAGGACCCTTGAGCAGAATAGCAGAAGCAGCACTTGCCTTTAGTTCTTGCATCTGGAAAGAAAAAGACACATATCTAATATATAAAAGAATAAGCTGAGACTCAGGCAAGCCAATTTTAGTGAAAAGAACAGCTTTATTTCTCTAAACAATCCATCAAGCAGAGGGGCAAAGGTAAGAGAAAGATTTACTTCTTCAATAAGTAGTAAGCAACATGATTTCATTCAGCATTGAAGGAGATAAACACAACTCTTCTGTTCAAATATGATAAAGGCTACCAAGAAAAACATGAAAAGTAAGGAGTATATGATCTCATGCTGGTGTTCTGGCCAGAAGATGCTCTTATTCAGAGTGGTTATCTGTTCCTGATGCTCTAACTTTGACTGGCAATCTTTGTTATGCATTCCTTTGGCATAAAATAACAAGAAGGTGTTTGCATCTGCCTCTGGAAGATGAGAAACAAACATTATCTTGGTGATGATGCTAAAAGACATAAGATCAACAAGTGGGTACATGCATACATTAACATCACACTCTGATGCCATGCGCATCTTAGCTGAATGATGGTAATGCACTGTTTACATTAGAGACAAACTGGGAAATTGAGGAAAATCTAAAAAATGTACAGAGATGGCCTTACAAGGACAGATTAGAAAGACTAAACAAAGAATAAAAAGAAAATGCATTTTGTATTTTGATGTTATCACATTTTTTCTGTTTTTCCTTCCTTCCTACATGACCAGTAACTCCCGAATCTATTGCTCAGCTTCAGCCTCCTTGACAGGAAGTAATATTTTTAAAGATAGTATGTACCTACACACATTCTTAAAATAAGCATTCTGATAACAGAGATCCTTTAGCAGTATCCCTGCTTGGGGAAAAATTACAGGATGAGTCAGAAAACTGAATGCACACAGAAGAAAGATATTACCATGTTAAAATCACAGGAGAAGAGCTTGTAATTTGATCAAGGGACTGAACTTTATTAGATACTACAGAATGCAACCACAAGGAACTAATTGATTTATTTTAAAAAAAACAACAAACAACAAAACAAATAAACAAACCTAACACAAATCAACTCCAAACTGAAGAGTTTAAGAAATTTGTGCTCAAATGTAGATATTTGCATACAAGGAAGATTTCCAAGCTCCTGTCAATGAAGATAGTCAATGAAGATCTAGTGAATCCCCTTCACAGTTTGGAGAGCTATGCATTTGACCTCCACTAGTGTCTATGTTAGACTGAGCTGAAAGCACCTTCAGACTTCTTTGGCTTTATTGACTAGATCTTCATAGGCTATAATAGCAGTGGTCTTCATTGACATTGGACAAATACATTTAAGCAATTGAACTGAGCCCTGAAACCTATCTTAAACTTTATTTTTTTCTACTGATAGTAGAACAGCTAACATTTTTGTACTCCTTAAACATTTTTCTTCCTGCTTTTTTACTGTCATCATTCTGCCATGATCAAATTACTGCAACAAGAACATCTGTCACTGCCATCTTTGTAGGCTGCCATCTCCACACGCGTTTCATATGTTTCTCTTTAACCAGCACATTTTCTTGCGTGGTCATGTGCACATAATAGCCACAGACACCCTTGAGCATGCACTACAAAAATAGCTGACCACAGCTTTAGAATACATGTGAATAAGATTAGGTTGAACAAGGTGCTGTTGTTAACTGAAGGGATTTTTAAGGCAAATATGTGTGTGGAACTTCATAATCATTATGAGAGCACAAATAGTTTTTAATATATCAAGGATTTTATTGATTATCACACTACTGTTTTACTGATTCTTTAATGCTTTTAATATAGTCTTATGCATCTATGCAAATCAGTATTCCTAGAAAAAACATAGCTCCAGTTTTCTTCATACACATTAAAGATTTTTAAAGAGCAACTTTCATGACAAAGATGTAGAAAAGATATTTTTCAACATTTTTTTTCCAGTAAGCATAATGAGATGTGTACTGTAAAACACAAATTTAACAGAACACTGTTTAAACAGCAAGCTGTGACAAAGTGCTAAAATTACTTGAAAGAAAGACCCCTTATGATCTGTAAATATTTTAAATTCCAGTTCCTTACTTTCAGACTGAATACTGTAGGAGCCACTATAGCGCTTCTCTCTGCTTAAGTGAGGGCTGCTTTGGAAGGTTTAAAGCGAGAACCAGGAGAGCAAAAGCAAATAATATAACAAAATATGAGCTTCCTTAGTGATCACTATCAACAAGGATATTTATATCACATGACCACGATTGATTTGGCAATTTGATGACTTGTGAGAAGTCTAGAAGTGTGCAAACACAGAGGAGCTCTTCAGAAAAGAAGTGTTTGGGGCACTGTATGTGAATAACCAACCGCTTTGATCAGCTTAACCCATTTATCTAAAGAAAGAGGATGGTAAACTTGGAGTTCAGCCATGCCTTTTAAACCTCAAGGGTGATATTACCTGGTACATGGACATCTTTGAGATTCTACACTAGAGGTAAAGCTACAGTAAACTGTCACCAAAGAGGGCTTACAAAGATGCAGAGCCACAGATATGCAGAGATGAGCAGTCAAAGAGATAATGGCATTTGGAATGTAGAGATGAATCCATGCCTGTGTACACACCATGGCTTGAACCTACTGCAAGATGGGACAGGGCAATTAAAAAAGCCCCACTTTTGTATTAGACAAAATGATATTTCCCACCTACAGTTTGGCAGGATTAATTCTTTTTACCTGCCCACCCTTAACTCTTGCCCATTTCACCTACCCAAATCCTGTTTGTTCTGGCTTCATGCCAAGAGGAGAGGGAGACTGCAAGCTTCAAGTCCTTATAAACAGGGAGAAAGAAAAAAATCCGAGAGATCCTCCAGACTGCTCACATTACTATCAACCTCATGTGGAACATGGTGTCACCCCCTGAATGCACTGAGAAAAGGAAGCATTCAATGAGGAAAATTTAATAAAAACAAACATATTCTGATAGGATTACAGCATCAAAAGTGCATATGTTCCACATGTTTTTATTTCTCCTTAAAATTAGAAGTATCTTCGCTTGATGTATCCTGTAGGGCACTAAGCCAGAAAACACTATTATACCATTTCTTGCTTCATAAAGAAATTCGTTTAAACTATGAACCTTGTGATAGGTAATTACATGCAGGAAGTAAAGCACATATGAATTTTATATTTATGGTCTACACTGAGGTCACAATTTAAATTCTAAAAACTGCCTTCAGAAATACCAGTTAGTGTGTCATTTTTATTTTAATTGCATTTCCTCCCCTCTGGTACAGCATGATCAACTGAAAATCAGAACACATGTTTTATGTAACATATTTAGAATCTAGAAATGAACTATTACCATCCATATAAATATTAAACCCATTTGGAATGCTGAGAAGGGTGGAGGTCATGGGAGGTGCTAGTAGATCCTTTTGCCCAGGAGAAGACAGCATTAAAAATATTCCACATGCTCATCATAACAAAAGCTGCTAATGAACTGCTCTCCTTCTTCCCACAGTGCAATCAACTGCTAAATCTTTTTATTTCCAAATACAGATATCTTTTAAAAAGATTTACTAATTTTTTCATTCTTTTTTTCTTTGCTTTTCTTTTTTATTCTTTGGGGTTTTTTTAGGGGAGTGTTGGGGCTTTTTTTGTTCGGTTTTTTTTTATGCCACTCAGGTAGAAATATGTCAGTTCCCTTCATTGCAGTAAGTAATGGCGTCAGAACCTGTTCAAGCTCAGAGTGGATCTAGCTCCACATCCCATCCAGCCAGGAATGTAGAGCCATAGGACTGCCAGGACCAGAGACTGTGTTGTTTTTTCCCCAAGGGGGCCTTTTTCATGGTCTGATACAGAATAGAATCATAGAATTTTCAGAGTTGGAAGGGATGAGTCATAAATCTTCTAGACAATAGCAAAACATGGGGTTTGTGCCCTTGCTCTCTACAAAATATAATATTAAGGATATATCAAAGTGTGACATCTAACCTCCAGAAACCATGCTCAGTAATTTGTACAAATGCACAAATGCAAATAGAACGGAGGGAATCCCATGAGGCAGAGTAAAGACTATGTAGAGGAGTGATATCTAATTCATATATATTATGATTTTTTCAATAGTCAAACTGTAAATAACTTTTCATTGTAATATGTCATGAGACACAAGAACATATGCTGTGCTGAATTCCAAACATATGACCTCTGCTGCATTCCTTTCATCTTCTCATTATATAATTCTGTCAGCAAGAACAATCAAGTTTGATGTGTATAAGTGTTCACAGGGTTGAGCTTAGATACCTTGAAAGTTCATTCCCTTAATATTGGTACCATTATTTTGCATGGGAAAGCAGTTAATCTCATATCATGGTAAATATCAGGATTTTTTTTTTAAATTACTATAATAGTTCAATTATTTAATTTTGAATCATTATTTTCTCCAGAAAAAAATGATCAATACTGAAATTTCTTAGTTAATTTGCATAGTAACTGAAGATATCCATTTCTTGGCTGAGCTGGCAGAAATGGAATGTCAATTCTGGTAGCTTTACAGCAGTCAGCAGAAGTTGGTCAATACACATCTGAAGAGCTGGTTTTTGAGATCAAATCTTTCCACAGCTCCCTTCTTACACATCAGTAACAAACATTACTCACAGAAATAATCTTAATGAATTCAAGTTAAGCATGAAAAGACAATCTTTATAGATAAATCAAATTCCACAGTGATCAGAGCATCACGTTGCACAAGTTAACAGGTTGTCGACTAACTATGACCCTGCTGTATTTTCTAACAGTTCTGAAGTGTGAGAGAGCATCTTTTAACTGGGATAACTAACACTTAGCTGAAGCATTTCTAATGGTGAAGGCTCACCTGATGAAATAGAAACAATCTAGATGTCTACTTCTCAGTTAGTTACTCCTGGCACCTGTTATGGTCAAGAGAAAGATGCAGGCACTTCATTCCTTGCCAAACTGAAAGAGGTCAGATGAGTGGTGACTTCAGAGTGCCTATTCTTCTCCTTTTCACTATGTAGCATAAGAAAGTATAACTCTGAGGGTTTCACTGTTCTTACTACTTTCCCTAGATCTGACTTTTCATCCATATTTTGACCTGTTTATCTGAAAAAAAAGGGAAAAGAAAGCTGGCTTTCCTTTTTAGACATTGTCATTCATTCAAAATCTTTAATGATTATTATAAAATCAGTTTTGTTTTAGTATCTATTGATCTTTTTCTTTTCAAATAAACCATATAGCAGGTAATCTTGCCTTCAGCTTCTCTTTTTCCTTTGGAATAGTAATTATTTTTTTCCTGAAGAACAGGAGAACTAATGACCCATAACTGTGAAGTAGTTTGCAAGAATTCATCTGAATTTATCTCATATAGTCTGTGTCTTAGGAGAGCTGCCCACTTGCACTGTCTCTGCACCTGTTATTCAGGGTGTGGATGTACTTATCAGCCTCCTTCCTACCCATTTTGGCCCTGGCCCCTTGCAGTCCTCTCACTCAAGGTGTCAGAACCATGAGGCTGAAAACTCAAGTACTTTACACAGCAGGCACATTTGGTGTAATCATAGGTGCAGAGAAAGAAAAGAAGGGAAATATATTTTTAGTCACAGAGCTGAAGGAATGTAGTGAATTGCAGGTAGAAGTAACTATTGCAAGGAAATTAACTAAAATCAGTCTGCAGAGGTGTTTCAAAATGCCTAGAGGCTGTAAAATATTTTTAATAATCTTGTCAGGATTCTTAACCCTTTGTGTTCAAATCAATTATTCTCATTGTTTATTTGCTTTCCAGTGGTCTTTGAAAGGATCTAGAAATATTATATATAACACAAGTGTCATAAATTGGGCACCAGCCTGAATTTCCTTCACCCAAACCTATCTCACCTAGATTAAAAAAACATCTTTTAGTATTTCCCATGAATAGTTCAGCCAGAATTTTCAAGTACTGAACATCTCAGGAGAATGCCAAGTCTTATCAGACGTTCTGACTGAAAAGGTTTGGTGAAATCTGGATAAACAAGCAATGTTTTAGTTGCCTTACTTAACTGTTTTTTCCAAGTTCACCCATCACTGATCATACTATGATAGCTTGTCAGAGATCATTGTGAAGAATTCCCCACTGCAAATAAAAGCTGTGTGAACACAACTAGTTCTAATGTTTTGGATTTTAATGGATGTATTTTGGCAAGAGGGTTCTGTCAACATCTATCAGGGAGATGGGCATACATTTTATGTTGTTTTGGTTCCACAGCTAATTTGGACAGCAAAATGAGATTTCCTTGTAATGAGTACAAAGCCACCTGCTTTGTCTCTTTGGAGGAATTTAAAATATTTAACATATGAGGTATAAGTATATCAGAAGAGTTCTCATAAATATCAGCAGGAAAGCTGTCTAGGCACAGAGATCTCCTGAGTAAAAGAATCAGTATTTAATAGCTCCCTTAATCTCACTTAATGTTAATGGACAATTGGAGGAAACTACTCATCTGGAAATTACTTTAGCAAATTAAACGTGGCCAAACATCTTTGCTTAAGTGAATCTGAAAGCAACTCATTCATCTTACAGGAGATTTTAGCAAAGTATCCAAAGCCTGAAGACTGTTTGTCAGTTTAGTAAATGAAAGTAACTTATGAGCTCACATCAACATTTTGCATGCTCAATCCATGCCTAGCCAGAGCTCATTAAGCAAGCTTTTTGCTGACAAACTCTGCTTACAAGCACTGCACCTCAAAAATTTGTGAGGAACATAAGCTTTTCAACATTGTGCTAACTCCATACATGTTGTTTGATGTTTCTGAAACTGATTTCTCCTGATGAGACTTGCTTAAGCTCATTGTGGTGTTTTGTACAGTGCTGTTATGAGAAGTGCTAATTATATGTACTATACCATGTTCCACTTCCACAAGGAGAATCCTACTGAATTTCACAAATATATTCAACCTTCATTTCATTAAATAATTAAATATAATAAGCATAAAAATATATGTATTTAACCACCTTCCTTACTACTCAGTATACCTTAAAGTGCTTCAGTAGGATGAATAAAGATTAATCAGAACCATTTTACCAAGAAAGAAAGTGAGGTACAGTGCAATTGCTTGTTTTACAAAAAGTACCTGTAAGCATTGTCCTGAATCCATATCTACCTTTAAGAACAGTAACATGTTGCACCTTGAACCACAGTGCACAACTGAGGGGACATGCAATGATCAAGCAGCAGGTTTGAAAAACCATGAAGCCTAGAGTTTGTCTTCATGTAGAACGTGGCTCTGTCAGGGAAGGCACTGACACAGGACACTACACAGGTCAAATACATATGAGTTCAAACACTATATAGGTACCTGAAGGGTTTGTTCATTGGTGGCTATTGGCATCATGGAGATGGTGTGACCTCTGTCTCAGGAAGTCTCTAAACTGCTAACTGCCAGAAAAACTATACTGGGGAGAGATTACTGCATATAGGTCTGCTTGAAATTCTCAGTAAGCATCTGGCAACTGCTACTGGAAAAATACTGCTATACTAACTTAACTTTGTTAAGATATCTGATCTTAAATTAATTCTTCATGTAGTTCTGTGGCAACCATGGGAATTAATTTGATCTATTTAATTGCTATTTGAGAGTAAGGATTTGGAACCATATTATACATTGCTTTCCAAACACTCTTTTCCTATATTTTATCACTGTAACTAGTATAAAAGAATATGCATGTGTTAACTATGGGATGGAGAAAAAGGGGTACCTAAGTTGTGCATCAAAGGAAGCCTGCAGGATTGAAGGACCTACACAAATTATTATTAAAAAGATAATTATTTTTTATTTCTGATAGTTCAGAATAAGATCGAAATCTCTAACACACTGAAGCCTCTACAGACTATAAGAATTGTTGGTATCTTGGAAGCACAAGATGATCAGTCACCACAGCAGGATGCTAAAAGGACAAGGTCAGCCCTAAGATAAGTCTAATTCAACAGAATTAGATATATTTTATAAAATTATTTCTGTTGGATTATTGACTCCCAGCTTTGCAGGCAGACAGTGCACTTGTCTCCTGAAAGGAAATGTTTGTCTTGCAAATGCTTGTCTTGAAAAAGTTAAAAATGCACTTTACTTCTAAAATTATTTTCTTAGCAGTATTGTTGGGTATATATAACTTGTAACACATTTCCAAAATGTCATAACTGAGTTTATATATATTTTAGCTTTTTAGGCACTCATTCTCATATGAAAGGTCATGTGTTTCTAAGTTTCATTATTGCCTTCCTATTACTAAAAATCTAGAAAGTAAAGCTGAGGATGTAAACACTGATTTATACTGGAGCTTCTCATTTTTCTGGAATTCATCAGATAAATTTAAAATCCAATTAGTATCATATCTTTGGACATTTGGTTCATGTTCTTTGCAGTTCTTATGTATTTATCAGGTTTCCATTGACGAAGTCTCTGGAGTATTTTTAATCTCTTTTCAGTTAATAGTTTTTTCAGTTTTCATTTGATATGAACAATAGATATTTAAACACAGTTTGCAGTTGAATTTAAAAAAGCTGTTTCTCTTCCTCAGACTAAACTCATGTAAACACAAGCCATTGTTCTGCAAATCAAGAACAGAACTTCTTAAAAGAAAAAGAAATCTTGAGAACATCTAGAAGAAAGAGAGGCAAACAAGTTAAAATAATTGCTCTGATCCATGCAAAAACATCTCTCATTGAGTTTTAGTTTTCACTTACCACTGAGTAAACTTATCCTTTCTTATATATCCTTTGGTATGAAATGAAGAATATCTGACATGCAGGACAAAGAAATGTATACATCACACTGAGTAGCTTATGATGTAATCAGGAAAAACTTAATGTAGAATCAGACCACGGTTGAGTAAATCATAATCTAATCATATCCAAATATAGTATAATTTCCCTTTTTGGTGGTAAATAATTCAATGTGGGAAATGAAGCAAGGAAGGATAAGTTGTTAGAACCAGGCAAGTATTGCAGGGAAACTTCCATCTGGCTTCACCCTCACACAACCACAATTTTTCACAGCAGTGCAATGCCAACAAAAATAAATAATTTACCCTGTAAACCTTGAGTAAATTTTATGGTGAAACAAGTCCAAACATGTTCTTGCATGGTAAGAAGACTCATGATAAGATTTGTTCTCTCAGCAATTACTGGCATGCTTAGAAGCATGTCTAGGATAAGGCACTATTTTTCATTTACTGCAAGGGTCCAACTTTACTAATACATTACCAAGGCTCATTTCCTATTAGTTCCTTCCCCTCTCCCCTGTTGTTTCTGTTCTGAAACTGAGAGAAAAAAATAGATTATATCTTTAAAAAAATTCCTGGACTCTGAATGCTGTACTTCAGCTGTGTCCTTGCCACTGCTTTACTACCAGAAAATACAGCAGAGAGTCATGGTTCAGTTGCTGCTTCCTCGTTTCTTCATAGAGGAAAGTTAATCAAGTTTCCTGGCACAATTTCTTTCCCTGCTCTGCTGGTTTGTACTGTCCTCTGTGGTAGCAGTTAGCTCAGGTTTATCCACCTGCACAGCAATGGAAATACTGTCTAGAGCTGACTTTTTTTACATTGTGGTCCAAAGGTATGTGTATGCTGTGCACTGAGGAAAGCATCTTTTGCCAGTGAGATCTCTCCTGGAGATCTGATGGCCCCAGCCTTGTGTAGTACACCAAGAGAGGGAAACAGTGCATCCAGAGGTTTTGGCACAAGTCTAAACTGAGTATGCAGACACATTTGTATCTTCTCCAGGTTAGCAGACCATAGCACGTCTGACTACTATGCCAACTATTTTCCCTTGCTGGCTGAAAATCACAACTCATGAAGTATATCAAACACTTTGAAAAACCTCAAAGCAATGCATCAGGCTTCACCTCACTTCCATGTGCTAGGAACACATGCTAGGAGTGGGAGTCCTCCACAAAATGCTGCTACAGCTTGTGTTAGAGACCTGACAACAGCAGCAGACCCAAATCTTCTGTGCATCACCCATGGACAATAGACATTGAGCTCATCTCGAGTTGAAGCTCACATATCAATTTCAGGGAGCTCAGGTCTGAGCCTTCATCCATTAACAAGAACCAATTACTCAGACAAAAGTTCTGTTCAGAAAAGTAACCAAATATTGTGTCAAGCCAGTTCTCCCTTTGTGGAAAGCAGAGAAGCAGGTAATTGTGTAATAGGTCAAAACTGAAATTGTTACTCAGCCTAAAATAGTTTATAACCAGCCAAATACTGCAGGAAATTGTTATTCTAAATGCTGATGTGAATGGTCTTTTGGCAAATCCATGTGATATCTCTGCTCTACTGTCATGCTTGGTCTGACAGCTGCCATTGCTTGACAGTCATTTCAGTAAACATGATTATTATTCTTTTCTCCTATGGGTAACAATAATGTTCAACATTTACAGTGTATAAATTTCCTCTGCCATTTTTAACAATAGAAGCATAAACCTCTTGAAGAAATGTTACCTGTATGTACAAAGGGGAGGAGGGAAAAGGAGATTAAATCACCAATATCTTGCTGGCTGATAAAAAGACAAAAGAAACAAAATAGCCCTTATTACAAATTGTGGGGGATTTTGACAAAAGGTACTGATAATTTACACAGAAAAATGAAGAAACTGGTCACACACATACAGCTCTTCCCCACAAGAAGTACAACAGATGCTTAAAGGTTTTAGACAGTTAGGATGGAATCCACTGCAATTACATTTAGCTCCTAAAATATGTTCAAATTGTTCTTCTTGATGCACACTCCTGACATCCAAGCTCTCTAGAGCTGCAACAGAAAGAGGCAGATGCCTTTGAATAGCAGATGCTTATCCTCTCAGCCTGAATTTGGTGGACTAGATTTCATCCCTATGTTTTTCATGCTATTATCCCTCCTGTCCTTCCCTGATCTAGGAATGAATCTGGACCATGTTTGGGGAATTATTTGGGACTTATAAAGCCAAGGACTACTTCAGTATTTTAGCAAAAAGCTGAAATCAAGCAAAAATTCCCTTCAGCCTTAACATAAGGCTTATATAGATAGGAAAATTATATTTCTGGATAATCAATATTTTTGTAATAGCTGCTTATTTTTAACCCAAAATTTTGCAGTCTTTCATTAGAAAATGGGCAGGATGGATAAAAGTCTCATATATTCCAGGAGGAAATAATTTCCAAAAAGAAGGCTGTACCACGGGATACACTCTGGATCAGAACTAACCACCTTTTCCCCTGGGTATGTCAAGAGTCATTCACAGGAATAAGGAGTAGAGTCACCATCTGCATCCTCCTGAAAGATCAGGCTCTCAGGAATTGGACCCAATTACTACCAAAAATGATACAGTGGCTGAAGGACATGTGCTCTCACGCTCAGTTAAAGAAAAAGAGGAACTTTTTAAATTGTATAATGTTGTTTTTAATCACTGGAAAGAACAAATGCAAGTCACACTAATACTCCCCAGGGAAGGGACAATATCTGAAACCACCCAAATGATACCAACCACATCCCAACACGCTGTGCCAAACAACACATTTCTTGACTCCAGAAAATCCCATATGAGTGCATGTGAAATGTAAAAGATGTGCATAAGCTCTATTAGGAGTTGGATTCTCAGCTGATTAAAAGAACAGAGTCAGTTCACTGAAGTCAGTGCAGCTGCAATAATTTATAGTAGCTCAGAACCCAGCCCTAACCTTCTTTAATGCATGTGGTTTTATTTCTTAATAATTTATTAAGCATGGTTTAAAAGACAAATCATTGATGGTGATTCCTGTCAGAGAGAAAGCTTTCATGCTAGCTGCATTGTGTCTGACAAGGCAACACATACGGTGGTCCAGCTTCTATTGTACACAAAGAAGGGGATTCAATTGCTTAAACATTGGCATCTGTTGCCACTTGAAACATCTCAGGCGACTCCACCTGGTCTCCAGCTGCCTGTCTAGGAGGACACAGGTCTCTTGTAAGTCCTGTGACATACCTGTCAGCCCCATGCAGATGTCTTGGGTATCCTGGGGCATATCAAACAGCACTAGACACTTATGTTCAAGCTACTGAATCCCTCCCAAGGTCTGCAAGAATAGATGAAATAATGTGTTTTGTATAGCTCCTCTTGATTTGCTGACTGCTTCTTTTACTGCTTTAAAGAACCTTTACTACCAGACTTGAATTTAGTAGCATTTTTGCTAAGATAAATTTCTAATGCAAAGGAGTTTGTTGGGGGGAGGGGGATGGTTGGTTTTTGTGTGTCTGTGTGTGTCGGCTTTTTTTTTTGCAATGGTTTAACTGTGCTGGGGGCTATGCAAAATATTAAATATTATGCAGCTCAGTAGGTCAAAAATAAAGCAAACAGGTAGCTCTGCTTTCTAACCCTGTGGCAGACTATTGGCTGTAAAATCAAAAGCCTGCTAAAATGACAGATTTTGTTTGCAAGTTTACTAGAAATGGAATTAATTCCCCTTAACTTTGGAAAAAGAATTCAGTACCAGACTGCAGATATCTAAGAAACAAATGTAAGGAGATGTTCCTATCTGATTCAGGTGTGAAACCTCTCAGCAGTGGGTGGATCTACAGCTTAATTTACACATAGCATGAAGGATCATATTCCACCTCCTACTAAAGGGTGCGGATCTTCTGCAGACCCATTTAGCATCTGACGGACAATGTCTCATGCATTTTAATCCATCCCTGACTGCAGTAGATACTTGTGTTTAGGCATTCATAACATGTTTGTAAACCACTCTGTTATACTTGATTTTCTGCTTGTATTTTGTGAGTTTTGTAAACCTAGATGGGATAATATCCTAGTCCTTCTTCTGGCTGCTTGCTTTTCTTGCTTACCTTTCAGAGTATAAATCTTTCATTGCCCTTTGTGCAGAAAAGGTTTTGGAGTCACCGAGGCAGTACCTCCATGCCCACCTAATTACCTTCCTGAACAAGTACAATTCTCCAGATGATTAATTTTTTTTGAATATTTAGATAGCCTTCATGTGAAGCTTTTTCATGACCCCAAACTTCTGATGGAGCCACCTCAGTGCAGCAAAATCAAGTTCAAGTTGTTGTCTTAATAACCAAGTCAGTACAGTTCTTAAAAAAAAACTAAAGAATTCCTGTGGGTTTGCTTTGGAAGAGGTGTTGGATTTAAATATTAAAGACTTAACAGTATTAAAGGCTACAAAACAACAATATCATTGAATTGAATAGATTCTAGAGAGCATTTTGATATATAATTTATATATGTAAATTATTTAGTACTTATGCAAATCAGTCTATTATTAGGCACCCCTGTGCTGTGAATGGCACTTCAGTCCATGGGCCCATCAACTGCTAATAAAATAAATATTGAGATACAATTTGGATTTAGTTTAAATTTAAGTGTACTGATAGCATTAAGATGCAGCAGAAGTTTGAGAGCACAGTGGTTACTTTTGTCCTGGAAATTGAAGAAAGAGTAATCTAGGTATTTAATGAAATTAATAATGTGACTGTTCTGAAATCAATCCCAGTCAGAATTAAAACGTTTACCATTACGTGCTTCAACTGAACTAAGAGGAATTTTTGTACTTAGTGTTCTACATAAAAATTACCGGTTTGCTCTGAAGATGTAGGCATCTAAATGGGCAAAATAAACAAGTATATTCCAGTCCCCATTAGACACAGATAAAGGCTGTCCCAATCCCAGTATGCAAAGCTTTGTAGCATGGCAGTAATGTCCTTCTTCTGGTACTGGAAATTTTTTTGATAGTTCCAACAAAAGATCACAAATTTCTTGCAATGCAGCAACTTTCATAGCATATTTCTTTATTTCACATATGATTAATAAGGCGATTTTCTCCTCCCATACAAAGGTTCTCATGTTGTAGGAACTAAGCTGAATTGTTTGGTTGGACTTTACATCTATTGTAATTTCAGAAAGAAGGACTAAAGACAGAAAAAGATGGGGGAAAAAAGAAATTAATTCTGACAGTAGCTCTGTACAATAATTATCTAATCTAATTCCCAGAGGTAGTCACAGCACATATGGAACTGAACTTGAAATCACTGCCGTAGCAATAACAAATTCAGTGTTATGACCTTCTTAGACACCTTAAAATGGTTGTTGGAGTTTTTAATGCACGAGCACCCAGAAACATTGGCAAGGCACCATCAAATTCACAACTCTTCTAGGAAATCAAGGAAATAGTGCAAAAATGGCAAGAATAATACCTCCTGGGAAGAGTTTCCAATGCCAACTACCTGATTTTGCTGCCAGTCATGAATATAGTCATGAACAAACTGCACTAATACACCTCAATTGCAATTATCTCTGAGAAAGTAATTTGATCCAATATACTCAGAGGTAAATCCAACTGATACTAAACAATCACAGCTGGCTATGCAGCTCAGGCCACTTCTGTTTCAAGACACAATTGGGAAGGGAAAACCTGTTTAGACAAATATAACTGAAGAAAACAAAGAAACTATTCCAAACCTTAAAATTTTTGATTCCCTCCTTTGAAAAACAAATATTCTAATTGTGCTTCCTTTCCTTTCAGTCAGTGTCTACAGCCAAGGCAGTAACAGAATTGCTAAACTGAAGTAACACTGCAGATTTATCAAGCTGAAACATCAGGACAAGGTGGAAATCCTGTGGAGATGACTGTACTCAGGGATCTTTCTGTTTCCTTTAGATGATGTAGAGTTTTCAAGTTAAGAGATGAAGAAACGTGCAAAATATGCCTCCTCCTTTGTAACAAAACAATCTGTAAAGGCCCAGTTGTGCAAAGTCAGAACTATCATAGATTTGCATAGAAGGATAATATCTTGCACTGTTCACTATTCAGTGTGTCATTCATTAAAAAACTAACTGATCCTGTGGGAGAGAGTAAATAAAAACCCTAATTACCCATGTTAAGAAATTGGCCAACCACTCTTTCTGTGTTGAATTCTCATTCTATAACAGGCCAGCATCTTAGAATGGAAGAAATATCATGGACTGAGTTTCTTTTTTAATACTGATTATAGTACAGAGCATCGATGTTCATTACATTAACTCAAAAAAATCCTTTCTCATAGCCTTAAAATGGTACTGTTGTGTGATAGGTAATGCAGAAAATTAACTTCTCTTAAAAGCCTGAAATCCCAGTAATTGCTTACTTAGTCCAGTGAAAGTCTAGTCTGGGTAAGGAAGGTGGGACTTAGCAGCACTAAGTACTCAGGAAGAATATAGTTGCTCATTTCCAGACACTGTAATGTCCATAGTAATAGTGACCTCACCATACTGTAAAGATTTAGCCAAGAGAGTAAAAACCTCTTCTATTACATGGAAATATGAAGGTTTATTACCATCATTTTCCCTGTGTTGTCTGCCCTCTCTTCAGACAGCCAGATAGTAGTAGCAGCTTTATGATTGAGATGCTTTTAGAGCCAAATTTAATGCCAATCTGTAAACTGTTTTTCCTCCTAGAACAATATTATTTCTGAAGAACTAAAATAACACCGTATTTTATTAGGAGTTTATTGTTTTGGTATTAGGAAGAGAAGGAAGGAAGAGGGAAAGTGATTTGTCTTTAAACTTGATATCTGGGCCAACACTTTTCCTGGCGTAAACCTAAAGCCAAGCTTAAATGTTTGTCTGACATCCAGAAGCTATAGAAAAATAACTCCAGTTAGGAAATGCACTTGGAGCCAACTGGAATTCCTTACAAACTCACTGTATACTTCAGCCTGTGTTAGTTCTAAAATGATGGAACTAGATGAAAGGCACATAGGAGTGAAAATAATCACCAGTGAGTATGAGAACTAGTGTTTGGCCACTTAGCAAAAATTGCCATTTACAATGCATGTGCTTAGTTAAAATAACAGCCCAGTGTTAAATGATTTTTTTCTTTCCTTTTCCTTACTCTCTTCTCTTCTCTTCTCTTCTCTTCTCTTCTCTTCTCTTCTCTTCTCTTCTCTTCTCTTCTCTTCTCTTCTCTTTTCTCCTTTCCTCTTCACTTCTCTTCCCTACCTTAACAACGTGAAATCATTTTGACTGTTTTCTTGGAATAATCTTTGGCCTTGTCTGGATTTTGTTAAGTCTGTCAAAATATGCACAAGGGTAAGATTTATTTGACCAAAAGTGTATTTCTACATTAGATTTCCTTGCAACAAAGTAAGTGTTTTCCTCACAGATTTACTTGAAAGTCTTCCCTGTATGTGAACTTTTTTTTTTTACATATACTGCTCCTCTCCTCACCAAAACAACAGTCCTAAATAAACCCAGTGAAAACGACACTTTAGTTAAGAGAAATGTTACCAAAAGAGCTAAAAGCGTGTATGATAAACTTTCATCTGCATGTTAAAGAAACCCTCTCTGATCAGTATCTAACATAGCCTGCTACTAAGAAAGTTGATAAACTACTGAAATGATGCCATCTGGCATATCCTATTCTTCAAACAACAATTTTCATCTGAATATGTTGAAAGGTAGCAACATTGGTGACTTTTTTCCTGTGGGGCTTTGTATAAATTATTTTTTATTAAAAAATAACATAAAGCCCAACAGAATATAACCTGCATGATTTTTTTGTTTGTTTCCTCAACCATGTTAAGGACAACAAACTACTGACTGATTACCAGAAAATCTCATAAGACATTTCCCCAGTGTCTCTTTTTTTCCTTTCTATCTGTAGCTGTAATTACTTTCCTGACTATCTGTTTGGTAGCCTAGCAGTTACATTTCATTCAAACCATACTTGCATATATTTATTTTGTTACATAATACTGGGTTCCTGTTTTGCAGGCCATAATGCCCTGTCTCCTGTTATAGCTCTGTCTGCTCCTTACAAAAGCCATGAACAGTAAGGTTAAGCAGCACCTCTTAGGACTTTCTTGCATTCTATATAGTTTTATAACCATTCAGCTCAGGAAAGAGAAAACATGCCCTGCTGTTGTCACCCTATTATATTGCAGAATATAACTTTAAACCTAGGAGACAGGAGATCAGGACTAGGTCTGCAGAAAGTCATGGTCTGTGAGGGAAAGATAGCTGAATCCAACACCAAGTAAACACTTGTTTATACATCTCACTCAGAGTCACTGGAGGAGGCCTGCAGCTATGTAGGGAACATAGATCATGCAACCAGGAGACCTGAACAAGTGGAAGACTAAGTGGAAGGAGTGTCTAAGAACAAGAAGTCAGAGAAGAACCTTAAAGCTAAGGCTGAAGATTTTGTTACCAAAGAAGGCACAGTCTGCTAAAAGACTCTTGGGAAAGAATAGTTTGGGCAGAATAACATGTTATTTCCAGTTAAAAATATGCTTATTTAGGTAAAGTGAAGACAAATCTTATTGTAGGCAGAACTAATGGCACTCCTCTACCTTATGCATTAAAATAACAAGTAGTTGGTTGAGTGATAACACCTTCTACTCCTTGCTAAAACTCTGACTACAGACAAAACCAAATAGTTGGAAACATTGTAATCACAGCTTCACCTTGCCCAGCAAAGACTAGGAGGATTAGGTCTTGGCCAACCATTTTCTGGTACTTGGTTGCCATCATCAAATGTTGAGTCTTGCAACTGGGAAAGACCAACCTCATGTATCAATAGAGGTTGGGGACTGACCTGTTGGAGAGCAGTGAAGGGGAGAGGGATCTGGGGGTCCTGGTGGGTGGAAGGATGACCACGAGCCAGCAGTGTGCTCTTGTGGCCAGGAGGGCCAATGGGATTCTGGGCTGGATTAGAAGGGGTGTGGTTAGTAGGTCAAGAGATGTTCTTCTCCCCCTTTACCCTGGTGAGGCCACATCTGGAATGTTGTGTCCAGTTCTGGGCCCCTCAGTTTAAGAAGGATAGGGAACTGGTGGAAAGAGTCCAGTGCAGAGCCACAAAGATGTTGAAAGGGCTGGAACATCTTCCTTATGAGGAAAGGCTGAGGGAGCTGGATCTCTTTAGCTTGGAGAAGAGGAGACTATGGGGTGACCTCATTTATGCCTATAAATATGTGGAGATATTCTGGAGATATTCAAACCCCATCTGGACATGCTTCTGTGTGACCTGGTCTTTGGAATCCTGCTGCGGCAGGGGGGTTGGACTAGATGATCTTTCAAGGTCCCTTCCAACTCCTAATATTCTGTGATTCTGTGATCCGCTCTGAGATTTCTTGGCTTACTTGGGCTGTAGTCTCTGTCTGTTAAAAATGTTGTTGCCTGAAATGTACAGGCTATACACTGCTGCAGAAGCCCATTTTAGTGAGGCTAACTTTATATGTCCTTGGCCAATATTTACTTAGCCACAGTAAGCCTGATGTAAATAATTAAAAGGGCTCTTTGTTTCTTTCTTAGTTTGTGTGTTGTAGGGTTAGTTTATTGTTGTTCTGTGGCAAGTTATAAGGATTTCCTAGGCCAGCTCATTTATTTTATTTGGCTATTGGACCTTGTTGCTGTTTGGAATTTTTCTGATTTCAGTTGTATTTTCTGGGTTGCTTGCAGAGGCCTTTGAGAATGAGCCATTTAAAGGAAGAAACTGTAATGATGGATAAAGGGCTGTGGCTGCTAGCACAAGCCTCACACAGAAGCCCTGCTGTCACCCTTGAACTCCTGGCATCTTTCATCACCAGCCTCCCAAATCTTCTTTCTCCTAACATCATGAAGTAAAAGTAGCTTAAAAAGTGATGTGGGAGACCAAGAGATGAAAAGCAGAGACCACCTACCAATAACAAATTCATGAGACCTCATGGCCCCACAGGAAGGCAACATCATCCTCCATAAAATACGCAGGCTAAAAAGAGTTAGAAAGCTCATATGAGTGACCCAGGCTGATGGTGCAGACCTGCAACAGAACAAATCATCAACCCCAGAGCTTCCTGGTTATTGAGTAGACCCTAAATACTGGATCCTTTTTCTTCCGATAGGGAAGAGGGTGGAGAAGAAGGGTTAGGGAGTAGAAATATCACTGAATACATTATAAACTCCCTGGAAGGAGTTTCTGATGTTGGAGACCCAAAGTTATTTTAATGCCCTCAATTAAAGAGTCCACCTGATACACAAAATGAGCACAACACAGCACTAGTATTGGTTTCCTCATTCTCCAGTGTTAAAAGGTCTATAAGATGATGCTTAATAATAGAATACAAAGGATTACTTTCCTGTTTCCCAGTCTGGTTGCTCTCCTCAGTCACAATCTGTTTCCATATCACAGGTTCAAAAGTGAACCACACGCTTCATCCTACCTGCAAAGCCTGCTTTAGAAAACATGATTATTCAGGCCAAAGAACAGATGAGGCAATTGATAGTAAGTCCAAAACCAGCCCAGTTTTGTTCAGTTCATGTGCTATCAGCTGTGACAGCTGATGGTACCAGTTAGTACAGACTTTGCCACTGCCTCTGTGTTATGGCTGTGTTTTGTAGGCTGGAATGCTGAACTGACAAACAGGTTTTGCTGTTTGCCATGTGCTCCTGCATTTGCTTATCCATCTGGATTGATATGCCTAGCAAGAGATTAGCTCAACGGGCCCTTGATCCTTTGCAAAGGCCTCTAGGCAGTTCCGTCTCACACACAATAAATAATAAATAGCATTAATGGAATGCCAAGAATGTCATTAATAATTTTCAGATATATAATTCATATTTCAAAGCATCTCAGACATTGTAGAATACTTCAGTATCAATGACACAGAAATGTTGGTCTGAATGTGTGACAAGAAAGAAACCATGGGCACTAAGAATGTGTCATTATTATTGGGGGGTTTCATGCAATGACTTTTTTGTTTGGTTGGTTTTGACCTGAAACTAATTATAACTGACTGAAAATTTGACAGTTAAACACTGATAAGAACTGTGCTTATAACTTAAAAGCTTATGGCCAGAAACAGGACTACCAAGGTTGTTCAAGGCTAGTGATATCAATACAAGTAGACATTGGAAGGAAGGAGAATCTAGAGCTAGTAAATGAACCATTACTTAGGGTTGGAATGTGAAATCAATTGACAGCAAATGGGTCCATGGAAACATACATAAACAGTATACAACAAGCTGTATGGAGGACAGTCACCAGTGAATGACCAGGGAGGGGAAAGAAGTCCCCACAGAGAAGACTATTAATGCTGTTCTGTACCATTGAAACATAAAATAACACTAGAAATTGTATGTATAAGAGATGTACAACCAAGTTGGGTTTCTTACTGTGTTGGGGGCAATTTTGTAATGATTTCTTTCTGACTAATAAAAACTTTTCCTTCATTTACTGAAGTTTAGGACAGTAAAATTTTTCAAATCAAATCCCAATTCTTTGTTGTCACTGAACTACCTCAGGTGATGTAAGATTATTTTTGTTCTGTCATATCCTTTATGTGATTTCAGAAACAGACCTGGCACCCTGTAAAAGAAAGAAGACAGAAGACAAAAGTAGTTTTACAGTTTCATTCTTAAGAAGTGCTGAACAATCCTAGTGATTTTGGACACTTAAAGCTAAGCCCATAGTTAAAAGACCTTTGTAACAGCCAGAGTACCAATATTCTCCTGACAAAACTTTGGCAGCAGCAGGAAAACTGGCAAATTCTTCTGCCTGGAAACAACTCCTTGAGAGCTGAAGAGAGCTGGAGCAGGACTCTGTCTGAAACAACAGTTATTTAAATGCAGGCTTCCCTAGACTGGTATCTCCATCCACATCATAGCCAAAGGTGATTATCAGTCCAGTCAATGGTTCTCATTATATTGCTCACTCAACTCCCTTTGGCACGGCTGTTGTTAACACATACAGGGTATTCCTCCTGGTATACACACCAGTTGCTACTCCAATAATGAATGAGTCTCCAGCAGTGCATGGGTCCTATGCCACCTCTGCCATCCTTATTGCAGGTGTTCTGGTTACTGTAAGGAGTCTTTGGCACAAGGCACCCAAGTTCAGGTGCCCAGAAATCTGGAAGGGTTTTCAACTGAGGAAGAATAAGGATTCATTTTAGGGTTACTGGTAGTACTGCATAAGGAATTTTCAAAAGAGATTCATTTCTAGAAGGCCAAATTTTATTTTTCTTTTTAATAATTTGACACTATTAATCCTTGGAGTATTTCCAGAGGACAAGTTCCCAAATGTTGTTGCCAGCAACTATATGAGACGAACTGGGGCATTCAAAACGTCTGCTTAGTACTTGCAGATAAGATATAGAGCTTTTGGGAGAGCTTCATACCTTCACAGTGGGTTTGATTCGGTTGTCTAAATACAGATTTCTTTCTCCTGTCCCTTGAGACGCCCTAGTTTACCACATTCAGCCTCCATCTGCAGCCTCAGGGGGCACAGGTGTCCCAGTGTTCCTGTGATGCTTCTGCCAATCACGTGCATACATTAGAACGTCACAAATAACACTGGATAGTTATATTTAGTCAGCTGAACCAATGAAAACCATTCTTAAGAGAAAAAAGGCACAATGGATGGAGGTATAGGCACCAAGAAACATAAAGGTTCTTTCTGGAACACTAGATTCGGACCAGTGATGAAATGCCTCTCTCTCTCTCCACAGCTGTTCTGTTCTTCTCAAATAATAAGTAGGTGTAGTTTGGGTCTTGTTTTCAGTCTTGTTTTAAGAGCAGTCATTTCAAGATGATGTCTTCAAAGATAGGACCAATTTCATTCACAGTAGCTACAAGCTGTTGAAAGTGTCTGTGTCAAATTTGCAACAGGTGCTCCCCATCTCTCCATCTTTCCACACTCCTCTTTTTAGTAAATGCATTTGCCAAAAAGTCTGTAATTCATATCAGCAAGTAAGGCTTTATAAATTATTTTAACAACTTTTTAAATTATTTTAACTAGT
Organism: Galbula dea; assembly: GCA_013399015.1. NCBI lineage: Eukaryota > Metazoa > Chordata > Aves > Piciformes > Galbulidae > Galbula > Galbula dea. Next base: position 240,290 of record VWZX01006705.1, read on the forward strand.
GCTTGAAATCCTGCAACTGTACATGCTTCTGTTTGTGAAACTGTGCTTAAGTAAGAAATCAAGCAGACAGCAAGTGCTTAGAGCTCTATATACAGTACAGCTTCAAGTAATCCTCCAAAGAAATTTCCCTGTATTCACATTCCAGAAAAGTATGAAAATTAATTTCTTCTTTCCCCTCTCTCTTTTGCATTATCAACCTCACAGGGGTTTGGGTTTTTTTCCTACCTGTACTAAGACTATTTTTCAGCATTAATCCATCACAGCACAGAAACATAGGATTAGATTAGCAATCAGCAATACGTAAAAGAGACACATATCACTCGTGCCTTCTGTAGAGTATTAGAGAGGCAACAAATGGAAAAGGCAAGATCAGTTAGAATATGAAAGTCATCAGTGTTCCTGTTACTTGACACATTCAGGATGACACTAGGATTGTGATATATCACATTACACAATCTATACCATGCTGTGAAATACTTTAAAATATAACAAAAAACCAAAGTAATTTTACAATATTTTAAAAGCATCTGCATAATGTCACATGTGCTTTAGCACATGTGCAAAAGATGTTTTCTTCTGTTAAATATAGGGATTCTACATTACTTTCAGAGCAAGAGGATAGGTGATGAAAGACAGGTTTTGATGGGCTCAGTGCTTGAAATTTAACTAATACATCAAAATGCTGTTTGCTTACATTAGGTAGGTCTCACCTTTAAAACTACAATATTGGAGGGTCACTTATCCTGAAGTCCAAATGAGAAGAAAACTCCAAAATATTCTGATAACTTTCATAATGTTCCACAAATATTTTTAGCACCTGATATAAAAGACCACAAAGGCTTTTCCACTGTGCCTTTGGGCCAGCTTCCTTAGAAATCACTCAGTGTAAGAGCAGGTAGGACACTGACATTAAAGCTTTAGATTTAGCTGTTCTTGATGGTGTCTTGTAAGTTACACTAATGAGTTGGTGTATTTCCAGTATTTGGTCATTGAAATCTTTCAGTGTTATCAAAGCCCAGAACATTTTTCATAAATGCCCCTGATCTAAGACTCATTTCCTTTCTTATTTAAGCAGAGTCATATTTAGCTCATTTCCAGGCCATCACACTGGTTTCAATGCTCCTGTTAATTGTCATCCACCTCAAGCTTCTCAACAACCACTGCAGCACCAGCTGGACTGACTTTATACAGCTTCAGAAGCTTTTTCTGTAGCATACCCACTTTGATAAGGGGAGAAGGACTCCCTCACACAAATTTTGGTGGGAATTATGCTGGTTAGGTCAAGGGGAAGAGTGTCCTTTTCAAAGATACTGTGCCTGCTGTAATAAAAACATGGATAATTCTTCAGGGGTGCATGCTTAAATTTTTCAGTTTTACACATGAAGGTTGGTATGGAAATATAATTGAAAACATAAATAATAAATGCATTACTGGCACAGGAGTTAGATGTAGTTTCTTGAGTTGTTGGCTCATGCCTGTGGGAACAGCAGGGTGGCATATTTTTCATGTAGTTTAAAATCCAAGCTGTTTTAAATATTACTGAGCACCAAACAAATTAGTAACTGAAGTCCATTAAGCTTCCTAAGAATTTCCTTCTTGGGTTGTACCTGGGAGCAGCCAAGTAAAACCACATTAGTCTACACATCTTTATGGAGTGAGTTAGTAGATTTCAAGGTTTTCTGATGTGCTCTTTCCCATACTATCTGACAAATAACAAGTTTATTCTTGTAATGCAGACATTCTCCTTTAGCAAACATGTCTCTGAGGTTCAGTGGCTTGTTCAAATCTCATAGGAAATCAATAACAGGACCTAGAACAGAGGCTAGATCTTCTTAGGCCTAGACTTATATTTGAACCACAAAACAACTCCTGTATGACTAACTCATTAGCAGAAACTTTTTCCTTGTAGTGGCCAACGAAATCCAAAAGACAGGCTCATGACTCCTCTCACTGGATTCTACTACTTATCAAGGTACCAAGGGCCAGAGAAAACAAACTGAGTCCAACCTTGCAACAGCACAAAGTGGCTAGCTGCCTGTGAGCTTCAGAAGGTTCAGAGGTTCAATTTGGAGACCTACCAAAACGTTCAGATACTTGTACAGAGTTTATCCAAACTATCTGAACCCTCAAGAATGCAGACATGGGCCTCCTGAGAACAGATATTTTAGTTAGATTTCCACTCATTTCTGTTTCCTTTTATGCCAAAAAAAGCAACAAAACCTGCCTTTGTTTTGGGGTTGGGTTGGTTTTTTCTTTTACTTGAGAGCACTAAGTGGAGCCAGAAGCATCACACAGGAGCACAGATTGACACTGAAGCAAAGTGCAGCAGGGAGCTTATCAAAACTCATTAAGGTTTGGTTTGAATTTCTGAGTGTATGTATGTGCTTGTGTATGCATGCATTTGTGTGTAATTTATTTTTCAGTCTATACATGCTGGCCTATTCAGAGAGGATAATGCTACAGTTAAATTCACCCAGCCCCCAAAGATGAGAAAGTAGCCACTTGGTATCCCAACAGGTAGCTATTTGAACATCTTTTATTAACCACCAAGAATCCAGGCCATTTAGAAATTCCTTTCAGTATCTGATTGCCTCCACAAATGTAGGAAATTGCAGCTATCCAGGGTCAATATAAGCAGGTCCAGTATGCTGCTGACTCCTCTTCCTCTCTGAGGGAATGCTGCTGAGTGTCTATGGAACAATTGTAGATGCATTGCCATCTCTAACTCATATGTTTTAAAAAGTCACTGACATGGCATTGCTCATTTACTCTTCTTGTGTCAGGACAGAGGACCATAGAAAAGCTTGCAATGAATTTTGGAAGTGTCATACAATGTTCTGAGTTGGAAGGGACCCACAAGGATAATCGAGTCCAGCTCCTGTCTATGCACCGGACAATCCCAAAAATCACACTATGTGTCTAAGGGCATTGTCCAGATGGTTCTTGAATTCTGTCAGGCTTGGCACCATGACTACTTCCCTGGAGAGCCTATGCCAGCGCTCCACCACCCTCTGGGTAAAGAATCTTTTCCTAATATCTAACTTAAACCTGTCCTGGCAGAGCTTCATACCATTCTTTTGGGTCCAATTGCTGGTCACCAGAGAGAAGAGATCAGTTTCTGCCCCTCTGCTTCCCCTTGTGAGGAAGCTGTAAACTGCAATGAAGTTTCCCTTCAGTCTTCTCTTCTCCAGGCTGAAATATCCAGGTGACCTCAGTCATATGGCTTCCTCTCTAGAGCCTACACCATCTTCATGGCCCTCTTCTGGATGCCCTCCAACAGCTTAATATCCTTCTTATATTGTAATGCCCAAAACTGCACTAAATACTCAAGGTGAGGCCACACCTACACAGAGTGGAGTGTGAAGTAGGACCAGTCTGTTGCCTTTTCAGTGTATTGGTTAGCATAGGATTGCAAAATGCCATCCACTGCTCAAGGCACTACCTTGTCTACCATTGCTGAATGTTCATATGAAAGATAGCAGAGCTTTATTTTTCTTTGCTTCCTTTGTTATTTTTGGTGTTTATTCTCTGCATCACCCACCATAATAAAAGATGGCTTTTCAAATAATGATAGAAAATATTCCCACTTTGGGTACAGAGACCCTTGAGAACCTCACTTTGACATTCACAGATGAACATTTGCTAGTGCACTTCACCAATACACAGATCCTAACCAGCAATAAAAGGAGAATCAAGGTGTAACATCATTTTCTAGCTCCTGTGACCCACAGGAGAAGAGAGAATGAAAATTCTTCTTCAAGTTTTGGACCAAAGAAAACCCAAGAAATAGTAGATTGGCTCTAACTTTTGACAATGTTGCCCATGGATATCTGACTAAGAAATTGACACCATAACCTGACACTGTTTTCTTAATTTTTTTCCTTGTTTTTAATAAAATTATTCAGTAAATGTCACAACCTTTTAGTCCTTTGCACCTTTAAAAGGCTAAGTTTGTGAAAGTGGTAAAATAAACACTGGAAAAGTTTTAGAAATATATATTGTCCTGTTTAGTAGATGCACAGACTAATCATCCTCAGGTTTTCTAGATATAGCTGGGTTTATTGAAAAATTTTGAACCTAATAGCCTTAACACATTGTACAAAAATATTTGTTCAAGTTCATTGTCCACAAGCATTTTCCTCTCACCCCTCCTTTCTCCTGCCCCACACTTTCTCTGCTTAACTAAACACATAGGAAATTAACAAAGTCTGTAACCTAACAAATGGCAATTCATAAATTCATTAGATTAAAAAAGACTAGTAACATAGCAATTCCTTTAATAGGTTTCCTTCCAATTTCTAATTTACATTTCTGTCTGCCCTGGCAAAGATATTACTTCGTTAAGACTTCTATTTTTTTGT